>JASVEL010012826.1:0-172504 GCA_032618575.1 Nicotiana noctiflora
TGTATGGGTGCTTGGCACATGGCCCTCACTGAGCACATATCAGGTATATACACTCATATGATTATACCTAACTCCGGAGGGGCGTATCATAGCCCAAGATCTAATCTGATCAAAATTCAATGATCAATATCGCTCAGCCAATATGGTTCCTGATGCAACGCCCTTCATAATTAACATCATACTCAAAAATCAATGCCACCCAGCCTAATATGGGGCTTGGATGCAAACGTCTCCTCAAAATCAATATCAACACATCTCAATGGTCCAAGATCCGTCATCACTACGCTCAAGTCTCAATATGCTCACCTCTCATGGTACCATCATCAACAATATCGCATTGAATATATTAACGTGCCTCAACCTAGCTCATACCCATGTCACACAAATAAGGATACTAACAACATGTGAGATAACATATAAAGAGTGTACAAAAAAGAGATGTAATACGTGGATATGATATAACAACAACAACAACAATTACCCATTAAAGTTCTACAAAGTGGGATCTGGGGAGGGTAATATGTATGCAGACCTTACCTCTATCCCGATAGGACAAAAAGGTTATTTCCGATAGACTTTTGTCTCAGAAAGACGAAAATAAAAAATAAGAAAATATAATTCATTAGTACTCGAGTAGAAACTGTAATAGTAACAAAAGTATAACAATCAAAAGATGAATGATAAGTAATAACAATAACCAGAATCTTAGGTCTGGGGCTAAGGTAAACAACAAGGATAATGTAGGTTCAACATAAACTGCAAGCCATCTAAGATCAACCTTAATCCAACCCCGCCTCGCCCCCTAAAAGAAGTAAGGAAAGCTCTACTACCCTTAAACTACAACCCTAATACTTGACCTCCGGACCTTCCTATCAAAGACCATATCCTTGGAAATTTGCGGTCGTACCATGTCCTACCTGATCACCTCTCCCCAATAATTCTTAGGCTTTCTTTTACCTCTTCTCGTACTCAACATGGCCAACCGCTCACCCTCCTCACTGGGACATCAAGGCTTCTGCATGTGCCCGAACCATCTAAGCCCCGCTTCCCGCATCTTGTCATCCACAGGGGCAATGCCCACCTTCTTCCGAATATCTTCATTCCTAATCTTGTCTATTCTAGTGTGTCCGCACATCCACCTCATCATCCGCATCTCTACTACCTTCATCCTCTAGATATAGGAGTTCTTAACCAGCCAACACTCTACTCCATATAGTCATACGTGTGGATAATCCCGCCACTCCCCCATCGTTATTCATACTAGAAAATATGAATATAGTCATATCTGGATATGATAGATCTATCTTAAGTCTGCCCAACATTACTCTTCGCGAGTGTGGTCCAATCCTCAGCTTCATGAAGAACAATCCCGCCAATCCCTCAAAAGACACTAGGAAATATAGTAAAGACCATGCGAACGTGATGCATAAGCACCCAATTCTATGCGAAAACAAAGGCTAACCTCCAGCCAACACATGCTCTACCTTTACGGAAACGTGAGCCCGCACCGGCAAACGCAAAGACCAATAATTCCAAACCATCACAAACATGACCTTCAATCATAAAACACGAAGAACAAAAATAGTTTGACTCCAATTAAGCCTTCACGATTGCGATACTTGCTCCGAGATCGCAAAGTACACCTGACACCAGCAGAAAATCTATAATATTACTCAAGCTTCGGGTGGTTCGAAACTCACCGTGCCACCGGGGACCCCGTCCAATCACACATACAAGTCAATAAGCAGTATCCAAACCTATATAAATCCTCCAAACACATACAATAACATCACATCTACGAATCGACTATCAAGCCATAAATTGAACTTCTCTTAAGTTCATAAGTTTCTAAACATCAAACCAAGCGTCTGATTATGTCTAACAAATCCGTATTATATCCAAACTTTGGACACAAGTTAAAATGATATAAAGAGCTTTTCTAAGTCCCGTAATGACAATCCGAACTCGATATCATTAAAGTCAACTTCTAGTCAAACCTATGAACCGTCCATACCTTTATTAACTTTCCAACTTTTGACAATCCGAGACAAAACACCCTAAGAACCTTCAATTCCAAATTCGAACATATGCCTAAGTCCAAAATTACCATACAAAGCTATTGGAACCATCAAATCTCCAATCCGAAATCACCTACTAGAAAGTCAAATCTTGGCCAACTTCTACAACTTAAGTTTCCAACATTGAAACTATTTGTTCCAATTTACTCCAAAACTTTCCCGAATCAAACCAACCATCTCTACACGTCACAAATTAATACACAAACATATGGAAATAATCAAATAGGGGAACAATGCTCAAATACACAAAACAACCAGTTGAGTCGTTATATTCTTCTCTTCTTAAACAAACATTCATCCTCGAATGGGTTTAGAATTATACATGTAATACCGAATAAATAAGGACATATGATCTACATATCATGCTTGGTCTGTCTAATCGCCTTCTCAATCAATTGACCTCTCCACTAGACCTTCATTGGTGTAATAACTTTAGACCACAACTTCTAAACCTACCTTTCCAAAATGGCCACCAACTATTCTTTATAACCCAAATTCTCATCCAACTATGCTGAACTAAAATCCAGCACGTGTGACTGATGCTAATAATACTTCTGAAGCATGGAAACATGAAACACCAGGTGAACTCCTGATAGGTTGGGTGGAAATATACGTCTGTATGCCATCTCACCAACTCTCTCCAAGACCCCAAATAAACCAGTATAATTAAGGGCTCAACTTGCTCTTTTTTACATACCCTATCGTGCCCTTCATAGGCAAAACTCGAAGAAGAAATTTTTACCATCCATGAAAGCCACATCACAAACCTTCATGTCAGCATAGCGCTTTTGCTTGGACTGTTCTACATGAAGTCACTTCTCTAGAGCATCACGAACCAAGTCTGTTCCCAATAACCTATCCTTGTCGGGCTCAAACCAACCAACCAAAAAATGATATTGCCTTCCGTATAATGCCTCAATACGGAGCTATTTGAATGATCGACTGATAACTGTTATTTTATGAAAACTCTACTAATGGAAGAAATCGATCCCACTAGCCTCCGAAAATAATGACACAATCCCTTAACATATTCTAAAAAATTTGAATGGTCCAATCGGACTGCCCATCTATCTAAGGGTGAATTGCAGTGCTCAACTCAACCGACATGCTAAACTCACACTGAACCGTTCTCCAAAAGTGCAAAGTAAATTGAGTGTCTCAATCCCAAATAATAGAGAAATAGGCATATTATGCAAGCAGACAATCTCTCTAATGTAGATCTTAGCCAACTACTATGAAGTATAGAAAGTCGTGACTGGGATGAAAATGTGCAGACCTGATTAGTCTTTCCATAATAACCCAAACAACGCCAAATCTCCTCAATTTCTGTCGAAATCTTATCACAAAGTCCATGTGATGCGCTCCCATTTTCACCTAATTATCTCAAGCATCTGATGCAAAACCATCCGGCCTTTGATGCTTAACTTAACATGCTGGAAATTCAAACGCCGCACAATGTATCCAACAATTTCCTTCGTCATCCTCCACCACCAATAACGTGGTCAAATCATGGTATATTTTTGTAGCACCTGGATAAATAGAATACCGCAAACTATGAGCCTCTTCAAGAATCAACTCTTGTAAACCATCCACATTAGGAAGACAAATCCTACCCTGAAGCCGCAATACACCATCATTACCAATAGTCACCTCATTAGAACCATCCCGTGACACCATGTCATTAAGAAAAAACAAATGGGGATCGCCATGATGAGGAACCTTAATGTGCTCAAATAAGGATGATTAAGGTACAACACAAATAAAGACTCTATTAGGCTCCGAAATATATAATCTCATGAATCTATTGCCCAAATCCTGAACATCCATAGCCAAGGTTCTCTCTATAGTTAGGATAAATGCCAAACTTCCATACTCTCCACCTTTCTACTCAAGGCGTCATTCACCACATTAGCCTTTTCCTAATGATAATGAATAGTGACATCATAGTCCTTCGATAACTCCAATCACCTCGGCTGCCTTAAGTTCAACTCCTTTTGCTTGAATAGATGATAGAGACTCCAATGATCCTTATATACCTCATAAGAGACATCATATAAGTAATGCCTCCAAATATTGATCGCGTGCACAATAGATGCTAACTACAAGTCATGTACTATATAGTTCTTCTGATGTGGATTCAACTGGCAAAAAGCATATGCAATCATCCTACCGTACTACATCAATACATACCTAAGTCCTACGCACGAATCATTGCAATAAACATCATAAATATTTGATCCTGAGGGCAACACCAAAAACTGGACATGTAGTCAAAGTAGTCTTAAGCTTTGGAAAGCTCTCCTCACACTCATACAACCATATGAATGGAGCACCCTTCTGAGTCAACTTAGTCTTAGTCAAGGGAGATGCTATAAAGAACATCCCTCTACAAAGTGGAGATAGTATCCAACCAAACCTAGGAAACTCCGGTCCTCTATAGCAGTAGAAGGTCTGGGACAAGTCTGAACTGCCCCAATATTCTTCAGATCCACCTTTATCCCTTAAATAAACACCACATGGCCCAAGAATTCCACTGAGTCTAACCAAAACCTATACTTGGAGAATTTATCATACAACTTTTTCTCCTTAAAAGTTTGAAGCACTATCCTCAAATGTTGCTCGTGCTCCTCCCTACTATGGGAATACACAATATATCATCAATGGACATAATGACAAAAGAATCCAAATAAGGTTGGAACACATTGTTCATCGAAGGTTGCTGGGGCATTAGTCAAACCAAAAGACGTCACCAAAAACTTATAATGCCTATAACGAGTCCTAAAAACTATCTTAGGATGTGTGATGCCCTGATCTTCAACTGATGATACTTAGATCTCAAGTCAATGTTTAAGAACAACCTGGAACCCTAAAACTGATCAAATAAATTACCAATGGATGACAACAGATACTTGTTCTTGATGGTAACCTTGTTGAAATGCTAGAAGTCAATACATATTCTTATAGACCCATCCTTTCTCTTAACAAACAATAGTTGTGCACCCCAAATATGACATATTAGGCTTGATTAACCCCTTATCAAGCAACTCATGTAATTGTTCATTCAATTTCTCCAACTCAGCAAGAGCCATGCGATATGCTAGAATAGAAATAGGCTGAGTGCATGACGGCAAGTTAATGCCAAAATTCCTATCAGGTGGCATGCTCGGTAGGTCTGCAGGTTAACACATCTGGATGCTCTCTCACTATTGGAACAAACTCAATGGTAGGATTATCAACACTGACATCTCTAACAAAATCTAGATATGCCAAACATCCTTTCTCAATCATCCATTGAGCATTCAAAATGAGATCACTTTGCTACGAGTACAACCAAGAGAATCCTTCCAACTCTAATCTAAACAACCTCGTTATACCCAACGTCACAATCTTAGTGTGACAATCAAGTATAGCATGTTACAAAGATAGTCAATTCATACCCAAGATCACATTAAAATCGATCATACCTAATAATAGAAAGTCCGCCCTCATCTCAAAATAACTTAGTGACCATACATGACTGACAAATTCGATCCACCACAAGGGAATCCGCAACATGTATAGATAAATGAACAATGGTAGTAAGCGAATCACGTGACATATCTAGAAAAGAAGCAAAGTATGATGACACATATGGATAAGTAGAGCTAGGATAAAACAATACTGAAGTATTTCCGTGGCATACAAAAATAATATATGTAATAACAATATAAGAAAATTGGCCTCGGTCTATCCTGGAAACGCATAACATCTGGTCTAACCTCAACTGACCAGAGCTCCCCCTCTAGGTCGACCACATCCTGGATGATGTCCACCTAAAGTTGGTTGAGTGGGTGGTGTAGCAGCCGATATAGGAATCATAGTCTGACCTCCCTACTGCCCAGAACCTTTGTGAAAATGGGGGCAATATTTCCTGACATGTCCTAATTCCCCACACTTCTAGCAACCTCTAATAAAAAATGACTGCAAGACTTAAGTCGGACCCTATGAACTAGAACACCCACCAGATGGTACTGATGAACCCTTAATAAATGAAGCGATGAGAACTCTGCGCTGGAAGTGCACTAAATGAAGACTGTAGAGAAGCTCTTTGATTAGGTGGCGATGAATGATAAACTGTCTTGCTAGAGTGGCTCTTCCATATTGATCTCGGCCTCTACATGAGGTACCACCAAGTCTACCTGAATGTCAAATCCTCTTGTCCCCACCCTGCATCAACTCTCTAGTTCAGTGCAGATGCGTTATCTACGCAAACTAGTGAAATGAAGCTTCGTTCTCTACTCTTTAGTCAAGGCAAGTACTGGGGTGAAGACCGTCATTGAATCTCCTCATTCTCTTCTCCTTAGTGGAAATCATAATAGTAGCACGATGGGACAACTCTATAAACCTTATCTCATAATCAGCGATTGACACCTGGCATTGCTTGAAATGCTTAACTTGCCTCATGAACTCCTCTCTTCTAGTGCAGGGCACAAATTTATCAAGAAAGACCTTAGAGAACTGAGCCTAACTAAGAGGAAGTGATCCTGCTGGCCTACCCAACTCATAAATCTGCACCACTTATGGGCTATACCCTGAGTCTGGAAGATGGTGAAGTCTATTCCATTGGACTCAACTAGTCCCAAGTTGCACATAATCTCATGACAACGACCCAAGAAACCATGGGCATCCTATGAAGGTGTACCACTGACGTGAGGAGGATGCAACTTTATAAACTTATGTAGCCTCTTCGACACATCAACTGACATCACAAGCCTCTCCTCATGCTACGCAACAACAATATGCTGAACTCGCCCATCTGGTAACATCAAGGATTTGATAGCCATGGGCTATTGCTCTAGGGTATGGGTAGTTGCAGTCTGCACTCCGCCCCCTACCTAGGAAGTAGCTGGTACAATAGGAAATTGCCATGCATGAGCCAAACTTCTGGAACAAACCCACCATGAGGACCAAAACGACCTGAACAACTAGTGTAACAAGTAAATCCTGTGGAACCTGAGCTGGTCCCTCCGACCCCGCGTAGTCATGAACTTGGTTCTCAACAGAAGCTTTTAGTGGCTCTAAAGTAGCTTCCTGGGCAGGGCCCCTAGCTACAGAGTGCGCTCCATCCTTACCTCTGCCTTGTGCCCGGTCTTTCACGGCCCTGGCTTAGGGTATCAACGCCTGCTCAGCTAAACCAAATAAACTTGTCTTTACCATCTGTGAGAGAATAGAAAAGGAAAGTCAGAGTTAGGGATAACAAATTCACACCACAAAGCATGAAGAAAGGAAGGTTTTCCTATAGTTCTATAGCCTCTCGAAGATAAATACATACGTCTTCGTACCTATCCGTAAGAATCTACTAGACTTTCTCATGAGTCTTGAAACCTAAGCAACCTAGTCCGATACCAACTTGTCACGATCTAAAATTCCACCGGAGCTTTTATAGCACCTAGCATCGCTTGCTAGGCAAGCCAACAACCAGTATGCATAAAAAAAACTTAAATAACAACATTATATACTCTCAAATCCTGAATAATATAAATAGTTGAAGTCAAATCAAGGTACAACTAAAAACCATCCCAAAATATGGTGTCATCGAGTACATGAACTCTAAAGAATAAGTCAATAAAATGTTTGAGTCAGATACAATACTGTCCAAAAGACTAAACATTAATAACATAAAATAAGGAAAGGGACTTGAGGCATGCGAACGAAATTGCAATGCTATGTTGAGATCTCCAAATAGTCTAGATCCGGCTCACTAGCAGCTACCATGATCCACAATACCTGGATCTATACATGAAGTGCAATGTGCAGTATAAGTACAACCAATTCCATATATTTAAATAAGTAGTAAGTCTAACGTTGAAAGAAGTGGCAGGCTCAGCAAGGTTCAATACTCATTTCCATCAATCAACGACAACAATAACATCAAAATAATAATAAAGAAAGAGCACCTCAATAATATCAATTGCAACTCTATTACATTAAGAGAAAAGTAAGCATGCGCTCCGAATACATCAATCAAAGAATCAACTTTAAAGGCATCAAACATCAAATAGCATAGGGAAAATAAACTATATGCCAGCATGACAAGTATTCATGCCAAAAACAGCAACATCACAATGTAACCATCAAGTAAACACAAGCGTCGATCCTTGGTTTTGGTTTTTGATTGATTCATTTTCCGTGTGCCTCCGATTCTACGTGTCATATAATTATTTGATCATTTAGTATAAACTAATTTTATCTTATACGTTCAACTCAGTTAAAATTATGATATTCAAAAACTATACGAAAAGCACTAGAACTTCTTATGTCAATATGGTAAAATAATATATTTTTAAATGTTAATCAATTTTTTACCATTTGAATCTTAATTAGTAAAATGAGTCGGATGGATGGATTACGTGTCTGTCATTATATCCCACGTAAAGTACTTGAGTTAGTTCATATGGATAAGGATCGTGGCCCAACTACATTGTCGATAAAATATTTTCTGATTATTACATCTTTGACGTAATGATTAGTTATGCATTCTTTCCGTCCCATAATTGCACTAGTCGTGTTCCTTGCTTAATGATAAGATTGACAGGATTTTGATCTTGTATTACACATAGACACATGTACCTTTTGACTAAAAGTTATTAGTAAATTTTAAAATTACATAAGTATTAGGATACGTTTGGAAAGCCGCTCGCTAATTCAAATTGATGTAATTACAAGGGTAGTAATTAAATAATTTAATAATTACACAATATTGTAATTACGATGATTTGTTTGTTTATCATAATATAATTATATGCAATTACAATCGTATTATTTGATTGCACAAGTATAATTACACGATTGGTTTAAATTTTAAATAAGATAACTATCAAAACTTAAAAGATAATATAATAAATATATATCTATAAATGATATTAGATTCGGTATATAGATATATTTTTTCCTGAATATTCATTTATTAGTAATCAGTTCTTTATAACTAATATTGTAAAAATAATACATATATATTTTTCAAATTAATAATATTTAGTTTAATTAATTATAAAAACTAAACATACATTTTGCAAGAATATCATGGAAACACTTGTTTGATAAAATACAACAACAATAACAACAACAATCCAATATAATCTATCATACAATTATTCAAGTATTTGAAAAAAACTAGCCTATCAATTTTAACTAAAAAATGAACAACATTCAATATGAAATAACAAGCCAATACTACTAAAATAAGTAGTAGGTGAATTGGAACAATAAATATAACATAATTTCAAAATAATTTTTTTTAACATATGTCAAAATACAACACAATAAAAATAAGTTCCTATACAACATAAGATTAGGAAATCTAACTAATTTATAGCCTCATTCAACAATAAATTCTACTTTAGTGACATCACTCATTATATGCTAAGTTTGTTAATGACTTATTATTTCTAATATTAGGAGGTGTAGTTTCAAAACAAGAATAATAATGTAATTATACTAATAAATAAATAAATAACTTCATAAAAATAAAATATACGAGCAATTACATGGGATCACAAGAAGTAAAGGTAGAGAAATATAAGATAATTAATATACAAGGAATATATATATTTTAAAATAAAAAAATTAAAATAAAGAGAAATTTAAGATGACGGAATAATAAGTTATAAAAAAAATAAATTAAAACAAAAATAAAAAGGAAAGAAATAAAAAAGTAAAATTGTAATTACACCAGCAATCCTGATCTTTCCCTTGAAAGGTGTAACTACACCTATCCAATTAGACATAATTTCATTACATATAATGTCATGCTAACTAAGTAACAAACATGCTAATTATGCAATTATATCCAATTATACTCGAATCTAAGTCCTAGATAACTTTCAAATTAAGCTCTTAAAACAAATTTTCTTTTTAATAGAAATATATTACTTTTTAGGATGATCATTAACTTTTGACGGCCACTTGTCTCGTGGGAAGAACTTCAAAATCAAGTTAAAAGTATTACCTATGAGACAAGGGAGTAGCAATACTTATTAAATTTGAAATTCGGTTCATATATTTTGAACAAAATAAAAATTTAAGATCATTCCCTTGAGAGATGTACTTTCACTCGTATTAAAGTTTAGGGTTGTGCATTCGATTTATCAAATTCGATTTCAACCCTTATCGATAATTACTTATCGATTATCGATTTGTCCATATGCTTATCGTTATCGTTTCAATAAAGTTTTGATTTCAATTTTGATTGATAAATAGTCGATTCAATTTATGAATAAACCGATTCGAATGCACCCTCATTCCTTTAAAAAATAACACAAATATAATTTAACACTTTAGACTACTTTCTTGGTTCGTCTAGTCACCAGTCTCATGACTTTAGGTCAACAACAATTGTAAAATAACAAAACGAAAGAAGTGCAAAAGGTCAACAAAAGTAGATGGGTAAAGTAAAATAAAGTAGATTGAGTCACAGAGAATATAGGAGTCCCACAAATTATCCAAAATCTTTTTCCCGTTCGGAGAGCAACTCCTCTTTTTAACTCCTTATTATATATCCTTTTCTTTTGGATATACTGATATACAGTATATTCCTTTGTCGCAGAAAGAGAGAAAAAGTTGAGAAGAAACCGAAATTAAATGGCTAGGCACGAGGAATTACCAATTCCAATATTCTCTGATCTTGAGCCAGTTTATGGTGGTGGATCACAGCTTGAGGAAGCTGAACTTCGATTTAAAAATTTGAAGGCTAAGTTCATTGACTTGTTTGGCCAACCCCCTCATGTCTACGCTCGATCCCCAGGTCAATTTCACCTTTATAATCTCATCTTAACTTTCTTAGTGGGTTATTTTCAAAATCTGAACTCTATTAGTCAAAATCGTTTAAATTCTCAATTTCTTCCTTAGAGGTTGAATTATTTGAAATATGCAGGGAGAGTGAATTTGATTGGAGAACACATTGATTATGAGGGGTACTCTGTCTTGCCTATGGCAATTCGCCAAGACACAATTGTGGCGATTCGGAAGCACGACGCCGATGAGTCCGAGAAGCTCCTTCGAATTGCCAATGTGAATAGTGACAAGTACTCCTTGTGCAATTACCCTGCTGATCCTCTGCAGGTATCATAACTTTGGTGTTAAATCATATAATGCAGTATGTGTTTCCAGCGTGCTATCTGTGATTTATTTTGCTCGAAAGTTTATTTGAATTGAGAGGGCTGGTACGGGGTTTAAGATTAAAAGATATTTGAATGGGTTTAAGCTTGTTTGGATGGTTGTTACTCGTTGTATTGTATTGTATTGTTATCCCAAAATAATGTTTGTTTTGATTGTTTCATTAAAATTGGTTGTATTGTATTGTTAAATTCATTGTTCCGGAATAATAAAAAATTCCCTTTTTTTAAACAATCGATTTGGTGTGGTGGGATTGTTTCCTATTTTCTATCCAATTATACCCTAACTTATTACTCCAATTCTATTTTACCCTTTATCGTTTTTCCATTTTAGCTCCAAATCTCCAACTTATAACCTACTTTATTTTTTCCCCGTCAATGATAAAGGTGTTTTGTTGCCTTTTGTTTTATTTTTCTCCTAATTTGTTTGTAACTCAATTCTAATTAGTTGTGCTCCTTTGTTTTGCCTTTTTCTGTCTCACTCCTTTGTTCTGCTTCCTTATTGTGTTTTGCCTTTTTCTGTTTTGTTTTTTGAAATTATTTTTATACATAATTTTAATAAATTTAATATTTAAATAATTGAGTGTATTTTAGTAAACTTATACAGTCAAACCAAACAACAAAATATTAATTAACAATAACAAACAATACAATCTATTCAAATGTTGTATTCATAAAACGATACGCACAATACAACACAATACAATATAGTACAGTACATTATAAAATGATAGGGAACACTGATCCAAACAGAGTGTAAAAGATATCTGAATGGGATTAAGATTAAAAGATATTGCCTCACATACATACATACATAAAATGTTCTGAGTATTAGTTTGGGAATTATCTACTATGGCCTGGCGGTTCTTCATATGCATATACGTTTGTTTGGGAAGACAAATTATAAAGTCTAAACCTTGGTTATAAATTATTGATGAAAGAAAAAAGAAAAGAAGAATAAGAAAAAGGGGAAAAGAAATAGAATGGAATCTTGATCTTGAATACCTTTATGCTGGTGAAGCAATTCTAGTTTCTTTTTGTCATAACCGTATGTCTATCTTTTGCAGGAAGTTGATCTGAAGAATCACAAATGGGGTCATTATTTCATTTGCGGGTTAGACCTTACTTTCTTCATCCAAAATCCAAAGAATCAGAGAGTATTAGGTTTCGCATTTCATGAACTACAAGTTAACAGAAATTAAATTTTACCACATTTTTTATACTTTATGTGAACTCTTGCGAAATATGTGCTGTCAGGAGAAAGTTAAATATATAACAGGTGAAACTATTCATATATACAATGTCATTGAAAAAACTGCTCACGTGTGTGTGGGTGCAGGTACAAGGGTTTCTATGAGTATGCCAAGTTGAAAGGGATAGATGTTGGTGAACCCGTCGGACTTGATGTTATTGTAGATGGTACAGTTCCAACAGGTATATGCCTTCCTATCTTGAATACTGTCGGTTAGTAATTAACTAGTCAGTCTTATGGCTTATCTCATGGTTTCCATGTTTGTTGGATGTAGGGTCTGGACTGTCAAGCTCTGCAGCATTTGTTTGCTCTTCCACGATTGCTATAATGGCTTCAGTTGGCATTAACATGCCCAAGGTAGAAACCTAACCATATTCTCAGTGCTGGAAAATTAAATAAAAGACATTTCCTGCTCCAGCAGGTTGGTGGACCAATGTTCAATCAAGGGGGTTCAGTTGAACCCGCTTGGCTGAAAAGTTTTCACAATTTGTATGTTTCAAATATTATTCAGAAACAAAAATTACCGATAAACATTAAAATCTTTAATCCTCTTGCCAACAGAAAGTCCTGATCTAATGGTTCAATCGGGTTTAGAGTAATTCAAATGTCCCATGCTCAAATCTGGCTTCCACATTTCATGCATCTGTCTTTCCCTTATTTCTTTGGCTAAAAGGAGCTTATTTTTAACAAAAGAAAAAACCAGATGAAATTAGGAAATATGCTCCCAGCGCCTGGGCTTTGGTAATGGTAAAATAGTAGAGCATGATGTGTTGATTAGGCCCATTTCATGGGTTCGAACCTGGCCGATTATACGCTGCGTTTCGAACTTACTTTGATGTCAGTTAACATAGTTGGATGATATAAACCTTTTGAAACAAATTATGTAAATGAAATATTTTTACCTAGTTTGATGTTAGTACTCTGCCTTTCTGTAATTAATCTAAGGTTCGGTAATTTGATTTTGTTTATCTTTTAAAGTTGAAACGTGAATTCATCATTGATGTATAAAATTTAGTCTTTCCTTTGTCTTTTCAAAGGCTAAGTCTCTTTAACACTTGATAAAGCTATCGAGAAATGTTATTGATGCAAAAATTAAGTTAGAGATAAAAATTTAAAAAGTAAGTTAAAGTCAAAACTTAAATTTATATTCAGAGCAAAAACTTAAAAAAGTTAATGGGTTCAGTTTATAAATTCCTTTCTTTTACTATTTCTGTTAGTTTACTTTGGTTTATAACTTTTGAATTTTTCTTTATCGATATTGTTTGTTTAGTTCAGTTTATAGCTCTTCTTTTTGGGTATCTTTTGTTCTAAGTATTGAATTTAATTAGAATTTAGTAATTGTTATAGATAAAATAGATTTTTTGTTGAAGTGAAGTTATAGAAGATCTTTAAAGTAAGTAGTTCTTTTTGTTAGAGCTTTGTTACAATTTTTTGAGTAAGGAATACCTTCAAAATATCACTAAAAGAACAGCAAGAAAAACCTGCTTGTCGTTCTTGACCTGCCGTACTTCCGCTGTTGTAAAGGTTCTGCATTGAACCCGCTCAAGGAAAAACTATTGAACCTGCTTGAGGAATATTCTGTGTCCGCCAACTACTCCAGCTAAATCAGTGTCCACCGGAACATTTGTTTTGGATCTGATTTCTTTTCCTCTTTAGAAGTTTCTTTGCAAGGATTTCCCTCATTTATGATGAAGGAATCTGTCATGACTATTTTCTTTCCTAATCTGTTGTTACTGTCTTCCTTTTGTTCTATTTTTACTTGCTTTGAGTTTTCAAATTTTGAATCTGTTGGTGTGTTTAGCTGTAGCTCTGTTTTGGCTAGAAGTGATAATTCTTTTCTCTGCAGAAAGAAATTGCTCAACTCACATGTGAATGTGAAAGGCATATTGGGACTCAGTCTGGTGGAATGGATCAGGTAATGCCATCGAACTCTAAATCTTGATCACTTAATTAGAGCTGGATCAATCAAAGTGCAGTATACAAACTAGTGTTGTCCTAAAAATTGATGGTTTCCTTATTCTTATCCTAAATATCAATGTAATTTTTCTCTTTGCTAATCAATATTGCAATGCAGACACTCTTGGCTTAATCTTTTTTATGTCCATCATTCAATTGTTTTGTGCAGGCCATCTCTGTTATGGCACAATCTGGGTTTGCAGAGCTGATTGATTTCAATCCTATACGTGCAACTGATGTACAACTCCCTGCTGGTGGAACTTTTGTAATAGCCCACTCATTAGCTGAATCACAAAAAGCAGTTACTGCTGCAGTTAACTACAATAATCGGGTTGTTGAATGCCGACTAGCTGCTGTAAGATTTTGCACCCTTTGTTTGATAATTTCTAGTGTTTGAGCGAAGAGGATGATTTTCTTATATCTCTGATCATAATAGTTCTACTTATCTGTCTCCCAATTGGTTTCTTGGGGGATTTTTAAACTTCTAATGACATCTTATTTCAGTATCTTGAAACTTTAAGCTAAATACCTAGTTGAGCCGTGCACAAGTTGGTCGAGGCATCACTATTTTCAAAACCAAAATACTTAGGTTTATGACTTTTCCAGTTTTCCTTAATCAACCGTTTGCTTATTGGTTCATTATTATCTTTTACAAACTCAATGTCCTTAGGACACTGCAGTGCTTTTGATAAATTAGAGTTATATAATATCTATGGCAATAATTCTGAGTTTTAAATGATTTAGATGGAAACTCAAATTTGGTATTGTGTGTGTAGTAGTGGAACTAACTCTATAGGACTATGTTGTGCGGACTCTAAATATGTTGCTGCACCCGTGTCGGATCCTCCAAAAATGTATTGTATTGGAGGATCCGACACCTACCCGGCAGCATTTTTGAAAAGTCTGAGCAACCTAGCTATAGGATGCTCTCCCATTGAGATCCATGGGAGAGCATGGTAAGTTTTACTTGCTAGAACTTGCAGGCAAACCATTTTGTTGGCTATTTAAATGGACTTGTTTTTTGTTTTTCGTGCAAAAATAACAAAGATGCAAAATGTTTCTACTCCCTGATGCATGTGTTTATCTTGCATTATCAACTGTTTTCTAGTACATTTTTTACTATGTCAGTAACTTACATATTATTGTTTACTTTGAATTTACATAGATATCTATTGCCTTTGAATAGACTGGTCTTGCTTCACTGGATAGAGTTGCAGAATAACCTACTTGAGATGCTAGCTTTCCTCTTTTAATGCTCATTTGTGATTTTGCAGATTGTACTGGGCATTAAGCTGGGGATGGAACCTCAAGAGGCAATATCTAATGTAAAAACGCTTTCTGATGTTGAAGGGTTGTGTATATCATTCGCTGGTACTCACGGTTCTTCTGACCCTGTCCTTGCTGTCAAGGTATATACTCTTCTCTCAGATCATTCCTCTCCTGGTTGACATCCTTCTCTCTGTCTCAGTTTCATTATTTTAAGATCTAGTTCTGGGTGATAATTTGTGATTTCCATTTTCTTCAAGTTGAACAATCACATGTAGTTGGATATTGTGGTTGGTTTTCAGTTAGTATTATTTTTTCATCCTATCAGCATTAGCTTTTCGTTGTGGTCCTTGTGTTTATGGTCCCCTGTTAAAAGAGGGCTTTGTGATTTTACTCCTTTTCTTGTTTGCCTATATTACATTCAGTTCTAACAATTTCTACCACTGCTGCAGGAGCTATTGCATGAGGAACCATATACTAGCAAAGATATTGAGAATATCACACAGCAAAAGTTGGAAACGGTTTTTGCCGCTTCACCATCTTCTTTGGATGTGCTTCGGGCTGCTAAATGTTACAAGTTGCATCAGGTCATTATGTGTTTTTCAATCTGGTTTCTTTTTTTTTTCTTCTTTCTTTGCCTTTCCATCTTCATACTGGGCCCTCGCCTGGTTTTAATTAATTTGCTTCAAATTCTTTAAAATGGAGTTTCTTTGTCCATTTTGTTCCTTTGAAGGATGTTTACAATTAATAGGTTCTCTTCCTTAGGCCTTTTGTTATTTCCATACTTGCTTGTACATCTTCAATATGTTTGTTCCTTAAGTCATGTTGATATATGATCGATCAAAGAGTCATTTCTTATTACATGATATGAGTATGTTTGAAGTTTCACAAAATAATGCTCTTCTTTTACCTTTCAGAGAGCTGCCCATGTATATTCTGAAGCCAAACGTGTCCATGCTTTTAAAGACACCGTATCATCAGAATTAAGGTCTGTCATGTCATGTTCAAGTCTTTTCTCTGTTTCTTTTTCTCCAGACTCAAAACCATAACAAATTGGTGATTGCAGCGATGAAGACATGCTGAAGAAGTTAGGTGACCTTATGAATGAGAGTCACAATAGCTGCAGCGTTCTTTATGAGTGCAGGTAGAATTCTTCATGCATATAAGAAAGTTGTGTTTATAATATGCTTCCATGGCCATCTTTGATTTTTCTTGCAATCAATCAGTTGTCCAGAATTAGAAGAACTTGTGAAGATTTGTCGAGATAACGGTGCTCTTGGAGCTAGGCTTACAGGAGCTGGATGGGGTGGTTGTGCAGTGGCTTTGGTGAAAGAGAGTCTTGTTCCACAGTTTATACTTAATTTGAAGGTATATTTCTCTCGTAAATATTCTAATCCACAGTTTATACTTAATTTGAAGGTATATTTCACTCTTAAATATTCTAATATTATGCACTCCTAATTAGTACTACTAACCAATTGCTATTATGTTTCAGGAGCAATTTTATCAATCAAGGATTGACAAAGGAACAATCAATAAGAATGATCTTGGCTTGTACATTTTTGCATCCAAACCCTCAAGTGGTGCTGCCATTTTCAAATTTTAAGCTTCATTACCTTCTACATGTCCAATCCAAAAATAATTATTTATGCAGACAAATTTGTACCCGTTGAAACTTATTTCATATGTTAATTTAATAGTTGCATACTTTTAATAGTTGCATTCTTATTGATTGTTCCTTTGTCAATGCTTGATTAATTTAATAGTTGCACACTTTTAATAGTTGTGAGCGTCTGGCAGTGGTCGGTGCGAGGCGAGGCAGAGGGAGGCCTAAAAGGTATTGGGGAGAGGTGATTAGACATGACATAGCTAGGATACGGATTTTCGAGGACATGTCCCTTGATAGAGAAGTCTGGAGGTCTAGTATCAGGATTGTAGGATAGGGGCTCCTAGAAATTTTCGTACTCCTTTCCCGGGGTTGGGTGAGGCTTGTCAGGGCGACTCTTAGATGATTCGTGCATTGATTGTGTCCTCCTTATGGTAGTTATTTTTGGTAGTTACTGTTTGATATTATTGCATGCCATTTTATGTATAATTCTTATGTTTAGATAACTATTTTCGCGATTTCTGCCGAAATTACTTATTCTCTTTTGTTTTTATTTTTGTTGTTGCTTCCCCTTTCCTTCTCTGAGCCGAGGGTCGATTGGAAACAACCTCTCTTCCCTTTCGGGTAGTGGTAAGGCCTTTATACATTACTCTCCCCATACCCCACCTTGTGGAACTATACTGGTTAGTTGTTGTTGTTGTTTTCGCTTTCAAATAATCAATTTGGGTCATTTATTTGGAGACTTGTTTTTGTAGTACATTCAAGTTTAACTACATAGGTGAGATTGTTAAATAACAAGTTTTTTCCCTCTTATCTTGGTCCAATTTTTTTTAACCCGTACGGGTTCCTTACCGGGCCGGTTCCGGGCTCTTCCTTAACGGGTATAACGGGTTGGGGTTTTTTCGGGTAAAAATTGACCCGTACGGGTTACGGGTTAAAGGGGCCGGGCCGGGCCGGGCTTAACATTTTTTTTTTTGTAATTTTGTATAACTATTGTAATTTATTTAAAGAACACAAAGTAAATGATACTTGTGCACTTATAAAGTTTCAATGTAAGACTTTAAGTTTGTATTTCAAAAATAAGTTAGATGATTTAGTTTCAATTTAAGACTTTAAGTTTGAAAATTGAAATTGAAATTTAAAAATTGAAGTTTCAAATTTCAATTTAAGACTTTAAGTTTGAATTTCTAAATAATAATTTTAATTTAAGACTTTAAGTTTGCTTTCAAAATTAAAGTTCCAATTTAAGAATTTAAGTTTGATTTTTGAAACTTTAAATTTGACCAAACTTAAATTGTTAAAGTTTCAATTCAAGATTTTAAGTTTGAATTTCAAAATTAAAATGTTAAAGTTTCAATTTAACACTTTAACTTTGAATTTCAAATTTAAAGTTTCAATTTAAGTTATATTAAGAATTTGTATTACTTTAAAATATAAATTAAAGAATATAAGGAATATGAGAAAAATTGCACTTGCTGCAAATTGCAAGTGCTTCTTTTATTTCATATTGCATAACTCAAATTTGAAACTTACAAATTGAATGTTTACATCTTTTAAGACTTGAACAAATAACAATAAGTAAATTCGGATGGGTGACCACTTGTTAATATATCTCCAAGTTCCTCGTCTTCTGGGCGATCAACATCTTCATGTCCTTGATTTCTTCAGTTGGATTCGTACAATGTGCATTAGCAACTTCAGTTATTGAATATCTATATTTATAGCAAACTTTTAAAAATAAATATGTATAGTTCCATCTAGTAACTCTCCAGTAGTAGGGTTAATAGTTGTTTGACTATCATCGCCATCTAGGCCCCATTCTATCGGGTGTGCAGCTCTCATATGCCTACTAAGCGTTCCAGTTCCCCCTAAATTTCCTACAGTCAAATGTTTAAATGAAACTTTACAAATTTTGCATCTAACTCTATCGGAACCTTCAATTAATTCAAAAAAATTCCAAACCTTACTTCTTTTTCTACGATTAGTCGTCGGAGCCGTAGGTGGTCTACCACTAGTGCCACCACCACCACCCCTTGTATCAACTCCAACACTACCTACCCCAGCACTAGGTGCACTAGTAGGTGTAGCGGATATCTCTTCTTCAATTCTTATTTCATTATCTTCTATTCCATAATCTTCTTGTAATTGATCATAATCTATATTTTCATTAGGCGATATTTCGGGAACAATAGATATTGGGCTATTACTACCAGATGCTGAAGAATTACCTCTACTTTTACTCCCCTTATCAGTAACTTTTCTACACGCTTTTTAGCAACATTAAACATATTGTGAAATTTAAGGAATAAATAAGCTCAAAATAAATATGCAATTAAAATATTAATAAGAGAAAGAGTTGGAGGGAGTGCACCGAATTGGAGCACTTGGTTATGCAATTCCGAATTTCCGATGTTACCACGAACAAACGTCAAGCCAATATTCCAACTTGAAGTTCAAAACCTGAATGATAAAATACTAGATAAGTAGAGAATAGGTGAATGAGAGAATTTGAGATTGAGATGAGAATTTTGAGTGAGAAATGAAGAGGGGAGGGGGGGTATTTATAGATTTACATAAGGCTACATTTGTAAATTAAAAATGTGTTAAAAATTAAAAAAAAATGGCCAAAACTTAAATAGATCCGTTGGCCAACTGATTTTTTGATTCTAGCCGTTTGGGCCTTTGGGGTGGGCCCCATATATCTGATTTTTAAAAAAAAAAAAAAAATTGACCGTTGAACCGGGCCGGGCCGGGTTACCCGTTAAGGGTACTGTTTGCCGGACCGGGCCTACCCGGTTCCGGTTAACCGTTTACAAAAAATACCCGGAACTAACCCCTACCCCATGATAACCCAGCCCACCCGGCCCCTTTGCTACCGGTCCGGGCCGGTTCCGGTTTCTACCGGTCTGGGCCGGTCCGGAACCGGTCCAACCCGGCCCGTTTAACAGGATTGTTAAATAACAAGTTTTTTCCCTCTTATCTTTAAAAGAAAAAGAATGATACTACGAATAAATTCTCAGTAAGTTTTTTTAATTAAAAATTACCCTGCTCGTACTTTTGCATCGGATTATGAGTTTACACCAAAAACTAAATGATTTGACTTTTAATACTATAAAAAATTCCTCCCTTTCTTTGATGGGAATACTTTCTAATAATTGATTTTTTGGCTTTTTGTTTATGTCCAAAATAAGTGAAATGAATTAATTATGTTTTTCTTACATTGATCTTGGAGTACATAGTGTTGGAGTATGTGTTGGGAATATTTATACGAAGGATAGTACATGTTAAATATGGTCAATTTCATTGCTAATCAATATTAAACATTGAATTTTTAAACCTATGTGAAAACCGTTAAAAAATTGCTCCATCCGGTTCACAATAAGTGTCCAATTTATTTTTCGCACGCCCATTAAGAAAATACTAAATTCTATACAAAAATACCTACTATGACTAAACTACCCCTAATTAAATATTTAATGTGAGAAGTAAGAAAACTTTTTAAGGATATTTACAAAGGGGTTATTTTGTAAAAACAAATTGAATTCCTTTTTTATTACATAACTGGACACTTATTTTGAACCAAAATAAAAAATAAATTGGACACTTATTGTGAACCGGAAAGAATACTTATTTTGAATAGGAGGGATTACTTTATTTTGAAATTAGTGACCTGTTCCTTAATTCTTTAGTATGTTAGAATATATATATATATATATATATATATATATATATATATATATATATATATATATATATATATATATATGTGCTAGTGGATCGGCTATGAAACATGTGTAGAATGAGAAAAATGAAATATTGTTGACATCCTTGAAAATTAGTATCCAAGGCTGTTTGTTCAGTTCTCTCCAAAATTTTTTTTTGGTTATAGCTTGTGTTTTTCCCCTTCATGTCCCTGATAAAAGCTTTTGTTACATCTTCTTCTACATTATCATATAATTTAAATTTCAATATTTTTTGTGGTTTAAGGGAGTATTTTAACTGTTCAGACGCATATAGGCACAAATAGAAGTCAGATACTTTCATTGAAGATAATCTCATTTTATTCTATTTCCTATAAAGAAAATTGTAAAACTATTTTTGTTAACAGCAAAGAAGGTTTCTTATTCCATTTCTCAACTTTTTCATCCCTTTTAACTTCTTTTAAATTACTATAGTGGCGAGTTTTAATGAAAAAACTAAAGAGGATACGAAAAATTTCAAGCACTAACCTAATTGTCTTTTTCCCTACAATCCCAAAATGCTCTCTCTCCTGGTGCCTCTTCATTCTCTACAAGCCATCTTCTTCTATCCTCCATATTCTTTTGATCTATCTCCTATATTCATCTTCTATCTTCTATAATTTTAAATCTATCATTCAACCTTTCTTTTCTCTTCACTAATTTTCAGATCTATCTTTCCTTAAATTTTTTTAATTCTCTCAAACTTTCTTGATGCAAAAAGATGAAAGTCTAGAGTAAGATGAAGAATATGAAGTTAGTTGTTCGTTTGAAAGGATTGAAGAAGAAAAGATTTGACCCATAAATGATTTAAGTAATTTTGGTTGATAAATCTTTGAATCTCTTACTGTGAGCATTTGGTATCAAAATACAAGTCCCAAAAATCATAAATCCACCACTAACGAAGCTAAAGTTTTCAGATCTGGAAGTTTTTATTGTGAATTTGTGACGACCCGGCTCGTCGTCACGGGAATTTCCACCCCGTTATGTTGTAAATACATGTTTTATGCTTTTATATCAGTGTTAGAGTCTATCGGGTAAGTTAGGAGTGAATTGGATTGAAAATGAGGCATATAGCCTTTTGAAGGAAACTTGAATAAGGAAAATCAACCCGGAGTTGACTATTTGGTTAGAGGGCTCGGAATCGGATTCTGATTATTCGGTTAGTTCCGGGAGGTGATTTGTGACTTAGGGGAGCAATCGGAATTGAATTTGGAGGCCCGGTGTAGAAATAGGCTTGAATTGGCTAAGGTTGAATTTTGGCGAAATCCGAACGGTAGGTGAGATTTTGATCCGGGGGTCGGAATGGAATTCCGACAGTTGCAGTAGCTCCGTTAGGTGATTTTGGATGTGCCTGCAAAATTTCAGGTCATTCGGGCGTCGTTTGGTCGGGTTTTTTATGGAATGTGTAATTCGGAAAGTTTTAAGAAATTTAGGCTTGAATTCGATGCGAATTACGGGTTTTGATGTTGTTAGACGTGTTTTGAGGATTGGAGCAAGTTCGAATAAGGTATTAGGATGTGTTGGTGTGTTTGGATGAGGTCCCGGGGCCTCGGGGTGTTTTCGGATGGCTAAACGGGAGAAAATGTGGAAAATTGCAGGAAAATGTTCTGGTTCTGTTGTTTTCGCTCCTGCGGAAATGGGGGCGCAGGAGCGAGTCCGCAAAAGCGGATGAGGAGGCGCAGGAGCGCTTGATTTCGCAGAAGCGGAACATTCCGCACGAGCGGAAGATTTTCCGCAGAAGCGGACCCGCAGGAGGAATTTTATCCGCAGAAGCGGACCCGCAGGAGCGGTCCGTGTATCGCAGGAGCAGAAATGGCCAAATAGGCCTAGGTGCGCAGAAGCGACCAGTTGGTCGCAGAAGCGGTTCCGAAGGGGCGGAAAAATGTCCCGCATAAGCAAAAATCGCAGTGAGTTAAGTGTATCAGAAGTTAGAAAATTTCCGAAACATTTCACACATTTGGGTCTCGGCTTTAGAGGCGATTTGGGAGATTTTGAAGAGAAACTCAAGGGAAATCATCGGGTAATCAACTATGGACTTAAACTATGATTAGTATTGATAATATTATGCAATTATATCATGAAAATGGAGGAATTTGGGGTGATTCATGGAAGATTTAACCCTAGGCTTGAACTTTAGAAAATCAAGGTTTTGAATGGGCAAATGGAGTCCGAATTTGGTAAAATTGATATGCTTAGACTCGTATTGAGATGAGGGTTCCGAATATGTGACTTTTGTAATTTTTCGAGAAGCGTACCGAAAGTCGGGTTTTGACAACTTTGGGAATTTTGATGTAAATTGAGTTGTATTGATTGGGTGTCGTCCCATTGGCCTAATTTGTTGTATTTCTACTGTATTTGATCAGATTCTACACGTGCGGAGCTTGATTCTCGTGGCAAGGGCATTGCGGAGTAGTCGTCGCGCCGTATTGAGGTGAGTAATAGATGTGGGTGATGACCAGCGGGTTCGAAACCCCGGTATACCACTTTGTGACGCTGTATAGCGGCGAGACACGCACATTCATGTGAGTGCGGGGTCGATTGTGAATGGGGACTATGTCTTAGTCCGACTTGTTGATACTGTGTTATGACATTGGCTATTCTTGAGCCGTCGAACCTCCTTCTCGGATGGTTACATACTATATATGCTGATATTGGCCACTCTTGAGCCGAGGAACCCCCTTCTTGGGCGGTTGAGTATACTTGTGGGCCGTGAGCCAGTTATTGGATCCCGCGAGAATCGTTATCATTGTCTTATCATATTGACATGCTAGTTACTACCAGTCCGTAGCTATTTCTGTTATCATGCTATGTCCAATCTCTGGAACTTGGTATTACTGTTTTCCAACCGAAAAATGATAAAAAGGTTTTCAAAACTACTTTTGAGCCTGCAAGGCTGTATTTGCATATTAGCTGACTGGTAGTGGATCGGGCTGCGCGCCGCAGCAGTATATATGTTGGATCGGACTGCACGCCGCAGTGATATTGTGCTTGGGTTGTAGGAGCCCCTCTGGAGTCTGAACCCCCACAGTGAGCACGGGTACCCAAATTGGATCGGGCTACGCGCCGTAGCGGTCATATCATGCATTGCATTGCATTTAGCTACATCTCCTAGCTGTTATACTGTTTTGCTGGTACTTATTGGTACAGGTACAGTTGATATTGATTCTGTGACAGGGTATTCGATTACGGCTTTACATAGTGCTTTATTGCGGATTTTTTATCTGCGCTGTCTTACCCTTGTTTATTACCACTGAGTCTGGCAGTACTCATTTTACTCCCTGCACCTTGTGTGCAGATCCAGGTACCTCTCAGCAGTGATCTAGTAGCTGTGCGAGGCGACATTTGTGGATAGTCGAGGTAGCTGCAGAGTCCGCAGGACCCGATATTCCTTCTTACTGTCTCTTGATTTTGTATTGACTTTTCTTTCCGTATTTGGTATCTTGTAAACCTTTATACACTCATGTTCAGTAGAGGCTCATGACTCTTGACCCTTGGTCTATGGGAGTTGATGTATTATGGGAATTGGTTCCCCGTTTTCGTTATATGTATCGTTGTTGCTTCGTGAATTAATATGCTTAAATGGGCTAAAGAGAGCTTCTAGCTCCGTTGTTGATATTGATTGGTCAGGCTGGCTTAGCAATGAGCTGGGCGCCATCACGACCAGATTTAGGGTCGTGACAGAATTGGTGCTTCAATCCAAATGGATATTGACTAATAATAGTAATATTGGGTTTTCTTCTTCTTCTTCTTCTTCTTCTTGATATTATTGGTGTTAAACAGAAGTTGAGTAATGGATATAAGGTAATTTTTAATGCATACAGGATATAACTGGTATTTATACACACTTATATAAATATTGTGTAACTATGTATAATATAGATATAAGTGTGTAGATTTATGTATAATGATGTATAATTATATTTTTTTCAGTGTATAAGGGTGTATATAACCGTGAGCATTTGGTATTGAAATATAAGTCCCAAAAATTATAATTTCGCTCACCGACGAAGCTAAATTTTTTAGATCTGAAAGTTTTCATTGTGAATTGGTGCTTCAATCCATATGGGTGTTGGCTAATAATAGTATTATTGATCGGGTGAGACAAAATTTAAGAATTTTGGATTCATCTAGACCTATCTTGAGCTTATTGGTTCTTCTTCTTTTTTCTTGTTCTTTTTTATAATATTGGTGTTAAACAGAGGTGTAGTGATGGACATAAGGTATTTTTCAGTACATATACTGCATAACTGATGCTTATACACACTTATATAAATAATGTATAATTATGTATAGATTAGGTATAAGTGTGTAAATTTGTGTATAATGATGTATAATTATATTTTTTTTAATGTATAAGGGTGTATATACATTATTATTGTATAAGAAATCTTCATGAAGGTTTGACACTTTTTCTATATGGTAAATTTTATGTTGAAACAAATATTTCAAAATATGCATGTTGAATTTATGTACATTCAGTGCATATGTCGTGTGTGTGTGTATATATATATATTCGAGCATATAATAATATATTTACATTGTATTCCAATATACAGTTGTGTAAAGATATATATACATACTATATAAAATGACACTATACTCAATTTTTTGGTAAATTTCGAACAAAAATAAGGCAAAGAGAGAGAGAGAGAAAAAGTAAGAATTTGAAACCACGTGATGACTTGACTTTTTGTCAGATAGTCACATTAATCTGGAAGAAAAAAAAAAGAAATAGGAGAAATAGAAAAAAAAAACAAATAGGAGAAATAGAAAGAAAAAAAGAAGATCATTATGAGATTGATGTGAGGCTATAATGCCAGTCAGGCAATAATATTAGAAGGCTTCATTGGCTATACGGATGAAAACTTAAAATGTTGGCTACGCGAATGAAAAGCACCCATGTGAGTTGTACTTATATGAAATTATCCCAGTAGGAGACTCCCTAAAGGATGTAATGCGAGAATTGGCGTGGGCTTCAGTCTTTCTCTCTCTTTTACTTGTTCAAGCCACAAAATATATTTTTTATTAAAAAAATATAGCTCAAAGTAACAATATTAAACAAGAAGATAAGTAAGAGAAGAATAAATAACTTTCTTATTTCATCAAGTGTTCAAGTGCATTCCATCTCACATTTCATGCCTCTATTAATACTATTATATATGAAGGTTACAAAATAATTATCTTAAACATGACATTAACAAATGACATCATAGGGAGATGTTATGGAGGTGAGAGTTACAATCATAATAGTGATGAGTAGTGGGAGGTTATTTACATCATGGGTGAAAATAATAAGAGTAGTGGACATCCGTATTAACTATAGGCTTTACAACACTCCCGGATGTCCAGAAATAGATAATATGCCTCGTTAAAGCCTTACTAAGAAATAACCCTGTGGGAAAAAATATTAGTGAAGGAAAAAGAGTACACATATCTATAATACGCTTTATTTGCTGCCTCGTTAAAAAATTTACCAGGAAAATCCATTGGGACAAAACTTAGGCTAAGGGAAAAAAATTACATCGCGTATCTTACTCCCCTTCATGAAAATATCACTTTATTTCTCAAAGACGCTGCATTCCGATCTTCTATCTCAATCTGAAATGTTGATGTTGGTAATGCGTTAGTGAGCAGATCAACCAAATTTTCACATGAACGAATCTGTTGAACATTAATTTCACAATTTTATTGAAGATCATGCGTGAAAAAGAACTTTGATGAAATGTGCTTTGTTCTGTCTCCTTTGTTATATCCTCCTTTTAGTTGAGCAATACAAGCAACATTGTCTTCATATAGTATATTTGGATTAACCTTTTTCATAAGTAAACCACACAGTTCCTACATATGTTGAGTCATTGATCCCAACCAAATACATTACCGACTAGCTTCATGAATGGCTATTATCTCAACATGATTTGAAGATGTGAAAACTATTGTTTGTTTCATTAAACGCCATGATATAACTGTATCCCCATATGTAAACAAATATCCTGTTTTAGATATGGCTTTATGTGGATCATACAAATAACATGCATCGGCATAGCCAATCATTTCTGACTTGAATTCATTAGAATAAAAATATCCCATATCTATAGTTCCCCGAAGATATCTAAATATATGGTTAGCACCATTCCAACGTCTTGTTGTTGGGGAGGAGCTGAATCTTGCTAATAAGCTTACTGCAAAAATAATATATGGTCGGATATTATTGTCAAGATACATCAGTGCCCCAATTACACTAAGATATGGAGTTTTATCACCAACGAGCTCTACATCATTTTTTTAGGCCGAAATAGATCTTTATTTATATCAAGTGATCTCACAACTATTGATGGTACTCAATGGATGTGCTTTATCCATGTAAAATCGCTTAAAAACCTTTTCAGTGTATGTGTCACGACCCCAATCCCGGTCGTGATGGATCCCAACTCAACTGTTAGGCAAGCCCGACCAATTACACTCTCATCCCGAGCATGAAGCTCAAATCAATTACCTGAATATTTTTATCAACAATAAAGCTAAACTGAATAATCACCCAAAGATCTAGGGTCACGAGTCTAGAGCCTCTAAACATGATTGGATAACAATATCTAAACCAAATACCCAAGTCTGAATAATGTATATACAAAGGAAAACTGGAATACAAAGAGAAACCAGGTCATGCGAACGCCAGCAGCTAACTCAGCAACTCGGATAAATACTGATAAAAGCTGGAGTGCTCGTCTATCCCTCATGTGTACCTGAATCGGCACACAAAGGTGCATGGAGTAGGGGTGAGTACTAAGTACTCAGTGAGTAATAAATATATACAAGTAGCTGAAAGTAAGAAATTCACAGAATACCACATAATAAAGCTAAACTACAGTCCGATTCCTCCTACGAACTAGCAACAACAACAGTACATTACCACTATCAGAGATAATTCACAGACAAATATGCAATGCAATGCACATAACCGCTACGACGTGTAGCCCGATCCATTTAACGTCGACGGCGCTCACTAGGGGTGTGTACAGACTCCGGAGGGGCTCCTACAGCCCAAGCGCAATACCGTTGCGGCGTGCAGCCCGATCCTCATATCAACCGCTGCGGCTTGCAGCCCGATCCATCCTCAATCCACAACAAGCATATAAGCCACATAACAGCTCAAATTATTTATTTCCAGGTTCCAATCCATTTAATTATGAAACTACTTTAATTCTTATTTAATTTTCCAAAACAGGTGACTTAGTATTTCAATACGGTAATTTCAAACCAGGACTGAGATTAGTGATTAAGCAAGTATAGCTATCACATATATAACTATCCCCTAGGGATACTACAGGTCGGCACAAGGCCCCAAACACGGCTTACAGCCCACAGTTATATCAAACATAGTGTTTTTCAACCACTAATATCATATTATACTCATTCGGGGTGGACTAAGTTTCAATCCCCAGTCACAATCAATCCCGCACCTGCCACGGGGTGCGAGCCACGCCCTACTAGCGTCACAATGTGCTAAGCCGGGGTTTCGAACCCTCAGGCTACCATACACACAAACTACTCACATCTAGCCGGTCGAAGACTCGCCAGCGATGCTTTTCCCTTTTAAATTTGCTGCCTCGTTCGTAGAATCTAGTCAAACCACAACAATTATATCAATTATGGGTCAAAGAAACATAACCCAATTCAATTTAACACGCATAAACGCACTAAGTTGGCAAAACCCGACCCCGGGCACGCTACTCGAAAAATTCCGAAACTTATACCAACGCGTTCCTCGTCTTGCCACGAGTCCGTGCAAATAAAATTTATCGAAATCGGAGTTCGAATGGTCTTTCAAAAATCAAATTTTCGTTTTCAATACCTAGGCCATAATTTTTCACAATTTCTACCCAAATCCATGAAGTTTGATGTTAATTCTACCATATAATCGTATTTTTGATTTAAGAAACTTACCTCCGATGTTACCCAGTCGATTCCTCTATTCATAGCACCCAAAACCCTCTCTTCACGAAGTGAAATTTATGAAATAATGATTAGGGTCGCGACTGGTTTTTAATTAATCTGTTTCTACACAGACGTCCCTTCTATGCGATCGCAATGGACCTATGCGATCGCATAGAGTTAAGTTTTTCTGCCAATTTTCCCTTCTATGCGATCGCAATACACCTATACGATCGCATAGTACAAACTCCCAGGCCTCATTTTCTTCATTGCGATCGCGACAGTTGGTATGCGATCGCACTGTGCAGTGTAATAAGCCTATGCGATCGCACCCCATGCTATGCGATCGCATAGCACATTTTTTCTCACCCCTCCAGACTCTTCTATGCGATCGCATAGAGCAATCACTGACTGCAATTTTTTTGCTGTAATTTTATGATCAAAACTTACCCGTTGAGCATCCAAAATGATCCCGAGACCCCCGGGACCTCAACCAAAACCACCAATGCATCACATTACCTCATTCAAACTTGCTCGTAACATAAAAATACCATCACAAACATCAAAATCACCATTTTTACACGGATTCAAGCCTGAGTTTCTTCAAACCTTCCAAAACTAACATTCGATCCAAAACCCGACCTAAATACCTCCGAATGACCTGAAATTTTTGCACGCATATCCAAAATTACCTAACGGAGCTACTGCAACTGTCGGAGTTTCATTCCGAGCTCCGGATCAAAATCTCGCCTACCATTCAGATTTCGCCAAAATTCAACCTTAGCCAATTCAAGCCTAAAACTACATCGGACCTCCGAATTCGATTCCGATTGCTCTCCTAAGTCATAAATGATCCCCCGAAACTAGTCGAATCATCAGAATTCAATTCCGAGCTATCTAACTCACCGGTCAACATTTGGTTGACTTTTCCAACCTATTCTTCTCATAAAGGAATTTATGGCCTCATTTCTATTCAAATTCTCTCCGATTTGCTTCTAACTCTCCAAACACATTTAAATTAGCATATTGAGGTATTAAATGAAGAAAATGGGGCGATAACTCCTGTAACGACGGGTCGGGTCGTTATAGTATGTTGATTGATGGACAAAAATTTCAGTTGGTACATGCTCAATTCGCAGGCCAAGAATTTTTTTTGTCTTACCAAAATTTTTAATTCAAATTCTTTTTTTAAATACTCTACATCCTTTGGAAGCTCTTTAGAAGTGTCAATGATATTCAAGTCATCAACATACACTACTATGATGATAAATTGAGATCCATACCTCTTAATAAAGATACAAGGGTAAATAGGGTTATTTTTATACCCCTCCTCTAGCAAATACTCGCTAAAACAATTATACCATATCCTCCCTGATTGCTTCAATCTGTATGAAGATTTCTGAACCTCATTATTATGAAATGATTATTGTATATGTCATGTGGCATCGCATTTCCTGGTTTAAAATTTACTCTTAGTTGATAGCTTTTATGTTTTCCGTTCCTTTTCTGCAAATTTAGGATTACCTAGTCGTAGAGACTATGTGCCATCATGACAGGTTCATGGAGAGAGAACTAGGGTCGTGAAAGGTCACATGCTCAATATCAATATTCGCCTTGCGTTATCACATGCTATATATAATAATCCACCCGGCGTGGTCATGGGCTCAATATCATAATCTGTCGGGCGTGGTTACAAGCTTCATATCACAAACCTCATGGTATGGACATGCTACCATCAAAACCATAAAATATACAAGAATACATGTATATGATAAATGAATATCCAATGTCATACTCCTGGTCTGGTATAAGTGACATGCTAGGGTGTATGCATGTGCAAAGTGAGTTATCATAGCTCAAATTATGCAATTGCGTCACAAAAATAGCAATTATCATGTTCAATCGAGAGATTAACCTCTATTTAACCTTAAACATGGATCAAATAACTCACAACAGGGTTACTAATATAAGAACCATTATAGCATGAAACTTAAAAAGAAATACAAGTCATGTCATAGCGTAAAAAAATACCCCGAACATGAATAATACCCCAGTGCATGCACATGGGCTCAACCCCAGCACATGTGTGCCACTTATAGCATGTAGCTATCACAAATAACATAGAAAATGAGTGCATCAACCAAGTTTAAGTAAGACACTTACCTCAAAACAAGTCAAATCAATCCTCCAATAATCCCTTACCGCGTGAATCAACCTCCGGGTGACTCAAATCTGGCTAAAATAACTTAATTCATTAATAAGAGCCATATGAAAAAAAATTCAAATGATAAAGCTAAGATCTTGAATCAGTTAAGCAAAGTCAATCTGGCGCCTACACCTCGAAACCTGATAAAACTCACAAATTCTAAAAGCTCATTCCGATATGAGTCTATATGTATGTGTTTCATCCAATTCCAACCTCAAATCGACCATCAAATCATCAGATCTCACTCTCCAAAATCATAGTCCAAAAACTCCCAAATTCCACCTTTAATTCACATAAATTAGGTGTAACAGTCTTAGGTTAATCAATATCTAACACCAAAATCAAGTAAGGATTACATACCCTTTCAATTGTGATGAAAATCTCTCCCAAAATTGCCCTTAGTTGAGTTCCACAACTCCAAAATAAGAAAAAAGACCGAACCCTCAATATTAATATTATGCCCAACTAAATCGCATATGCAGTCCATTGTATAGCTTCTGCGATACCGCATCTTCAAAAAATAGATCATAGATGCATAAACAACTTAGTTCCTTGACGAGCTGCTTTTGCGGCACCAAGCCGCATCTGCGACTACGCTTCTATGAAAGCTCATTTGCACATTAGATTGCGCACTTGTGCTCCACAGTTCCAACCTACGGACCTAGCCCTTCCAACCCGGCTTCGTATTTACGATTACCCTAAACGTTTCTACGGTATCGCACATGTGGCCCTTCCTTCGTAGGTGCAAAAGCACCAGAAATCATGTCTTTAGCAATGCAATTAAGTCCAAGAATGATCCGAAAAAATAATCTGAAACACATCTGCGCCTCTCAGGACCCTGTCTAAACACGCCAACCAATCAAATAAGACACAGACCTACTCGAGGTCCCAAATCACATCAAACAACATAAAAAAATACGAATCGCACCTCAATTCAAGTATAAGGAAACTAATGAACTTCCAACTTTTAATTCTCGCGTCGAACCCTATCAAATCAACTCGGACAAGTCCTAAATGGCACAATGGACCAATTACAATTCTCGAAACGAAATTCCTAGCCTGGTAGCAATAACGTCAACTCCCGGTCAAACCTATTAACCTTCTAAACCTTCAATTTTTTTACTTTTACCAATTAGAACCAAGTCAACCTAGGGACGCCCAAATCCAAATTCGCACATACGCCCAAGTTCAAAATCTCCACACGAAGATATTGGAATCATCAAAACAATATTTCGGAGTCGTTTATACAAAAGTCGAACTCCAATTAACTCGTACAACTTAAGCATCCAACCATGGGACTCTATGTTCCTCAGACTCTCCGAAAATATTGCCGGGTTCGTGTCGGATTCTCCAAAAATAGTATTTTATTGGAGGATCTGACATAGCCGCTGAAGTATTTTGGAGAGTCCGCGTAACATAGTTGTGACTACGTGTCCCAATTCACTCAAAAACTTCTACGAAACCAAACCAACCACTCCGACAAGTCTCATAGTAACGATTACACATATGTAAAGCATCAAATAGAGAAACAGGGCTAAAACACTCTAAACGATCAGCCAGGTCGTTACGAGGTAGGACTTCCAAAGACGGAACTTATTTGTTAGAACTCCATGCCAATTAATATTAGGTCAAGTCTTAAGTTACAATTCCATCCAACGTGAAATTATATTGAAAATAAAATAATTATTCTTTTGAAGGGATTAAAAATCAGTTAATATTAAAAGAATATTTTAGTTGATTAACATTTAATGTTTTGATATTTATACTTTTATAGACAGATAGATAAGTAAAAATAAAAATTATATAAGTATAAATTATAAATGCGTTACATTGCCGAGTAGAGCCGACATATGGATGGATAATGGATTATATTCAATTTAAAAAAAAATGAGATGCCAAATCTTGTAGGAGTAATATTATGCAGAGGTCTTCAAAGAAATGATTATGAATAAAAGTTTCCTTTAAAAAAAAAAGGAGAGAGAGAGAGAAAGAAAGGTTAAATAATGAGAAGAGACATGGAAGGCATGTTAGATGTTACCAAAGATAAAAAATAGGTGGGGAAGTGGGACCCACATTGCCGGCAGAATAAACTACATTGCTGATTTTAGGTTATGAGCTAAATCATGAGACTTACTCAAAGTCAAGATTTTGTGTTTTCCTTCAGTCACACTACTTTGATTATTTATACTATAAGACTATCAAGCTATGGAAAAAGTACCAACTTGTGGAACATCATCATTTTGTGCTTGAATTTCGTTATTGCCGATTTGACTTTTTCTGCCTTCTTTGGACAATTTATTCACAATTCTCTACTATTTACCAACGTGATTAAACTTTTCATTTAGAGTCAAGAAATTAATCTAAAAGTAAAGAAAGTATTGAATGGTCTGGTCAACTCGTTCCGTTCCATGTAGAAAGGAAGTAACCCGTGAGTATCTTCTATTGATTAACGAATTGGGAATCATAGCTCGCTTATCCTTTGCTTTGGATCTTCGGTAACCACCCTTCTTCATAGAAAAAGAGAGCTCAGAAGACCTCGTCTATTACGACGGTACGGAAAAATCAATTTTTAACTTGAGAGATAAGAAAGTGTATTTGGTGAATTTGAAGTATAGGTGTTCGTCTGTTGGTATGATATCAGTATATATAAATATTTTGATTCGGTATTTTTTAGTATTCGAAATATAAGTGTAACTTTTGAGATTTTGATAAAGATAGGAATCTTTTTCACGTTAGGTTAATACCTATAGCATTATTTAACCTTGTTGACTATTCTTTAGCTAGATTTTGGGCATTTGGAGGTCGAGATTAAAGAAAAAGGCACTTTTAATGGTTGAAGTAGGTGAAGCCTACTTGGAATAAGGTAAGTGTCTAGATTAGACTCGACTTGAGGGAATGTCTCCTAAAATGGACTTCTGTATTACATGATGTGTATTTGGAGATGATGTATATGCGAGATAACAAGCGTATTTGCATAGATACAGAATTATAACAAGCATATTTGCGTAGACACAGAATTATAACAAACGTATTTGCGTAGACACAGAATTATAACAAGCGTATTTGCGTAGACACAGAATTACCATGTTCAGGCTTAGAATTTAGGTCTTTTTATGTCTTGTTTTGATTCATGTTCTTCTTACAACATGCTTTACTTATGGCTACTTAGTATTTTTATTCATGCTAGGAATCATGGCTAAAGTTTGTGACCCTTTATGTTAACAAGATGGACCTATTGTATGTTGACAATATTAAACATTTCTTAATTTGTTGTTTAATTTTAGGCTGAGAGAAAGGCGAAATGATAAATTTGAGGATTTAGATGTTAGATCAATCAGGATATATATAAATCAACCAAAAATTGTTGCAAGTAAAAGTGAATATCTTTTTTTTTTTAACTTGCAGTGATCCAACCCACGAGTCTTTATATTGTAAATAATATAATAAATCATATAAAAACAGGCTAGCAGACAAAAGAGGGTTTTGTCTATCTGAGTGAATGATATTTTTTTCCAGTACTCTAAAAAAGTAGTTCGTATAAAAAGCTGATACTTTTTCCCCAAATGGTTACAATTATTTCCCACCCTTCATAAATGACATGAGCTCATTCTTGCTTAAAAGGAACCCCTTTCCATAAACTAAGGAAAAAGAGAAGTGCGTGGGCCTTGTGGGCACTACTCAAATACAACAACAACAACTACCCAGTATATTCCTACAAAGTGGGGTCTGGACACTACACAAATACAACCTACCAATATTTTTTCTACACCAAATACTTTTTCCGTTTCTAAATTACGCGAATCTATTTCTTTTTTAATCCGTATCATAAAATTTTTTTTTTTTTTTTATTGGGAAACAATTTAATTCATAACCGCACAAAATAAATGTGTCTTATTGTACATCATAAAATCAAAAAGTCTCGTTTGTTAAACTCCGTGTACAGTTTCAAACAAATTGAAACGAAGGGAGTATAAATTTGTAACAAATTCAGAAAGGATATACACAATAACTTTGTTCCTCAATATATTATTATTATTATTTTTTTGGTGGGTGGAGTGTACTCTGAATAAGGAAAGCAAAGGTAAAAGAGAGAAGGTTATGGTAAAACTAAAACATTGTACTGAAGTGATCCATGTAGGCAAGGGCGAGCACACTTTGATTAGAATGTTCAACGACGACCCATATCGCAAAAATTATATTCCATTATTTATATGGATAAAATATTATATTTTAGAGGTACTTTTCAAAATTTTTTTAATGAATTAATATGTATTAACACTCTTCATGGAATTATTTTTTTACTATTTCAAATTTCCGCTACACTTAGATGAAGTTGCAAACTACGAGGCTGTAACTCTATCCTCAATATATAACGATCTTCAAAACTGAACTGCCACTGCATATTTTTGGCCTGGAATATTTTCTTTAATATCAAAAAAGAAAGATCCAAAATCCGACTTTCATTTTAGAAGTTCGGAAAAAAATACAAGGTGAGATGATGAAAGAATAATAAGATAAAAAATAAAAAAGCTACTACCAAGCAACTAAAAAACTTGAAAAGAACAGAGAAAAAAAGGCCGTACCATTAGAATATGTAATTTCCCGACAATAAATGATTTCAATCCATACATAGGATTTAGTACAATGTTTATTCCAAATTCACATTCATAACCCCCCAAAAATAGGAACAAAAGGGTATATAAATAATCAAATGAATTTGCATTAGTACCACTCTTGATGACAAATAATAGTACTCTTTCTTCGGATCATATGTTTCTTGAATTCAGATCTTTAGGAACATGTATCAATAGCTCAGGAGGGATAGACAAGGAAGGAGAACGTGAGTTGTGCGGGAACGAGGATAGAAACTAAAGAAATCTTACATCGAGAAGTCATGATCTAAGATTTACGAAAATACAAAACACAAAAATATAATACAAAACACGGGGTCTTACAAGGTCAAGAAAAGGTCTTACAAGGTCAAGAAGACTCGGTGAAGTGGAAGAATAAAAAGCAACAAGTCAAAAAATTAAAAAAAGGAGAGAAAAAAAACGAAAAACACAAGAAGAGGCGATGAGAAAGCTCAGCTAAGATAGCACCAAAATTAAGATGAAGAAGCAACTCCCATCATGAGAATTAGAATGAAGAAGTTGCAGGTGCAAATGTCTAAACCAAAGACATGGCTAAGGTGGCCCCTAACCTTTCCATCAGCTAAAGATGCCATTGGGCTTACAGTTTCCAGTTTTTGCAGCCTTTGGCTTGAAGCTGCTGGATTTACTCCACTCATACGTGCCAAAAGCTCTAAAGAAACCTGCATCCGAAAAAGAAAAAGTCATTACCTTTTAATTCTATTTGAAAAGTATTAATGATGAATAACTAGAAAATAATGTTAAATTTATACAAGAAAATAAAAAGAGGTGTATTTTTGGTTGAGAAAAGGAAAATTAAGGTTGGGAATTGGAGTAAAATTAAAGAAAGATAGGTTGAAGTGAATGGCAGAATAAGTGAAAAGATAAGTAGGGAACCTTGTGGAGATTTCAGTGTTGCTTTCTGCACTGCAATATTTTCTCTCAAACCCATAAAAAGTGCCACAAACAAGAGAGAATAGAAGGAAAGAGGGGAATGAAGAAAGGAAGGTATAGACTGGGCTTATAAGGAGGTGGAATTTTGAGGGCAGCCAGTGGGCTGGATGGACTTGACAGTGACAAAATTTTATCGGGATAAATTTAAAAATAGCCAGATTTATCGATGGTCCTTAAAAAAAATTCAGTTTCAAAACTAATAATCAAAATTTAGTTATTTTTTATTTAAAAATAAATTTAAACGAAATATTATTCAAAATTCGAAAAAATATTCTAGCATAATATATTGAAGTTTCAGTATAATATAATAATCCAACATAATATACTGGAGTTTGGAGCACCGGCGCTCATAAAGCTACAGTAAATGGAATTAACCGGACTGACTCAGGTTGAAGCGGGTTGAAAACGGATCAGCACGGGCCGATTAACACCTCTAGTATATTATGCAGGAACTTTTTATGTTGCGACAAAATAGTGACTATTTTTTAATGACCTTGAAAATGCTACTTTAATGACCAGTCGAAAAACTAACTAACTATTTTCATAATTTTATCTTAGCCAAAAGACAATGTTATTAGCTTCCTCACCAATGTATTTGTGAATATAGCACAGACTAGTAAGTTTTTAGACTGGTAATTAAAAATGTCGATTATTTACAAAGTCATTAAAAAATATCTACTCTTTTATTGAAACACAGAAAGTTCCTGTATAATATACCGGATTATGGAGCTCTTACATATAAACTTCCAGCATATTATGTTGGAACTTCAACATATTATGAAATTCCAACATATTATGCTAGAATCTCATTTGTAAAAATTCGAACTCCACCATATCTCGCTAGATTTTTCTAAATTTTTAGGGTGTTTTGTTCAGATTTTATTTTACATTTAAAAATAGCTAAATTTCAATTACTTTTGAAACTGTGACAAATTTTCAATTACTAGTTGCAAATCCGGCTATATCTGATTTTTTTTCCCAATATATTTTGAATCAACTATTTTTTTCAACCAAAGATAGCATTTTTTACTTTTAGTATATATATATATATATATATATATATATATATATATATATATATATATTACCGCGGCACCATTACAAGAAATAACAGTAAATTCACAAAATGGCCTACTAAATTTAGTTGAGATAGGAAAAAAATTCAAATAAAAAGTTAAACATGCTACAAATCATATGAATTAGCAAATCTTGTTGATAAGTATTCCTTAATTAATCGTAGGTTGTTTGTTTCTTAGAAATGTAAATAAACTTTAGGAGAATTTATTATCTTTTGAAAATAATAGTGTATCTGTCAAATATATATCTAATATATTAATTTATTATCTCAATTATTTTTCAAAGTTTCTCATATTCTCTAGTAAATACTACCGAGTGGCAGGTATTTAATTTGCCTTTATGAATATCATTCACTTCGAGATCGTTGCATTCGAATTTGAACGTCTTCTATATTCGATTCCACGTGTCGCTTTCTCATGCAAACATTTAATAGGAACATATTTTACCATATACAATACTGGTGAGAGAAGTATGTCACATCATTTTTTCCGTTCTCAGCTTTATGTCTATATATGGATGGTCATTAAAAGTAATACAATAACAAAAAACTCAGTGAAATCCTACAAAGTGAGGTCTGCGGTGTCTAGAATGGACGCGGATCCTTACATCTACTTTATGAAGGTAGAGAAGTTGTTCCTGATAGCCCTTTGGCTTATGAGAAAAAAAACTAAAAATTAAAGCAACACAACAACAAATAGTAACCACGGTAAGCGAATGTGATGTAATAACCAAAGCAAAACAAATGATATATAGTAATATAAATATGCAAATACGAAAAAATAAAAATATGAGACTAACACTAATGATACCGGCATGAAAATAAGGCACATCCGCTTAACCACTACCCTTCTTCACTAATTTTCAATATCTATACCTTTCTATTAAGGGTCATATCCTCGGAAAATTGATGTAGCACGATCTCATGCCTAATCTCATCTTCCAATACTTTTTATGTCGCCCTCTAACTCTCATCAGCCTCCCATTGCCAACATCTCACACATTCTCATTGGGGCATCTATGCACATCTTCTTCACTTGTCGTTCCATTTCAGTCTAGCTTCCCTCATCTGGTGCCATTCCAAATTTTTTCTCGATATCAACATTTTTTGTCTTATCTAACTTTGTATGCCCACACATTCTTCTGGACTCGAGTGTTTTAAAAATAAAACATAAATAACTAAAGATTGAAAAAAAAAAAACATATTACTATGTTTTAGTTTTTCTTGTTCTAAAATAATGGCACAATGCATGTAAAAGTTCTACTCAAATAATGGACTAAAATATTGTGAATAAGAAACCCTCGAGAAAAGGAAAGACAACATCTACGTAAACACAATTGCCATTAAAAGAACAAACCTGAAAATTTATAAATACTAATTGTATCACATTTAATAAGTATTACTACTGACAGTTCAAAATTTAAAGCAGATGTAATAAATTAAAAAAACAAAGGGTTAAAGAAAGAGGAATTGGGAGAGGAGAATAATATTTGGGAAATTGGAAGGAGAAGCGTGTGGCACGCGGACAACACTCAATAACAAGCATTGCCTTCGCAGTCTTCTAAGATGCGGTCAAACGAAACTCCTTTGCTTCTAGGCCTGCGTTTGTCACTTCGATAATTCCCCTACTTGTATCTTATTCCAATTCTTCCGCAATAATTATATTCTACTCTAATTTTTATGTATGAAGCATTACATGTGTTTATATATCCTTAAAATGAATAACAAATGAATTTATAGGCAATTCTAAAAATAAACTGATTGATTCACACAAATGATCAAGAATGTTCGATAAGCAAATTAAAGATAAAATAAATAACTAAACCAGTTGTGACATTGAGTCCAAGCTCGGATCTAAGCTTATCAATTGCTTTGCCCTCGATTCAGAGCCAAACATGTATGAAGAGCTATCAATAGAATAAGAACCTTTCAATAACTAGAAAGCAGAGAATTTTTTTTGTATTGTCATGATATGCATGTTACACTATTTGCCAATTGAATAAAAACTGCTTCTTTGTGTAGTAGAAGAGTTTTACCCCTAATACAATTGTAAGAAAGGTAAAAATCTTCTTTTTCGTAAACCACTGATCCACTGCTGATGTAGGCCGAGATCTGCACTATTATATCTAGTGGGGTGCGGATATTGCAGCTCTCTATTAGTCGTGTGCTACCGCTGTCGTGTTTTGAGAGGTCTCGGAACTCACTCCGGGTTCGGGAAGTATTGTCTACCCTGTGTACTCTTTCTACTTTTTAATCCAAGCTTTCACCTTCGAATTTTCTAGCGGTTACCAACTCTTTCAAACTTTCATATCTTCATTGATCATCAAATCTTCATAATTGTTCTTAGATTCCTACCCATATCTTCATCCTACCTTTAAATCTTCATACTTTTTTCTTCAACCTTCAAACTCTCATACTTTTTCTCTAAATTTTCAAACTTTCTCAGATAGTAATGGCTAGAACTTCCAAATCAGTTCCCCGGTAGGCTCCCTCTTCATCTTCTCACCTGAACAATGTCGAGGTCACTACTTTCGAGGTTGCTGCCCCTGAGCCCCCCATGAAAAGCTTTATACCTAGGGGTTTCTCAATTGCAAATGACTTCAAAGTCAAGAAGGCCTCATCCAAATAGGACCGGGGTGAAGGAGCATGGACATACATATGCTCCATTACCGAAGATGTCTTTCCCATAATCTGAGACGACAGTAAATGGGAAGGGATGGATGTTGTAGTCCATATGCCCAAGGATGATATTACTATCCACATGGGGGTATTTAAGTATTTATAGTTATTCTTTACACTGATCCTGGTAGACCTAGTGATCCAAGAAGTTGCTTCTCCTCTGAATGAGGCGACCGGTATAATAGACATCGCTGAGATACCCTTCTACACTGAGTCCATGCTCGAGGAAGCCCAACAAAGAAAGGAAAATTCTAGTAAAGGAACTTACGGTGCAAACGACCCTCACCATTTCTTTTTTGATAGCGTGGACATGTCTACTTTGGAAGACCTTTCAAGGCTGGGCAACATAGAGATTTCAAATAAGGACTCTCCTTTAGAAGTTAGTGGGTCGAGTTTGAGCCCAAAACTGGTTAATCAGTTTCCCACTCAGGGTGTGGTCCCCGGTTGTAATAGATTTGTTATTCTTACTGTCCCATAGGAAGCTTGGGTTCTATCTGTTACCGTAAGCATAGACAGCTACCTCCGATGATTGGTGATTCACGTCCAAACAACGGTTGTAGTCAATATAATCCGGTCAATGAAGTCCAGAGTCGATCCCACATGGAATTAACCTATCAACTGCAACTTCCACAACCCAAGAATACTCCTGAAGCAGCTTCCTAAACTTTTGAATATATTTTTGAGGAATATTTTCTACTAACTAACTTTTGCACGAATTTAAAGTCTTGAAAGAAAAAATTGAATAAGATGTATAGAATGAAGAGAAAGACTAAGGTATTGATTTCCCCTATTGATGGAATCCCTTATGTTTATGCTCATACAAATTGTCAATATTATTCTATCAATTATAAACACCATTTTTACCGTAATTCTCTCCCGAGCAACTACAATAAATTACTAGTGTACTCTCCCGAGCTACCCTAGCTAGCTTTAATTTGAACGGTTCACTTTAGATTGCATCCAAGATTTCGTTATTCCTAACCCCACCTTTACTCCTATAATTATAGATTCCTCCAATAATCTAGGTGTGGTGTTGTTCAATAATTTACCTAAATATGCACTCTTTTCCAAGTTATGCACACCAAATAGGCACAACTAATTGGGGATCCTACCAATTAACTACAATAAGAACGAAGTTGAACAAAAAGAAATCTAGCTAACAATTTGTAATCACATAACCCAGAAGTTTATCATTCAACAGGTTCCATCAAAACCTTAGATAAAGAATTAGCTACTCATAATCAAAGAAACAAGATAAATAATTGAATTCATAATCAAAGATTCAATGTAAAAGAAAGAAAAATGTTGAGAGAGTTCTCTCTTACTAGTTTCCTTGAAAAAGTAGTGAATAATACAATACTTGCCTCTTTTGGGCGAATCCTATAATTATATAGTGTTTAGGTTACAAAAATTACATATTGACAAGTTTATCCTTCAGAAATTTGGCGTCGCCCACGGTCCGTCCGCGGTCGCGGATGGACCGCAGAAAAATCACTTCTCTGCATCTCTGAGATTCCGCGAGCCCTTTCAACCGCGGTCTGTCCGCGATCCGACCGTGTTCGCGGTTTTTCACCCTATTCCGTTAGGAATTTCGAAAAACTCAAAACATGAAAGATGTAGCCCTTTGAGTTGCTTTCCAGCCATATATTATGGAGCTAAAACGGAGCTCTGAGCAAAAGCTATGTCCAATTTACTTGACAGTGCACAATATGCCTCATCGAGTCTTCGTTTGTACTAAACTATCAAATTTGACCCCCGAACATGATCCCGGCTTAATTCCTTGAGCTTTTACTCAGACTTCAAAGCTCCAAATCAATTAAATTCATGTCATAACATTTATATAGCTCGGAATCACAGCTTCCCGACTATTTTCAGCATAATTTCTTGACTTGTACCACACTTTGGCCTTTTTCACCATCTTTTGACTCCAAAACTTGCTCTTTTAGCTTTCATTAGCTCATGTGTACCTATAACACACTAAAAACATTAATAAAAGTATTTTTTTCATCATAAAAAATATCAAAACAACAATAAAGTATGATTATTTAGGGCATAAATATAGTCAAAATCACCTATTATTAATTGGTGATCGAGAAGGACCACGCAAAGATGAATGAGGCGGATGTGGCGTATCTTTTCAATAAGGCATAGTAGGAGTTTAACCGGGTAAGGAATCAATACTCTCTCTTGAATTCTACTTTGGTTTTGATATTTCTTACTATTTTTGTTGTATTGCAAACCTCGATACTTCACCACAAGAGCTTCCTCTGGTACCGCTCTGAGATCACCTAGATTGAGCTCAATTTTAAGGAGCAGGCTCGAAAGAAAGATATATAAAAGCTCCCCGGTGAACAACAAGATGGGGCCATCAAGGACCTTCAGGCCGACCATGAGGTGGGAACATGTCGACCTGGTTGGAAAGGTAAAGGTCATTGAAGCTAAAAATGAGGAGCTAGTTGTGGTGACTAATAACGCAACTTTGCAGGTCCAATAGAAGATCAAAGAGATTGACCAACTCCGAATCAAGATAAACGAGGTCTAAGCCATAACCGATGGATGGAAATGGAAAAGCAAAATAGATCTACTAGTTTTGGAGAAGAGAACTGCCAAGGCGAAGCTGGAATTGATGGAGGTCCAACTCTGAGTAACGAAGGAGAAAGCTGACAACTAGTCTTAGCTGAATGATGATTTCCGAGCATAGCTGCGCTCGGTGGTTATATAGTGGAGGCCCTCGGTAGAGAATACAAGGTAGCAAAGTCCAAGTTTAATACAAACTCCGCCGATACCGATGAAATGGTGGTCCAATATAATGGTGATGTGGAGGTAGACGAAGCCTGCCTGAAGGTAAATGTTGAATATATGAAGCGGCTATCCCGAAGAGAGACCCTCGAGGAGATCTACACCCGCAATTTTGACCTTTAATCTAAAATTGAGGAAGCATAAAAATCTAAGGCCGAGGAGAAAAATCTTTATGAGGGATCTGAGGGTTTCGACGGTTCTGGCGACAAGTTAGCCCCTGGTGTAGATTAGGCGTAGATGCCTAAGTATGTTTTTAGTTTTTGTCTTATGTGCTTCTTTTATTTGTTTTGAGGTCGTTTTAATTGGGTCTTTGTACAAATATTCCGGAATCTATATAAAATTTCCCCTTTTTGGAAATTTCAAGTCTTTACCTTTTCAGCATCTTTTCATAATTTCTATCCTTGTAATATTTCTAATACCATAGCATATAATTAGATGTAGTTATAGGGTGTTCACCTTTTAGAGGTCCGAATGGAGCCTAGCTTTGATACAAATTTGTTTGCAGCTTTAAAAACTCAGTGTCATCGGAAATTCTTTCAAGTTGCTTAAGTGATATTTGACGATGCTTTTGTCGAGGGTAACCTTTAAGCATGTTTCAGATTTTATAATGGTCGTAACCTCAGATTACGAGCTTCGGGCGTCTCCCAACCCTTTTTAGGGTGGTCATAGCCTTTTGTATTTAGGCATCGCCTAATAGGTTTGCTACCTCCGGAATTTGGTAGCTCGAGTTGCTTGAGCTTACAATCCCCGTGTAGGGGTAACCCTTGGGATTGATAGTCCCTGAATAGAGGCAACCCATATGCTTGATAGTCCCTGAATAGGAGTAGCCCTTGGGCTCGATAGTCCCCAAACAGGGGTAGCCCTTGGGCTCTGAGGATCAGAATTTAAGAGGCAAAAATATGTAATAGCAAGGCATAACTTTCATTTTTTTTATGTGTAAAGTACATGTCGAAAGCGTGTAAATCTTGTATCATGACTAAACAGGACTATGTGGAAACGGTTCAGATAACCGTTTGGCCTTTATAAATAATCATAATAGCCGAGCCTTAGCTTCTAACATATAAGATTTTCTTCTTTCCTTGTTAAAATTTTCCTTGCTAACCCTTAATTTGAGGGTGATAGCCCTACGTATTTGAGGTTTAGCTTGAGAGGGATCGGATATTATTGATGTGAAATAAATGCCCATTGAATTTGATTTGAGGATGACCTTCGGTTTAAATTAGCGCATTATACTATTGCCTTGTTAAAAAACTTGTCGAAGAATCCATTTTGGGACAAAGCCGGTTCAAGGGAAAAAGAGTGCAATGTGTGCTTTTAAACCTAATAGCCACGTCTATCCTTGGATGTTGCTTGCAAGTGCTAGGCCGATTAATAATATTATCAAAGAATAATTGTGACCATACCTTAAAAGTAGTATCACTTTAAGTTTTCCACGTTTCAGTTGTTTTATAGCCTTACACTGTTTCCTACTTCGAGTTTGTACGAGCCTTTTTTGGTAATTCCGACAACTCGAAAAGGTCCTTCTCGGTTAGTCCCAGATTCCCTCATTTGGGGTTCCAGATGTGCAATGTTACTTTTCTCAAAACCAAATCCCCGATCATAAAGTGTTGGAGGTTAGTTGTTCAATTGTAGTATCTTTCTATCCGCTATTTCTGGGTTGCAAACCATAATTAGGCGACCTCACGCATTTCATTTAATAGTTCCATGCTCGTGATCATGGCCTTGCCATTAGACTTTTAGATCACATATTGGAACCCGAGGCTCGGTTCTCCCATTTCGATAGGTATTAAGGCTTCGACACCATAAACTAGTGAAAATGGGGTGGCACTATTACTAGACTTCGAGGTCGTACAGTATGCCTACATGATTTCGGGCATGATTTCCTTTCATTTCCCTTTGGAATCAGTTAACCTCTATTTCTAGTTTTGAAGTATGGTTTTGTTTGTCGATTCCGCATGTCCCTTCCCACTAGGGTGGTAAGGTGTTGATAGTATTTTCTTAATCTTATGATCCTGGAAGGACTTATTTACTTTGTTTCCAATGAACTGTTTCCTATTATCACAAATTATTTCGGACGGTATGCTAAACCGACATATTATGTGGTCCTAGAAGAAGTCAATGACCTCTTTTTCCTTTACTTTCTCGAACGCTTGAGCTTAGACCCATTTAGAAAAATAATTATTCATAATAGTATGAATTAAGCCTTACCGGGTACCCATGGCAGGGGACCGATAATGTCTATTCCCTTTTTCATAACGACCATGGGGACAATACCTAATGAAGAAGTTCTTCCTGTTGGTGGATCATCGGTGTGTGTCTCTGGTATGCGTCACATTTTCATACAATGTCCTTCGTATCTTTATCCATATTGGTCTAGTAATAGCTAGCCCTGATTAGTTTCCGAACCAAAGATTTTTCCCACGAATGATTCCTACAAGTGCCTTCGTGAACTTCTCTCAATGCATATTCGGTGTCTCATGGACCCATGCATATGGATAGCTAGCCGTCAAACGTTATTCTGAACAATGTCCTTTTGATCAAACTAAACCTAGTAGCCTTTGTACGCAAAGCTCTCGATTCTTTAGGGTCCGAGGGAAATTTTCTACTTTTTATGTAATTTATGTACTTGTTTCTCCAATACCAAGTCAAACTTGTTGAGTTTACTTTGGCGTGGCCATTTTCTATCACCGACTTCATGAGTTGTACTACTGTTCTCAAGCTAAGCACATCAGTATCAACCGACGACCCTAATTTGGCCAGAGCGTCAACCTCAACGATCTGATCTTGGGGCACATGTTGCAAGGCCCATTCCTAAATTGATGTAATATTACTTGCAACTTGTCCAAGTACCTCCATATATGTTCCTCTATTACTTCAAATTTTCCATTGACTTAATTAATATGATAACAGAGTCATACTTGGTTTTGATCACCTCGACCCAAATGCTTTTACCTAATTCGAGACTTGCAATCACGACTTTGTACTCGTCCTCCTTATTAGTCAATTTACAAGTTCTAATAGATTGCCTAATTATATCTCTGGTAGTGGTTTGAGCTTGATACCGAGTCCAGACCTTTTTGCATTTGAGGCTCTATTCGTGAAAAAGGTTCAGATTCTCGAGCCAGTCCCCGAGGTTAACAATGACTCCCTTTCGACTTTGGGTATTAAGGGTGGTATAAAATTGGTCATAAAGTCTGTCAAAATTTGAGATTTGATGGCGGTTCGAGGTCGATACTCATTATCGTACCCGCTGATTTTAATAGCCCATTTAGCCAAACGACGTAAGAGCTCGGGTTTTGTACGTGATGTTCCTTAGTGGGTAGGATATTATGACACATATTGGGTGACATTGAAGGAACGATTTTAAATTTGTGGAGGCACTTAGCAAAGCGAGCGCCAACTTTTCCAGGTGAGAATACCTTGCTTCGGCTTCGCCTAAAATCTTACTGACATAGTAAATAGGAAATTTTGTACCTTCTTGTTCTTGGACCAAGACTCCACTTACCTTCGCCTCGCATACCAACGAGTAGAGGTACAACTACTCATCTGCCTTCTTAGTATAGAGCAAGGGCAGACTTTATAGGTACCATTTGAGTTCTTCCAAATCTTTTTGACACTTTTAAGTCCAGGACAAGTTATTCTTCTTCTTTAACAACGAGAAGAACTGATGACTTTTATCCGAGGATCTTGATTTGAACCGAACCAATGTGGATATGTGCCCGGTCAGCCTTTGAAAAACCTTAACATAGTCCACCACGGTGATTTCTTCTATGGATTTGATTTTGTTGGGATTGATCTCAATTCCCCAATTGGATACCGTGAACCTAAGGAATTTTCCCTATCCGACCTCGAATGCGCACTTCTCCGGTTCATCTTGATGTTGTATTTATTTAGGATGTCGAAGGTTTGCTTCAAATGTATCAAATGGTCCTCAACTCGTAGGTACTTGACTAAAATATCACCAATAAAAACATCCAATGATTTTCCTATATGTTCTTGAAACGTCTGGTTTACTAGAAATTGATAGGTGACATCGGCGTTCTTTAATCCGAATGGCATTACATTATAACAATAGTTGCCAAATTTAGTGATAAAAGAAGTTTATTCCTAATTGTCTAGGTTCATCCAAATTTTGTTGTACCTGGAATGGGCATCGAGAAAGTTGACTATCTCATGTCCAGTCATCGCATTCATTATGCAATCGATGTTAGGGGAAGGAAAAGAGTCCTTAGGGAACGCCTTGTTCAAGTTCTTGTAATAACACATATTCTTATCTTATTTCTTTTTAGGCACTAGCATTATGTTAGTTAACCAGTCCGGGTACTTAACTTCCTGAATGGACCGTATTTTAAGGAGTTTAGATACCTCTTCTTTGATGAATACATGTTTGACCTCGAATTGAGGTCTCCCTTTCTGTTTAACTAGGTGGAACTTCGATTCCAAACTCAGCTTATGAGTGGTTACCTCCGGTGGGATCTCTGTCATGTCAAGATAGGATCAAGCAAAATAATCTACGTTAACCCCGTGCCTTGGTATACAGTTCGACCCGGCAGGTACTAGATCAATATGACTTGCTCTAACTCTTGCACCGTTGATTTGGTGGCATTAGTATCATCAGGAGCTATGAATGATCTCAGAACTTTATAATCCTCCTCGTCATTCCTCCAATCTGATCGGGACTGGCATGGCATTAGTGATTTCTATTTAACTTTGGCCTTTTTATTTGGCTTCGTGCTCTTTAATGTCGAAACGGCGGGTGCCAAGAGTAGTTCATCGATCGGAACATCTCTTTTGCAGCCAGTTATTCTCCATATACCATCTTGATTCCTCTTGGTTTAGGTAACTTCAAAGCCCTATTTAAGGTCGAATAGAGCGTGATATCTCATATCCCTTTCGATCATATAGAACTTTATTTCCTGGAAGGTCATTACTAGTAGGGTAATTTCTCTTTTGGTGGTTTTGCACGCCATGTAAAATTCGTTCAAGACACGGACTGTAGGTACTATTTGATCTTCTAATCCCATCTGCTTTACGACCCTTGATATGATAATGTTAGCTAAGTTACCTAAATCAATCAACACACATTTAACTCATAATTTATTGATAAGTATGGATATTACTAGTGCATCATTATGAGGTTACATGATGCCTTCGGCATCCTCGTCGTTGACTGAAATAGTTTCCTCTGTGGGATATAGTCTGGGGTGCATTTCTCCCTCGTGATAAATGCTTTAGTGCATTTTATCATCGGACCTTGAGGGACATCGACCCCTCTAATGATCATGTTGATGATGTGTTGAGGTTCATCTTGCTCGATTTATTATTGGTGTCTCTGTTTCTAAAGTTGTTTTTGGCTCGATCACTCAGAAATTATTGCAGGAGCTCGTTATTAAACAATCGAGCAACTTCCTCACTCGGAAATCTTTGGTCCCATGGCCATGAGTGCCTTGATATTTACACATCAAGTTGGGGTCTCTCTGGGTTGGGCCGAACTATAATGGTCGAGGTTACTTGGAATCTTTGATGCGCTCGACGGCTAATAGGATGCTGGAAACATCGATGTTGAAGTTATATTCTAATAATCTTGGTACCTCCATGGACCTGAGTGGCCTATCAAATATGGTTTTTCTCATCAGACCCAAACTATTGTGGATTCAATAGCTTCTCTTTTGTTCCTCGTAGGGTGAACCCACATCTTTTACCCTTTTGATATATGCTATATGGTTGATTCCGGTCTTAGATCAGTATCTGTTTATGATCGACAAATCTCTTAGTCCTATCATCAATTTTGATGGGATAAACAAACCCAGAAAGGGCTTCGAGTTAGCCGTACTCGACTCTGATTTTTGACTAGCACCTGCTGTGGATGTCGTCCCAAGTTACCGCTACTCTACCAAGTTTTGTTTCAGCTACTACGAGGCCAAAGAGCTTCAGGGGTTAAGTCCTTGAGTGAATGATTGAAGGACCCAATGGTTTATAACAAGAGGTAAATCCATCTGTTCCATTTGAAATCTTGATTTGAACTCTTCGAGCATTTTGTTGTCTCTTTGATTAACTTTAAAAGATTTGATTTACTTGTCTCGACTTTGATGGTCCCGACATGAGCCTTTACAAAAGTATCAGCGAGCATAGCAAACAAATTAATGGAATTTAGGGGCAGGTTATTGTACCATATCATTGCTCCTTTTTGACAGAGTTTCCCCAAACATTTTTAATAAGTATTAACTATATTTTGTTGTCTTCTAAGTCGCTACCTTTGATGGTGCATATGTAAGAGGTCACATGCTCATTGGATCTATAGTTCTGTTATATTTTAGAATATGGGGCATGCGAAACTTCTTCGGATTGGCTTCGGTGCCACGTTCGGAGGAAAGACTTTTGGACAAATTTCTTGGAGTCAAGACCTTTCAATATCGAAAGTGCTCCTAGAAAGGTTAATTGAGTTGATTCCAAAATGACTAATAAATTAGATAAAAATGTAAGATTTAGCCTTGAAGTTGAGATAAAACAACAAAAATTTTGATTTTGTGAGTATAGCTTCCCGGGATAGTAATAACAATATAAATAAGCAAGAAGGTAAAATTATTTTGAGATTTGAACAGAGTATCGTATATGTTTGTCAGAAAATTTGTGTCCCTTACAATGATTACAAAGCTCACTATTTATTGTTACACCATGGAAACAAGGTCCTAGGATCAAGCCCCTCTTTAATGACAATTACGAGAGCCATTGAAGAATGCGTAATGCTACGCAAAGAATGCTATATTCTCCGTAACGGATCATATACTTAATGCTATAGAACATTCTCCACTAAATTCTATCAGGTGACTTGCATTTCCTTCACCTTTATGAATATCGTTCTCTCCGATTACAAACGAGATCATTGCCTTCGAACCCAACTGTCTTCTGTTTTCGGCTCCGCGTGTCGCTTTCTCATGCGATCATTTAATATGAGCTTATTCTTCCCTATACAATTATAATGGAAAAGTAAATAGCAAAACACGTCCAGTTTTTTCGAAAGGAGAAATTGCGTGAATCTATCCGAGTTTCAGTATATTTTTTGTACGAAATCTTCCACCTCAATATAATAGTAAAGGTCAAGTCTATCAATTTTTAAGTTGGAACTGCAATATTTTGAGTTAATTTCCTAAATGGTTATTTAATTTGATGAATTTAATAAGTAAAATTACATTTCTTTATTTTAGGACAAAAAAGTTACTACATTAATTATTTATTTCTCCAAAAGTCGAACATCACCATAAAAGCCACTTTTATATGAAAAGATAATTTTACTATTTTTAAATGCTAGTTAATTATCCCTCAATGAAATTACTTGAATACTTTCTTGGTCTACCATTTTTATGGTGCGAGGGTGAATTGTCGAGCCTGAGTTTTTACATATAAAAATAATCTATATTTCCATGATTGAATAAAATGGATAACTTTATCTATTACATTAAAAGACTTTTTTAATGGTTCTTGTATTAGTTATCGGTGTGCATAACTTTTAGAGACAAAAATGAATAATTTAGTGACCTTTTTTTTGCTCTAAAACAAAGAAAAGAGGGTTAAGTTTGCCTATAAACTATTCGAAATAGGACAATTTTTCCTCAAAAGTTTTCATTTCGTGATATAACTATCCCAATCATACAGTAAAACTAGTGTTTGGCATCAGTTGTATTCATCAAGTTGGTGTTGCCATATTTTTCTTCCTATTTTAGAATATGTAATGTCAATTTGGCACTAGAAACTATAATAATAGAAGGTATAGCATTTTCTTTCTATAAGACCTAACATGGATAATTCAAGAAAATGTCTGGGTAAAATGAACTTCTATTTGTAGATAGTTGACGTGCATATATGAAGACTTTTGGACTTCAATCATTGATCTTCATTGCCAAATCAAGGAAACAATTATGCATGATTAATTTTTCAGTTTCCTTTTTTGCTTTTTCGACTTTCGTTTTGCCGAGAGGAATGACTTCTATATAAATTTGTACACATTAATTCGTTTTAAAAATCAATTCAGTTGTGTGTTTATGTATGTTTTATTTGTCAACTTAAAAATAACATAAATAATATGTTAATCCTTCTAGTCATAGTTATTGTCAAATTAGCATCTTACACACCATATAAGAAACGATTAATAGTAAAAATTACTTGGCAAATTTATCGTTATTTATTCCTGAGTCTTTCCACTACGTTAGTTTGTCTCTTTTCAACAAATGCTTACGCTATTAATGCTACAAATAAACTTAAAAGAATTTTTTGCTTAATTTTTAATCACGCCCAATTATACCTTGTAAAAAGAATTAAGTAATCATTGCAAATATAATCCGATTTACAAGTCCGGAGTCGAATCAAACAAAGAACTAAGACTTAGCTACAATTGTTGCCTATTACTAAGAATACAAGCTCTAACAATTATAAATATTATGATTCTTGTTTCTAATTAACTAACAAATTAAATTAGTAGATTAACAACTAAAGATCTACGGGTTAGAGGAAAGATTAAGGAGGTCTAGAGTTATAATTTTTCCTATTATCATAATCCTCCCCGCTACGTTTTCTATAAATTCGCCTAAGAATTCTCTATCGATCATGAGCGCTCTAACTGTCATAACTCTCTCCCAGTAATTACCACAATTAACTAGATATATTCTCTCGAATTACGCTAGCTGACATTAAGTACGGCTCACTCCGTATTGATCTCTCATATACGTTAGGAGTGATGTTGTTCAACAGCTACCTAAATATGCACTCTCTCCCGAGTAATACACACTAAATAGGCATAGTCGATTGAGACATCTTCAACCAACCACAATAATAACGTAGTTGAACAAATAGAAAAAATACTACATCAAATCTATATTAACATATCATGAAATTCATCCTCCAACCCTAGATCAAATTAGCTATTCACAATAATATGAAAAACTACAATACTAGAATTCATAACCAATAATGAAAATAGGAAGAAGGAAGGATGTGTTTGGTAAGGAAGAAAATATTTTCCAATTTTCCCATGTTTGGTTGGCTTAAATGTTTTGGAAAATATTTTCCTTATCAATTCATTTTTCACCAATTGGAGGAAAATGTTTTCCTTATAAAAAGAAGAGAAAACAATTTTCAAAGTTCTTCTCAACCTTCCACACCATCACCAACCCATCTCACCCCCTTCAATAAAAAGTTTCTTTTTTTCTTCTTTCAAATTTGAGTTTGTCCATTACTACACACCCTACTACCCCTCTAGCTCCCCCTCCCCCTCCCCCCCCTAAAAAAAAGTTACTTTAATTTTTTGTTTTTGTAATTTTAAATTTTTATTTTTTTTATTTTTCTCCACCACCCACTCAACCTGCCCCCTCCCCCACGCCCCGCACAATTTTTTTTTTAATACTTTTTTTATAATTTAAATTTATGTTTTTTATGGTTTTACTGCCCCTAGCCCCAGCCCTAGCCCCACCCCATACACCCAGCCTTGGTCCTCCCCCCTCCCCCTCGAAAAAGAAATTTAAATATATTTTTCAGTTTTAATTTTACTATTTGTCGGTTTAAAGGCTCAAAATTTTAAAAGTTCCATAATTATGAGTTTGGAGGTTTTTGTGTTTGGAAGGTTACGGGTTTAGAAATTATAAAGTTTACGGGTTCGAAATTCTGCGATTTTGAAAGTTTAGCAATTCGAAAGTGTGTGAAATTTGTGGGCCGGGAAGGTTGTTGGTTTGAAAGTTTATGGCTTCATGTTTATTATATCTAAATATTTATGAATACTCTTGAGAAACTATTTTCCTTAATTTGTATACCAAACACCAGAAAATGAATAAGATTTTTACTTGTTTTGGAAAATATTTTCTATTTTCTGTTATACTAAACACACCCGAAGTGAAAAACTCGTAGAAAAATTCTTCGCATTGCTCCTAGTGTGTTCTTGCCTCCTTAGGTCGAATCCTCGGTCTCCTCAGCCTCCTTTGGTCTAAATTGTGTAAAAAGTATGTCAAATGTGCTCAAAATACCGTTTTTCTATGTATATATAAAAAGTAGGGCCGGACCCAAACAATTATAGCTTCTCTTACGCCAAAAAGACACTTTTCCAAGTCAAGGCGTCTGCGGACACGGACCTGGCCGCTAATTTGCATAGTGTTCTATCCGCAATAAGCGATTAAGATACATAATTATAGCCTATCAAAAATTTTCGAAACAAAAAAATTGTAACAAAAATATTTGACAAATATGAGAAATGAATATAATCGGAGTAAAATTAAATATACAGTGATGGTGGAGGCAAACAAAACCTGGCAAGATATTTGCAAATTTAGGGTTTGAATTTTTAATATTTATAGACTTCCATGCCACAAACATAATTCTCAGTAAAATGGACACATGTCATGTTCATACTTGTAGAAAACCAATGACCATTGAACTTATCAAAGTTGTTTTTCCTTTAGAAAATCATAATCTTGGACTGATAAACCCACGTAAGTCTTTGACAATTCCAACGGCCCCAACTCCTCATTTCCCGAACGCACTAATTACATTACTTATATTGTGACAAACGTAATTTGGATAAGATAATTTTCTCTTTTAATAATTCCTGGGAAAATGACCTTGTTTAATTAAAAAATTGTTGAAATTGTTTTAGAATATTTAATGTTTTTGAAAAATAGAAAGTACGTACTTATTTATTTTATTTCTTAATCCAAATTCATAATTAAATAATTAGTGATATATTAATTAATTAAATACGCAGGGACGGCTCAATGATAATTATTGCGTTAAGACAAACTTTAAAAATATACCTTATATCTTATAAATATAATTTTGTATGTTTTTCTTTGATTTTTTGCTTTTGTTTGGTAAAGATAGTGTATAGACCCTTAACGTACTCGATTTCCTACTTGCTTCAACCATTGATAACTCTACTCGCCAAGTACAACAATATTAAAACTGATGGCTCATATAATATTTTATAAGTTATCATTATCTAGTGATCGCAGTTTTGCTAAATATATGTAAAATATAATCTTACATTTGGAATAGTTCAAGTCAATTTTAGATTAAAAAGGTAGACTTAATATACTCTTTGTAAGAAATATCAACTCTAAAAGATATTGCAAGAGACTTTATTTTTACCTCTTTTTTTATTATCAATAACACCATCAAATTAATCCCTTTTACATATTTGTATGCGCTACGAATTCAAGTATTTATTAAATAACATGAGAAAGTTAGTAGGCATCTTTCTAATAATAATAATATTCTACAATTTAAGTGTAGTAGTAAATAATACTCCTTCAGGTTCAAAATAAGTAATTTTTTGAATATTTTCACACAGATTAAAAAATTTACATTTTAGCATTAATTAGTAATGAAATTGACCATATTAATTTTTAGTATCTCACATAAACACTCCTAACGCATATTCCAACACTATTTACTCCAAGGATAACGAAGGAAAAAAACAAGTAATTCATTCATAAAATCTGAAAAAAATCACTTATTTTAGGCTATAAAAAAAAAACTAAAAAAAATGGGGCCTTTAATTTGGAAAGCCTGAAACAATTGCTTTAGTGCGATCTCGAGTTTCCAGACACACTGCACTTCCGCTCGGGTCGAGGCTTCTACTCCGTCCTAAGACGGATCAAAGAAGAGTGAGGAACCTCTCGCTGGTTTTTGGAATTCGACATCAGGAAGTGTTTTTACACCATCGACCGACATCGACTCATCCCAATCTTTAAGGGAAGAGATTGACTATCCCAAATTCTTTTACCCTATTCAGAAAGTCTTTTCCGCCAGCCTCCACCTAGAATCGGCACCGGCTAATACGTCAAAGAGAAAGATAATGGTAATTTAGAATGAAGTTGGAGGTGTTATTAAAATTAAAAGTGATATAGTAAAGAGAAGAGAATGAAAGAAAGACAAAATGGAAGAAAGAAAAGAATGGGAAGAAAGAATTAATGGCGAAAGTGATGGATCATAGGGATGGTTGACTCTCATACCAATGAACAGTTGCTTTCTTCCTCAGAATTCTCTGAACTTGTAATGATTACACACCCCATAGACCATTGTTGTTCGTATCTGTTTTGCTTTAAGAAAGAGAATAACTCAAACAAAAAGCCAAAGTCTGAATAATGTAGTAAATGAAATAGGACCACCACCTCTTCTTTTCCCTCAATTCAATTCCTTTTGTTGTCTTTAAATTTTTCTGAGCAATCGCTTCATGGTCAGTGTACAAACAAAAAATTGTTACTACCAAAAAGGACATAGTATTAGAGTGTAATGAATGAATAATATTTTGGTGGACAGTGTGCAATATAAGTTTAGTGTCAATTCAAGAAACCAAGACCATGTACTTTTTATCTTTGTGTATAACCATATTCAGTCATTTATGATTCCGGAACCAAAATGATACTCTCTCCATTTTTATTTTTGACTTTTCATGAACCTTAAGAAATAATTTATTATAATATTTATTTTAATTAATATATATATTATTAAATTTGAGAAAATAATTTAAAATAAGTAATAAAAATTATGGATAACAGAAAAAAAAATTTGTCTTCTCTTAATATGTATAAAATGGCTAGTAAAAATGAAAATTTTTTTAGTATACATATCAATTAAAGGTGAACGGAAAGTGTACAAATTTAGACTCAGAGACACTAATAGATGGAAAAACTGTTGATGGTTTATTTATTTATTTATTTATTTATTATATATAACGCATGTTTTTCATGCATTATAATAACTTAATGGTTAGCTACCCCGTTAAGGTGTAGCACATATAATACAGGCGCTATGCTTAAAATAATTTGTGACTATAGCGTATTTATTATATGTGATATATATACAATGCATATATTACACCCCATATTTTCGTACATGAAAGTACGTCATAAATAAATTAATGAGTGCCCAGAAGTGAGATATCACGTCCCACAATATTAAATTACGATGATATTACATTTCGCGGTAATAAGTTATGACAGTGTTGCACCCTACAATATTTTATGTTGAATTTATCGTAAGGTAATTGACATCAGTCCAATGAAAAGATTATTTTGGCATTATAAGGATTATGCTATTTCACAAAGTGATTACTAAATTCAAGAAGGTGAGGGGGGGGGGGGCAAGTCTAAGAAAATAAATTTTTATCAAATTTTGGCATGTTGGGATAAAATACGGCTCAAGCTAAAATACTCGATATTTATGGACTAGTACCATACAAGATACCACATGACCATAATATTAAAGTGCATAAAATATGTGAAAAGTAAGTAATATTTTAAATAAGTGAAAAAAATTCTTAATTTTATATGTAATTAATTAATTACCGGTTAATAGGACATTACCTAATTAATGAAAAATATATTTGATAAGTATCAATAACATGAGGTGGCAGCTCCATATTCTAAGGTAAATGACTCATAATCTTGATTGAATTACGTGTAAGGCATTTAGGAAGTTGGGCTTCATTTTTTGATCAAACAAGAAACAATATGACATTTCTTACTACTTAAAGACTAAGGAACAACAGAAACGTGATTTTGTTCCTAAGTCTTTCCAAATTCATTCCATTACAAGTCTTTCCAACTCATTCCATTACAAATACAAGTTTTTCAATCCATTCCAATTCATTCCATTACAAAGATAAACAGTAGCAAGATTAAGATTTTGTTCAATTCATCCCAAGAAAACGTGAAGGATCAGTAGATTAGCTTTCTTGATTTGGGCAAAAGGGACTAACGTCCCAAAATAGACAAGCAGAAAGAATTTCGTTCCAATTTTATACAGTCCAAGCATCAATTTCGTTCTAGTTCAAAGGAGCAGAAGCTTCATTTCGTGCATATAATTCAAGGAACAGGTATGTTAAGGTTATCTCTTTTTTTATTTTGATATAATCTATACGATACGAACGAAACGTGTAAATACATAAATTCTATATATGACTCTACTCATAGAAGTAGTAGAAGTGCCGATGTTCTTGAATTTCCATATGTATTATTATTCCATCGCCTGTTCATGGGTCTAAAAAATACGTAAAATGATGTTATGATATTAATCAAAGGTATAATAGTCTTGTGACGTATCGAGAGATTTTGTTATTATATTTTATATGCATTTCATGCATTTATACATGTACATTGACCCATGACTCATGCGGCGTTATATATGCGTATATATGTATGTATATATATATGTATATGGAATATGGGAAAATGTTACGGCGTTATATACGCACCACCACCTGATCAATTTGATGTTGCCCATAGTGGCTGAAATATGATTCAAACGGCGTTATATACGCATATACAATTATATCGGCGTTATATACGCATATACAATTATATATATGTATGTATATGTATATATATATATCCCATATATATATCCCATATATATATATATATATGAAAAAGGTTATGGCGTTATATACGTACCACCACCTGATCAGCTAGTATACGATGATGATTTTGCCCATAGTGGCCTATATGATATGATGGAATGCCCTAAGGCTGATGATATTACGAAATATGTACTTATGCACGACTTGACATTCATACGCATATGCATGACGCTAAAGGTAATTTATGATTTACAAAGTTATTCAGACTTACAGGTTGAGTCATGTACTCTATATGTCTTTCATGTCTCTTATGTATTTATTTATGTACCTTACATACTCAGTACACCATTCGTATTGATGTCCCTTTTGCCTGGGGACACTGCGTTGCATGCCCGCAAGTCCAGATAGACGGGCCGAGAGCCCTCAAAGTAGGCTATCAGCTCAGCGAAAGATGTTGGTGCGCTCCATTTGCTTTAGAGTTGCATATTTGGTTAGTATGATTTAGACGTCTATTGTTTGGTATGGCGGGACTCTGTCCCGTCCTATTTATGTACTCTTGGAGGCTTATAGACATATGTCTTGTACGTGAAAGATTGTATGGCCTTGTCAGCCGATATCTTGAGTTTATAAATAATCGTGTTGGCCTATTAGGGCCGTATGTCATGTGTATATGATAATATAATAAGAAAGATATGTTACGTTGGTACTCGGTTGAATAAGGTACCAGGTCCCCATCGCGGCCCATCAATTTGGGTTGTGACAAAAGTGGTATCAGAGCAATACTGTCCTAAAAAGTCTACAAGCCGTGTCTAGTAGAGTCTTGCTTATGGGTGTGTAGTGCACCACAGTTATGAGCAGGAGGCTATAGGGCATTTAAGATTGTCACTCTTTCTTCTTACTCTAGATAGTTTGGTAGAGCTCAGTCATAGGAATTCAAATTCCTAAATCCTACTCGTAATAAGACGATACCTATATCTAGAAAGAAGGTTGGAAAGAGAGATTGTTTTGGAAGAGTTGAGTCAGAGGAACTCTATTTTTGCATCATGCTTATGGTGAATAACTATGAGGTATTTGGCAAATCATGTGTATACTAAGATGTGTAAGTTTCTTGATAAAGATTTCAAAGGCAAGAATGCTTATCCACTCGTACGGTAAAAAGGAACAAGAGAATCGAAAGGTAGATACAAGTTTCAACAAGTAAAAGAAGCAAGGTGAAGAAGGGTACGATGCGCCTATTTAATGAAGGTTAACAACGTTTATAATTGAGGCAGAGGAACATAAGCTTTTTGAGTTATATTCAATAGTAACAGAGGTCTATACAATTGGTTGCACCCCTTCCAAATATGCCCTATGGGGGTTAACAAAAGTAGTATAAGAAGATATGATGTATGAATTGGTTGCGTCATTTGACATTCCCGAAGAATATTGCAAATGTGCTAATAGATCTTTATGAGACACCTAGGTGGTGCACTTTAAAATAGTGCAGCCAAATATGAGTACTACAAAGACATGCACTATAAGCCTTGAAGGGATAAATATTACCTTAGTGCAGCTTGTATCTCTAGTAAAGCGAGAACGTTAAGCAACTTGAAGAGCCACTAGATGGAGCAACAGAAAGCTAAGAGTGAAAGAATGGTACTGAAGTTTTCACAAGAAAATGGATATGCAGAAATATTAAAAAAAAGTTAATGAGAAGAAAGATAAGGAAGCATTATGAATATACATGGATAAAAATGGTAGAGCATTACAGAACCTATAGTCAAATGAAGGAAGAGACAAAAGGTGATGGGCCTTAAGACAACGAAAGAGTATAGGTCATAAGGTTATATCCTCATTTCGAGAAATAAGTTCGTGACTCCAACGCGACCACCAGAGGGGACAGTTAATCCCAAGAGTAATAGAAATCGGTATGGATTGGTAAATAAGATAAACTAAATATGAATTAAGGACTGAGTGACTGGTGATAATCACTATCATAAGAACTTCAGACTTTGTTACACTAATAATAGAATGGATGACAAAAGAAGATTCATGAGAAATTCATAGAAAGATCATTCACGAAGATGCTTCCCTACAACAAGCAGTGTGAAGCAAAGTTCAGCTTAAGGGACTATATGTGCAAGTTATACTAAATTTCACCCTCGTGAGTAAGGGATTCTGCTATCCTTGGTACGGATGGATTACCGCAAGGCGAGTAAGAGTCATCAATGATGGGAAAGGATGCCAAAGATGAAAAGGTGAAACAATGAGAGGCAGGTCATCATAGCTCCAGTTTTTAGTACACCCCTAAAGGGGGGAATATGGAGTAATTTGGTATTAAGTCAAAAATTAAGTAGTTCTAATGACAATGGAATTATAATGGAAGAATGTGATATATGAAAGAGGAATGAGATGCCACTTATCCAAATTCTAACAGATACACTACAATTCAAGAATATTGTGCAAGCACGACATCAAGGAGATGAAGTAAAGGTTCCTGCCCGAGCAATTATTAATAAATAAGAAGCCAGTACAAGACGTAAGTTAAGACAACGGAAATAAATCAAGAAAGATTACGAGGAATATTGAAATGAGAATGGGCCAATGAGTAGTTAATAATTGGTCAAGAAGATCCCAATTATGGCTAAACAGGAGGTTACGGACGAGTCATCAGATCGTATAAGATGAATATAGTAGAACTCAACATGGAGAATGAGAAATATTCAAATAGAAGTTGGGGTAGTTAAAGGTACCGCATGAGTGTCACGAAAGTAAAAAAATAGTTCCACCGGGAATACAGTCAAAACTTTGGTTTAGAAGCAGCCGTACGAGCAAATGAGTGTGGAGGTATGTAACTAAGGATAATTACAAGTGAGCACGAACATAAATTTTTTTATCGGGAATATGATATAATAAGCTCGCATCTTTGCAAGAGTCAGAGGGCTTCCCTAATTACTATAACGAAAGACTAACTAAGGAAATAAGGAAAAAAGCTTCAACATAAGCACAACGACCTCAAGAGGAAAAGGGTCTTGTAACAATAGTCTCACAACAACATGGTAAGCACTCCAAAGAAAAGTGGGACGCTGTGAGCACGTGATTTTTGCCCTATATGAGAATTACTCCCAAAAATTCAAAATAAAAGAGTTTTGTGTTGTTTGCAATTGTTGTGAATTTAGTGTCATTTTTAAAAAAATAATGACAATATATATATATATATATATATATATATATATATATATATATATATATATATATATATATATATATATATATCGCATTTGCATTTAGGATTTAATTCTACAATTAGGAGTAATTAATTTTATCTTACAAAAATGAAAATCACAAAAATAGGCATCTTTTGCATTTTAGCCTTTAATGTCCAAATTGTGTGATTGTATTTTAATTACCATTTAAAATTAGGTGACAATTATTATTATGAGATTAGTATTTCAAGATAATTTTAGTTTTTATAAATTAATCTTAGTATTTTGGGCTTTATTAATTAGGAAGTTGAATAATGGAGAAGAACAAAATAGAAAAAAAATTGGATTGGGCCATCTTACAAATTAAGTTACAAGCCCAATCCTAAGAAACCTTACCCAACCCAAAACCCCTTGGCCCAAGAAGAAAATTTCAGATTTTTTTAGCAAAAAATAATCATAATTACATGACATAAAGTAGTGGGGGGCAAGGAAATCAAGGAAGAAAACAAGGAGAGGAAAACATGGATTAGTGGGTTTTCTTTAAATTAAAAAAATATTTTCTTTTTAATAAAAAATCTGAAAATTTTCGAAATTCTTGCCTATAAATAGAAGAGAAGATTTATGAAAAAAAGGGTGGAAAAAAGAGAGGAAAAATAGGAAGAGAAGTAAAAATAAAAAAAATTCCCTTCTGTAGTATACACTCGATATACATTCTGGACACAGAAGTATACATGGCAAAAATTTCAATTTTTGAGAGTTTCTTTTGAGAGTTTCTTTTGAAAATTGAAAAGAGTTCAAAGATAGAAATACAAAACAAAGAGAAAATCTGGAATATATTTTCTTTTCTATTTTTTTTACTGGTTTTTTGTTTTTCTCCGTATTGCTGGGATTTTCGGGATTGAGGTGTTGAAGCTACTGCTGGTTGTTACTGTTGTTGTTGTTGTATTTTCACCGCCCTGTTGATTTGCTATTTTCCCATTCCTTTCAAAACCAGGTACACATCTTGTAAATCTCCAAAGCTTATGGAAATGAAAACTGTTTTGAAGCTATGTTGCTGCAATCTTCTCTTTCCTATTTTCTCTTAGTTTTCTTTTGTACATAAAAAATAAGCAGATTATATGTAGTAGATTTTAAAGACTGATTTCTAATTTCAAGTCATAATTGGACTTTTAAAATAGATACGGTATTAGCCTGCTAGTTAATTATTGGTTTATAGTTCAACAATTATTTAAATTGATAGTATATAAATAAGTTTGGTTGTATTTGATGAAGCTGTTGAGATGTATTTCATATTAAATTTGTTAGCTCATTTAGAATATCTCAAATATGGTTTAGTTGTTAAGAAAGATTTAATCGAAAGTGTAGCATTAGGCTTGGAAGCAGCGATTATGTTTAAAATAGTAATTTGAGAATCACTTTAGTATATTAGTTAATTACGATAGTTAGTTTAGTTTAATAACAGTATACAGATTATATAAACTGTTTGCAAAAGTGGAGTTTCGTTTAGTGTTTTAGAGGAATCACGATTTTTTTTTGCTAAAATGAAGATTTGCTCAATGGAATCACGTCCTTTTAATGTGAATCAGTCATACAAATGACTGAAATTATGGTGTAAACAGATGACTATAACAAGGTAATGGGCTCTAACATGTCTTTAACAGGCCCAAATTGCTGTAAATCAGAAAACTATGCAATAATGTAACAGTTAGGTAAAAAATAACAAAGTAATTAGGACCTTTCTTTTATTATTAGAGATAAATCATAGAAAATCATAGTCATGTTAGGATTGACCTTAAATAAAATAATGAGACGAGCCTCGCCAAACAAAATATACAATTGCGGGGCCCTCAAATAAAATGTTATGAAAATCTTAGACTTGGAAGGACCGTTTAGTAAATTTCATGGTCTTTCCCGAAGTTAACAACACGATAAGACTCATTAGGCACGACTTAAATAAAATTACTTTCCTAAATACGGGTGCGCGTTTATGTGACCCAAATCTATCTCTCGACGAAACTGAAATACATTAAAGTCACAGGCGTACTGGTTGCGGTGTGACTCGAAATGTGTTTTCGTGACGTCGCAATTCTTCTAAAATTGAAAAGCGGAACATTAAAAGTACATAGTTAAAATATATAAAGAATTCAGATAAAAGCAAAAAAATTGCAGTTGAGCGACAGTGCTAGAACCACGGAATTCGGGAGTGCCTAACACCTTCTCCCGGGTTAACAGAATTCCTTATCCAGGTTTCTAGTTTCGCAGTCTGTATTACAGAGTCATAAATTTCCTCGGTTCGGGATTAAATCGGTGACTTGGGACACCATTATTTTCCCAAGTGGCGACTCTGAATTTAATAAATTTATCCCATGTGGCGACTTTGAATTTTATTAAACAAATCCCGTTTTGATTGTTCTTTAATTAAAAAAACTCCTTCACGCACTCACGGGTGTAGTAAAAAAGGAGGTGTGACAGCTCTGACGACTCTGCTGGAAAAACAAACCCAGACCTTCGGTTCAGGGTTTAAGAATTTGAGCTTAGAATAATTGTTGTGTTTGGCTTTATTTGATTTTCCTACGTGTTCCATGCCTAATATGCAAATATGCCTTTTACCGCTTTGATATTATTTGGACTGTATATATAAATGTGTCGAAACCCTTATCTTCTCACCTCCAAGGATGTGCTTACTAGTTGAGACTCCCTATTTTGTTAGTGTCAATACCATAAGAAAGAGGTCGGATAAGTTACTAAGCCGATTGACTCCGCGGGTCACCGGTACGTAGCCCCCTCCTCGATCCGAGTTGTCCGCTCGGGTACACGGTCTAGCACCATATGAAAACTTCGGGATATTGAACCTAGGTCTAGGACGTTTATTTGCATCATATCTGACTTAGGGGACTCAACATAGGGGTTGGGTCCGTCTAGGACAGGTGACCCGGTATTGGAAAGACCGAGCATGTTATGTGTTGCATTTTTATTGTCCTTGATCGTTATGCGGACCGGCGGAAATCCCGAGGGTAGAAAAATTATTGAAAAAAAAAGAGAGAAATAAGATTTAGTGAAAATGGGTATCCGGAAAATCAAAAAAAAAATTGAAAAAATGGTTTTGTTGTTGAAATAAATTGGTCAATTAATCTGACCGAACTACGCAGGTTTGATTCTCGCCATTAGGTGGGATACGTAGGCAACCCTCATCGGGTCCAACCACCCCTTTTAAAAAATAAAAAAAAAATGTGTGTGTTTTTGTCAATAAAATCAAAGTGATGCAGTTTTTGAAAATAGTCGAATGTTCCGAAAGGACGCCGGAAGGCTGTTTTTGCAAAATAGCCACTTTGAATCATTTCTAATAATTTGCATGCATAGCCTTGAAATATTCCTTGTGGAAATGTTGCAAGGCCATAGCCGCAAAATCAAGTCGGGGTTCACACCCCTTTTGCAAAAATAATAAAAAAATGTCAAATTTTGTTTATTTTGTTATAAATAAGTCGGGTGATGCTATTCTTGCTTAAAATAAGTCGAATGTCCCTCAAAAGGACGCCGGAAGGCTGTTTTTGCAAGAATAGCCACTTTGAGTCGTTTGTAAATAATTTTGGACACAGCCTTGAAATATTCCCTCGCGAAAATGTTGAAAGGCTCTTCCCAGTTATATGGCACAATGAGATCGGGGTTCATTAAAGGACAGTTGAAACAAGAAGGGCCTATGGTAATCAGAAATTTGGAGAAAGAAGCAAAAGTTCACAAGAAAGAGAAAGAAACACCAAGACAGTAACATGAGGAAAACATTAGGGTCATCAGGATAAGAAAATTTGAAAAAATAGCCGGGAAATCACGACAAGGCAAAACAAGTTCAAAGAAGCAAGTCGGAGCAAGTTCAAAAGTAGGAGCATGGCCAATAAGAATGCTAGTAACTTACAAAATTCAAGTTTATCTTTTTTTAATTAAATATCGCAAAAAATAGTCATTTTGTCCATTAAGCCATTATATGGCCAATTTTGTAAAAATAGTCAATTGATATTAAAAACTTCTTAGTCTTGTGTTGGTTTATGGTGATGCCGAACGATGCCCCATGAGCCACAAGATAAAAAAAAAAAATTAAGTTTATCTTTCTTAAATAAATTTTGCAAAAATAGTCATTTTGTCAAATAAGCCATTATGTGGCCGATTTTGTAGAAATAGTCATAATTGACACAAAAAAAAAATATTCTTTTTCTTGTAGAAATCTCCTACACAAGTTTGTAGTTGGAGTCGGCTTTTACAATTTTTCTTCAAAAAAAAAAAACAAAAAAAAAATCAAATAAACATCTCTTTATTTCTTGCATTAATTTGCAAGAACTACGCTCGGTCTCTGATTCATGCGGGGTCATGATACGTAGGCAATCCATATAGGATTCGACCATATCCATAACCAAAAAGGAAAAAAAAATGAAAACCTACAAAAAGAAAAAAAAAAGGGGAAAAAAATGAAAAACCACAAAAAGGAAAAAAGAAAAGAAAATAAGGAAAAAAAGAAATCGATAAGCGGAATACCTTATTGCTAAACTTTCTGTTTTTGTTTTCCAGAAAGTTGAGGTGGTTGGTTGTGGTAAATTGGAAAACAAGATCGAGGAAAATGATAACCGACATCGAAGGTTCATTACAGTGTTGAAGAGACTCGGGAATGGAAAGTTCAACAAGGGCTCTCTCGTGGTTGAGGAAAACGAGCATTGAACAACAAATGACCCGAATGCGTCAAGCATGAGCCAATGGCAGAGACAGCCTTCTAGCGAGTCCTGATACGACTATACTGGCAAGAACGATACCACTCTCTCAGAGTACCGCTCGTACTCGTTTGACCTACTGTCAAACGTTGAGAAGGCTACCGAAAAATGTGCGGGAAGAAATGCCCTGAAGGTTGAAGAGATTAGAACAATGGATGCAAAGCATGCAAGAAATGTGCAGAATCTCGAGAGCGGGTGGGTTAATGCAGGTTCCGACAACGGCTGGTTGAACGGAACCACGTGTTAGTAAGAAGAAGTCAAAATATTAAGACAACGCGTGGTTGAAATGTATCGGGCATGGAGGGATGGAAAAGCACCACCCGCACTACCTGGTTTCATGGACTCGGTCACTTATGCGAACCGTGCCAAATATGCACCTATCGCGGCACTTTCTAGCCACTCGAGTAGCTCGATTACTCGTTCACCGCTATCTTTCCCAACTGCTCACTCATGCCGACCTACTGCTCTCAGGAGCACCCCAAAATCGTCTTCGCCTCCGTGTACTCGATTCCACAAAAGCCTCACCGACCCTGACAAACGTCACGGAAACCACGCAGGTGCGGGTTTCGAGGCCAAACAAGGCGTTTAGGGAGGAGAGGTTGCTTGAAGCGAAAAAGGCTTTCACCCGTATCGGAGAATCATATACCAGCGTTTATCATAGGTTGAAAGAGTTGGGGATGTTAAGCCGGTCTCGCACATAAGTTCCAAATCCGTCTTGCGAAAAATCTTGATTCTTCTCTCAGATGTGAATACTGTTCGGGAACATTGGGCCACGATCCTGAAAAGTGTTGGCAATTGAAGAATGCCATTAAGAGATGATTCAGGCAGGAATGATTGCAGTCCAAGACACTGGCACCCTGAACATTACACAGAATCCTCTACCTGCGTGTGACGTTGCGCATTTTGTGGGGACGATGCCCTATGATGAGGGCGAAGGGATTTTTCTTTGGAAGCCGAGGATATTGAAATAGAAAGCGATCTTAATGCATAATATAGTGGCTAAAATGCCATGCTTGTCAATTGGGAAGGTGCTCCTCCAACTCTTGGAGTTTTGGTAGTTTATTTTGGTGTCATTTCTGTTACCCGGGTTATTTCAGGGTTGTAATCCGGACGTTGTCTTGAGAGTCAAAACCCTTCTATCTTTGCTTTGTTTAGTAATAAATTTGTTTAGTGCTGTCTAGGTTTGTAATTCTAGTCTAGTCTGTTCGTTGTGTCGTTCATCTTGTTGTTTCAACCAATCAGTTTAATACAACTCTCTGTTTTCCATCATTCCTAGTCATTCCATTTCTGATCACTTTGTATTTCTTCTCATACTGACTTTAATAACATGACATGCACATAATTCTAAGCCTGGTTTTTAAAAGTCAATGAAACAATGTTGAAGATGTAATGATACTCGAAAGAAATAAAAACATATTGGAATACTGTGAAGCCGGAATCAAGTGAACATTAGGGAAAGCGTAACATAAAGAAATGTCGTGGAAATGCATCATGCTTCATCGGTTTAAAGCCAAAGGCAAAAATACCCCAGAGCTAAAGGAACCATTCGTGGTATCAAGATTGTTGCCCAATGGCACTGAGAATCATCAAATACAGAAGGCAAATATGTGAATCGGTGGTATTTAAATGTGTAGTTTGTACTTGGTAGGTCTCGAAGATTGGAATGACGAAGGCATTTTATTCGGCTATCCAAACACTTTATCCATTGTTATCCCTTCGAGCCTTATTATATTTTCTTTCATATCCCTCTTTCGGAATCAACAACAAAATTGAGGATTGAGCGGAGAAATCAAATGGAGAAAAGAAGAAATTCGAACAAGCCAATATTTCAATAAGTTTGTAATAAAACCCACGAGGCCAGGAGCTTTCGTCACAAAAAAGAGAGAGCAGGACCAAGACTCGCCCGACAAGCATGCGCCTTGTGGTAAGATCATAAATCACCCGAAAGAAAGCTGAAACACAAGACAAGTAGCAAAAAAGAACTCTCTAATCATGAAGTCATATGTGCGGGCTGTCGTTGCTTACATCCGGCCCAAACCAGTCGGCCAATAAAAAGACCTTCCGATCAATCTTCAAGAAATGCCGAGTCAAGCGAACAAAGGTCAATCACATCAGGGGCAACACTCCAGTCCGAACAAAGAAGAATGAAGGACTCAAACCACCACGAGACTCCATGATGAGAGAAATCAAAATGAGAGAGTCTTATCGGTGAAAACCCTCATGGGCACCGTAAGGCGACGGTGAGTCGAGAGAAAGAAAGAGCAAATGAGAGAGGCTTGATGGTGAAAACCCGATGGGCACTGCAAGTCGACTAAGGATCAGATCAAAGAAATGAAGTATTGAAGACCGGTTTCACAGCAGAACTTTGCAACAAGAGTTGAACATCAACTTTGCTATACGGAGAAGGCCAAAAGTGCATGTCAAGGTCGCTAGAGTCGGTATTCAAAATCCGTTAGGTCATTGGTCTGTAGGTTTCTTGTTAGGAATTGTATTTTCCTTTCTCTTTATTCTTCACACTTTGTTTTACTCTCCCTCTTATCGAGTCAGGTCAGGTCATAACAAGTATAGAAATGATTTCAAAATTTGCCACCAAGCTTTCCAATTGCACAAAATGGGATTTAGCCAACACGACAATTGTCGTAGGTCGGGGAATGACAAGGCCAGTGATTTAAGCCCACAAGAGCAACATGTGCAATGAGGATCATGCAAGACACAAAGGTCGGCAAAGTGCCAACTCAGGGAAAATATAACGAATGGAAGTACGAGGGTTCGAACAAAGAGGAGGTATATCTTCTGACAAAAGAAAGAGTCAGTCAAGAAACACCCAAGGTTATCAAATGAAATCATGGAAAGAATCATAGACTCGTCGGTGGAGTGGTGGGTGGTGAAGTCTAGTTTTTTGGTGGATTTTGAAGAAGAAGAAGCAGGGGAACTGGTGGAGGTATTTTTAGAAGGGAAACAGGGGATGGTAGTGTGGACAATATTGGAATTGGTGATGACGCTGCTACTGCCTCTATTTTGCCATAAACCAGTGAAGTAAAAAGCAGAGCAGAGAAAAGTGATGGCAACTAAAGAGTAAAGATTGGGTCTTTTCAACAGGAAAGGAGAATGGTAGGTAGCTACTGTGTGTTTGGATGTTGGAGTATAATAAGGGGTTGGGTTAGAACCCGCCATGAAAGAGGAGATGTTGAAGGAAAGTGCGTAGAGACTGCTATCAATTCAGATGCAGTCAAAAGATACTATGTATGATTCCTTTTCAATTGTGTGTTTTGTATTTTGTTGTGATTTTGGAATTGAAATGACGAAGGCATTTTATTCTCTATCCAAACACTTTATCCATTGATAACCCTTTTGAGATCGAAATTGCCAGAATGAAAAATGAAATGATGGAAAAATGAAAAATGAAATGATGGAAAAATAAAAAAAAATGAAAAAAAAAATGAAAAAAAATGAATGAAAAAAAAGAAAGAGAAAAAGACAAAAATCGGGAAAAAGTCAAAAAGAAATCCATCTAACTTGTAAAGTTGGATGAACTACGTCTGACTTGATCCCGAAAGGGTACGTAGGCAGCCTCTCTGAGGTTCAGTCACAATAAAGAAAAATCCAAAAAAATTCCCCACATATTGAAACTGGGGCAGAAGTTATGTTTAATAATTCCGAGAGTTGTAAATATTTTTAACCCTCGTTGAAATTTTGAGCCTTTATATCTTTCTTTCTTAACCAGTCCAAAAGCCACGTTACAGTCCAAAGAAAGACCTTCTGATCAATTTTGAAATGATAACAAATACAACGAAGGAGGAGCGAAGCATCGGACAATACCCGTGGAACAGAAAACAATACCCAGGAGTTTGGAGACAGAAAAAATAAAGATAAATAAATAAGAGAGTCTTATTGGTGAAAACCCTCACGGGCACTATAAGGCGAATGTGAGTTGAGAGATAAATAAATGAGAGAGTCTGATTGGTGAAAATCCTCACGGGCACCATAAGGCAATTATGAGTTGAGAGATAAATAAATGAGAAGTCTTATTGGTGAAAACCCTCACGGGCACCATAATGCAAAAGTGAGGAATGACCTGATGAAAGGAAGATGGCAAGATAAGAAAGGATCGGTTTGGGTCGAGAACAATTTGGAGTCAGAATAATGGGTTGAACGAACTGGGTCGGAGTTTAAATACATGGCATGGTCGACGGAATCGGCTGACATACCCAGATAAGTTCTACCACTTCTCTGAAACACCCTTACCACTTTTGAGAATCATTTTTCTGCATTTCATTATTACCCTTTTGAGAGCTAACTACCAGCTCCTGATAACGAAAGCTGAAACAACACTGGATCAGAAAGGAAAGAAGATTTGGGAAGGGAATATAAAAGCTTGGCAAACATGGCCAAAGAAAAAGAAAACAAAACAAAAATGGAGAAATGAGAAAATACAAAAAGAGTCTGCAAGGGACAAGAAGTTGAAAGTCATGCAACATGAGAAAGCAAAAACAAAGGAAGCAATAAGAAGTGGGGACGGCAGATGCCAGTTGCCAGCGGTTTATATCTAATAAATTTTGTTTCATGCAGGAACAAATTGTCACTAATCACTTTAAAGTGAATGTGACCAATGTGAAAAATTTAAAATACCAAAAAGAGAAAGTCTGTCGAATAAGTGGAGAAATTCACAGGCGAGAGATAAGTTGGTAAAAGAAAAAACCAAAAAGAGGAGGTAACATATTTTAAAATCCACTCCCCAGTCCTCAGGCTGCGGGAATATTTTCTGCATTCGCATTGCACGTTTAAATTCTGTTAGGCGCCCACCTTCAAATTCGGGAATACTTTTCTGCATTTGCATTACACGTTTAAATTTCTGTTAGGCGCCCACCTTCAAACACGGGAATATTTTATGCATTCGCATTGCATGTTTCAATTCTGTTAGGCGCCCACCTTCAAATTCGGGAATATTTTCTGCATTTGCATTACACGTTTAAATTTCTGTTAGGCGCCCACCTTCAAATACGGGAATATTTTCTGCATTCGCATTGCACGTTTAAATTCTGTTAGGCGCCCACCTTCAAATACGGGAATATTTTCTGCATCGCATTGCACGTTTCAATTCTGTTAGGCGCCCACCTTCAAATACGGGAATATTTTCGCATTCGCATTGCACGTTTCAATTACGTTAGGCGCCCACCTTAAATACGGGAATACTTTTCTGCGTCGCGTTGCACGTTTCAATTCTGTTAGGCGCCCGCCTGCAAATACAAAAAGAGTCTGTAAGGGATAAGCAGTTGAAAGCTACACAACATGAGAAAAGCAAAAAGAAGAAAGCAATAAGAAGCAGGGACGGCAGATGCTAGTTGCCAGCAGTTTATATCTAATAAGTTCTGTTTCATGCAGGAACAAATTGTCACTAATCACTTTAAAGTGAATGTGACCAATGTGGAAAATAGAAAACACCAAAAAGAGAAGTTCGCCAATAAGTGGAGAAATTCACAGGCAAGAGATAATTGGTAAAAGAAAATACCAAAAAGAGGAAGGTAACATCTTTTAAAATCCACTCCCCAGTCCTCAAGCTACGGGAATACTTTTCTGCATCGCATTGCACGTTTAAATTTTGTTAGGTGCCCGCCTTCGAATACGGGAATACTTTTCTGCATCGCATTGCACGTTTAATTTCTGTTAGGTGCCCACCTTCGAATACGGGAATACTTTCCTGCATCGAATTTGATATACATACCAAAGATCGGATGAGAATCAAAAAAATATGGAAGGGAGCAAGGGGAAGAGAATGGAATGTTGAAAAGCTTGTATATGGTTAAAATCATATGCCTCCAATTTGTAGGCTCGAGAAGTTGCATCGAGGACTAAAGTTCGATAAAAATCAAGCTCGATCTCGAAGGTAGAACAAGAGGCTCGAAGACCTAAGTGCTCGAGGAACATCGGAGCCAAGTATGACTGACTCCGAGACAGTGCCGTTATGAGTTTGTTATAGAAGGACAAGATTCCCGCCACGTTCCCAATATCATAGCGCAAATTATGGAATATATTTGTACTAATTAGTAAAAATCTGTACTAGGCAATTTTGTAGCTGTCCCAATAAGATTCATTATTGTAAATGGAAATGTAACTTATTTAGGGTTTCTCCTGTGAGCACGTGATTTTTGCCTTATATGAAAATTACTCCCAAAAATTCAAAATAAAAGAGTTTTGTGTTGTTTGCAATATTTGTGGATTTTATGTTACTTTTTCTCTTATTGTTTGCATCCGTGTGTGCGGGTTTTGTTGTTTAAATTAATAGAAAAAATGCATTTAGGATTTAATTCTACAATTAGGAATAATTAATTTTATCTTACAAAAATGAAAATCACAAAAATAGGCATCTTTTGCATTTTAGCCTTTAATGTCCAAATTGTGTGATTGTATTTTAATTATCATTTAAAATTAGGTGACAATTATTATTATGAGATTAGTATTTCAAGATAATTTTAGTTTTTATAAATTAATCTTAGTATTTTGGGCTTTATTAATTAGGAAGTTGAATAATGGAGAAGAACAAAATAGAAAAAAAAATTGGATTGGGCCATCTTGCAAATTAAGTTACAAGCCCAATCCTAAGAAACCTTACCCAACCCAAAACCCCTTGGCCCAAGAAGAAAATTTCAGATTTTTTAGCAAAAAATAATCATAATTACATGACATAAAGTAGTGGGGGGCAAAGAAATCAAGGAAGAAAACAAGGAGAGGAAAACATGGATTAGTGGGTTTTCTTTAAATTAAAAAAATATTTTCTTTTTAATAAAAAATCTGAAAATTTTCGAAATTCTTGCCTATAAATAGAAGAAGATTTATGAAAAAAAGGGTGGAAAAAAAGAGAGGAAAAATAGGAAGAGAAGTAAAAATAAAAAAATTCCCTGCTGTAGTATACACTCGATATACATTCTGGACACAGAAGTATACATGGCAAAAATTTCAATTTTTGAGAGTTTCTTTTGAGAGTTTCTTTTGAGAATTGAAAAGAGTTCAAAGATAGAAATACAAAACAAAGAGAAAATCCGGAATATATTTTTCTTTTCTATTTTTTTACTGGTTTTTGTTTTTCTCCGTATTGCTGGGATTTTCGGGATTGAGGTGTTGAAGCTACTGCTGGTTGTTACTGTTGTTGTTGCTGTATTTTCACCGCCCAATTGATTTGCTATTTTCCCATTCCTTTCAAAACCAGGTACACATCTTGTAAATCTCCAAAGCTTATGGAAATGAAAGTTGTTTTGAAGCTATGTTGCTGCAATCTTCTCTTTCCTATTTTCTCTTAGTTTTCTTTTGTACATAAAAAATAAGCAGATTATATGTAGTAGATTTTAAAGACTGATTTCTAATTTCAAGTCATAATTGGACTTTTAAAATAGATACGGTATTAGCCTGCTAGTTAATTATTGGTTTATAGTTCAACAATTATTTAAATTGATAGTATATAAATAAGTTTGGTTGTATTTGATGAAGCTGTTGAGATGTATTTCATATTAAATTTGTTAGCTCATTTAGAATATCTCAAATATGGTTTAGTTGTTAAGAAAGATTTAATCGAAAGTGTAGCATTAGGCTTGGAAGCAGCGATTATGTTTAAAATAGTAATTTGAGAATCACTTTAGTATATTAGTTAATTACGATAGTTAGTTTAGTTTAATAACAGTATACAGATTATATAAATTGTTTGCAAAAGTGGAGTTTCGTTTAGTGTTTTAGAGGAATCACGATTTTTTTTTTCTAAAATGAAGATTTGCTCAATGGAATCACGTCCTTTTAATGTGAATCAGTCATACAAATGACTGAAATTATGGTGTAAACAGATGACTATAACAAGGTAATGGGCTCTAACATATCTTTAACAGGCCCAAATTGCTGTAAATCAGAAAACTATGCAATAATGTAACAGTTAGGTAAAAAATAACAAAGTAATTAGGACCTTTCTTTTATTATTAGAGATAAATCATAGAAAATCATAGTCATGTTAGGATTGACCTTAAATAAAATAATGAGACGAGCCTCGCCAAACAAAATATACAATTGCGGGGCCTCAAATAAATTCTTATGAAAATCTTAGACTTGGAAGGACCGTTTAGTAAATTTCATGGTCTTTCCCGAAGTTAACAACACGATAAGACTCTTTAGGCACGACTTAAATAAAATTACTTTCCTAAATACGGGTGCGCATTTATGTGACCCAAATCTACTCTCGGCGACACCAAAATACATTAAAGTCACAGGCGTACTGGTTGCGGTGTGACTCGAAGTGTGTTTTCGTGACGTCGCAATTCTTCTAAAATTGAAAAGCGCAACATTAAAAGCACATAGTTAAAATATATAAAGAAATCAGATAAAAGCAAAAAATCGCAGTTGAGGGACCGTGCTAAAACCACGGAATCCGGGAGTGCCTAACACTTTCTCCCGGGTTAACAGAATTCCTTATCCAGGTTTCTAGTTTCGCAGAGTGTATACATATGATATAATAAGCTCGCATCTTTGCAAGAGTCAGAGGGCTTCCCTAATTACTATAACGAAAGACTAACTAAGGAAATAAGGAAAAAAGCTTCAACATAAGCACAACGACCTCAAGAGGAAAAGGGTCTTGTAACAATAGTCTCACAACAACATGGTAAGCACTCCAAAGAAAAGTGGGACCTACCGTGGATAATGAATGGGAAGAAAAATTAAAAGTAATATTCGAAGGTCATATGAGTTGCACGAAAACTCTAGCATGTGTAGAAACCAAGATAAGCTAAGTATGCACGCAACAAGGGGGTAAAAAGACCAGGTAATAGCTTACATTAAAGAAAGCTAAGAAGGAACGAATTAAATTATTCGATCAATGATCCTGAGTTGGTGACGTTATGGATGCACTTAAGAGTTTGGAGTTGTATACTTGCATCGTATACAGTCGTAGAAAATTTTGGTGTGCGTTAAAAAAAAGAACTAAGCCCGGGTCGTAGATGAAAGGTTGAATTGTTAAAGGATTTTATCATAAATATCCCTCAACGCCTATGAAAGGATAAAGTAATAACTAATACCAGGAGCTGTTGGTCAGAAGATATCTTAAGCCTACATAGAGGCTGATCAGAAAGAAGAAAGGACTAAATGTGTTACATCGACTAAGCTAAACAGGAGGGACTAAGAGAATTATAGACCTCAGGATCACTCTACTAGCAGACGTATGAGAAATATAGTACAGTAGCCATATTTTATTATAGCTCTATGATGAAGCCAAATGAAGAGTATCAACCTCATAAGAAGTCAGTACAAAGCTCTCACCAGATTGTGTATACACCAGATGTGTAAGAATTATAATAGAGCTTCAAGTTATGGACATGAATTATACCTATGTGGATGGGAGGTGATGAAAGAGATAGAAGATACAATGCTAAATTTGAAGGTAAAGGTGAACAACGTACAAGATACTCAAAGGCAAATTATGTGAATAGTCCATACTTTGGATAGAAAGCTGTAAGCACGGAGATCCAATAACCGGGAATGATAGTGGCATCGTTAGCGGCATGTCTTTCAATTTATGGTTTCTAAGTACTGAGAGATCTAGTTAAGAAAGTAAAGAAGTGTTGGAGACGACGTGATGTATCGCTTGACGTTCTAGAATAACATAAGGAAATCTATGGTGCCGCCAACGACATTTTTTGTGCCGCCAACGGAAATCCCCATAAGGTCAGTCCGGAACTGCTATCTCTAACATTAAAGATGTAGTGATGGTGTCAGAATTGTCATCGGAGTTTGGACCCTGTTTACGAATGGAGCTTCAATTGTGAAGGGGTCCGGTCTCGGCATAGTATTGGTCACGCCTTCGGGAGAAACCTTATGGAAGGCCATAAGAACGGTCTCTTTGACAAATAACGAAGCAGAGTATGAAGCTTTGATTGCAAGACTCGAATAGGCTCAGGTATTAGGTTCTTAAGTTATAGAAATCAAATGCGACTCCCAGTTGGTGGTAAATCAGGTCTACAGGATCTTCAAAACCAAAGAGGAACGCATGCAACAATACGTAGTGAAGGTTCAGGCTCTATTTGCTTTTGTTCTAGAGTGGTCAATTACGCGTGTCCTGAGGGAAGAAATACATTAATAGATTCATTATCTATCATCGGTTCATCAATGAACATAAAGGGATCGGATTCTGGGATGGTAGTACAACTCTTGCACTTGGTTTTGGACGCAAATAGCTACTATGAGGTGAATACGACTAATTTGGTCTGGGATTGGAGGAAAGAGATCATTTATTATCTCGAACATGGGAAATTTTTAGAAGACTCCAAGGCATCACGGGCCATGCGTGCCAAAGCAGCATGATTTAGGTGAAAAGTAGGTCAACTGTATAGGAAATAATTCCAAGGCCTGATGGCCTGATGCTTCGGACCTTTCGAGGATAATTATGCTATGCTAGAAGCCCACGAAGGGATATGTGGAAATCATTTAGGCGCAAACTCTTTGGTACTAAAATTGGTAAGGGAAGGATACTATTGGCCTCGAATGGATCAGGACACCAAAGTCGTACAAAAATGCGATATGTGTCAACACTACGCACCACTGGTACATTAACAAAGCATAAACATTGCCCTTACTTCTGTCTCTGTGACCATTCATGAAGTGGGGAATGGATATCGTCGGGCTATTATTGTCGGCTCCTAGCAAGCTAAGATTTCTTTTGATTTTGACTAATTATTTTATAAGTGGGTTTAAGCATGGGCGAACGTGAAGTGATGGATTTCTTGTGGGAGAACATAATTTACAGATTTGGAATACCAAAAGAGATAGTATGCAATAACGGGCTACAATTTATTTGCACAAAGATCACAAAGTTCCTTGAAGACTTGAAAATAGAAAGAGTCACATCTTCGCCCTATCATCCGAGCGCAAATGGTCAAGAGAAATCAATGGAGAAAGTGATTATGCAAAATCTCTAAATGAGATTGGAAGAAGCTAAAGGTAAATGGCATAAGGAACTTCCTGGAGTGTTATGGGCATACGGAATAACGCTCAACTCAACTACATGAGAAACTCCTTTATCCCTTTTTGTAAAGAGCATAAGCCTTAATCCCAGTTGAAGTATGAGAGCCTACCTTGAGATATTTCCATGCAAATGAAAAGGCAAACAACAAAGCAATGTTAGTCACTCAATGAGTGTAGGGACATGACGTATATAAGGATGAAAGCCCAAAAGCAGAGAATAGAAAGATATTTTAATCGAATAGCCAACCTCCATTATTTCAAAGTGGGAGACTTGGTTCTAGGTAAAGTAACTCAAAACCCACGGGAACTCAACCCAGGGAAGCTAGGTCTAAATGTGAAGGCCCCTACTATGTTTCTAACTGTCACCGAAAAAGGTTCATACGAGTTGGAGAATCAAGATGGAGAAAAGTTTCCAAGCAACTGGAATGTGGCACATCTCAAGAGATATTATTGGTGAAGAACATCACCTATACTGAAAGTATGTGCTGCACTCTTTTTTTCTTAGTCTAGTTTTTTCCACAATCGGGTTTTTATAGCAAGGTTTTAAATGAGGAGGCAATGGAAAGCATACTACGAAGAAAAGTGTCAAGCAGCAATAAAACCTTCTAATAACAAGGCACACAAGCGAAGAACCACGAAGATGGTTTGATAAGCTTTCATTCGATAGCAAAGTTTCTACTAGGAAGTTAAGTTTGCTATCGAACAAAGGTTACATGACCATTCACAAGTGCAAACCATTAAGGGATTGCTAGATAGTCATTGGCTCAATAGCATAAATTCCTAAGGGGAAGTGAAGTTTGTTACCGAATTGAAGTTTATCTAGCAATTCATTAGTGGAGTCATCGAAGGTGCAAAACTTCTAGTATTTAAATTCACATTTTTTGCATTCAAACAGTGGGGGGAATGATATGAGGATACGACAACAATGACAGCCACATCGACCGGAGTACAAAAACCAAAAATATAATTGTATCATCGGGGATTGGGACTATGCGGCCAGCCCCGCAGAAACAAGTTGTACAACTTAGCCATAAGAAATGACAATTTCTTTTTCCAAGCAAGATATGAGGAAGAAATGACAATTTCTTTTTCCAAGCAAGAAATGACATTTTTTGCATTCAAACAGTGGGGGGGAATGATATGAGGATACGACAACAATGACAGCCACATCGACCGGAGTACAAAAACCAAAAATATAATTGTATCATCGGGGATTGGGACTATGCGGCCAGCCCCGCAGAAACAAGTTGTACAACTTAGCCATAAGAAATGACAATTTCTTTTTCCAAGCTAGGTCTAACATGTGAAGGCCCCTACTATGTTTCTAACTGTCACCGAAAAAGGTTCATACGAGTTGGAGAATCAAGATGGAGAAAAGTTTCCAAGCAACTGGAATGTGGCACATCTCAAGAGATATTATTGGTGAAGAACATCACCTATACTGAAAGTATGTGCTGCACTCTTTTTTTCTTAGTCTAGTTTTTTCCACAATCGGGTTTTTATAGCAAGGTTTTAAATGAGGAGGCAATGGAAAGCATACTACGAAGAAAAGTGTCAAGCAGCAATAAAACCTTCTAATAACAAGGCACACAAGCGAAGAACCACGAAGATGGTTTGATAAGCTTTCATTCGATAGCAAAGTTTCTACTAGGAAGTTAAGTTTGCTATCGAACAAAGGTTACATGACCATTCACAAGTGCAAACCATTAAGGGATTGCTAGATAGTCATTGGCTCAATAGCATAAATTCCTAAGGGGAAGTGAAGTTTGTTACCGAATTGAAGTTTATCTAGCAATTCATTAGTGGAGTCATCGAAGGTGCAAAACTTCTAGTATTTAAATTCACATTTTTCGCATTCAAACACTTGGGGGGGGGGGGGGAAGAATGATATAAGGATACGACAACAATGACAGCCACATCGACCGGAGTACAAAAACCAAATATATAGTTGTATCATCGGGGATAGGGACTACGCGGCTAGCCCCGCAGAAACAAGTTGTACAACTTAGCCATAAGAAATGGCAATTTCTTTTTCGCATAACGAATGCTTATGTGATTTTTGAAAATGGAAGGAATAAAGTAAAGTCTTTTCGTTTCTATCTTATTTATTATCTGAATGATGAATCGATTTTTTCATTAGAAAGTTAAACAAGTACTTCAAATGCTAGTGTTGTAATGAACTTAGACGTCCTTTTCAAGAGCACCATAAACATAAAAGGGCCCTCTCATATGAAAACCCTCATGTTAAAGGGTTGATTTTGGAAGAACTTATGCACGGAATCCAAATGCTTTTGGGGAAAATGCGCCTGAAGCCTTGCACAAAAAGAAGCAATAAACAAACTTCCACAGATACTTAAACAAAAAAAAGATGCAAGAAATAAACTTTGACAAAAGGTGCTCGACGTGGCTGTTTCTTACAATCTCTTGTTAGGACAACCTTGGATTCATGCAGCAAAAGCAGTTCGGTCTACCTTGCATCAGATGGTCAAATTCGAGTGGGACCGGCAGAAAATTATGGTGCGTGGGGAAGATAGTTCGTGTAATACCATTATGCCTTTCGAAGAAGCTGAGGATGACAAAGGTCCATAGGTTTACCAAGTCTTAGACACACTATCAATTGAAAATATCCCGAAAGGAGAGTGTATTCATGTGCCTAGGGTAGCTACTACATTCGTCATGGTGGCTTCGAAAATGATAAAGAATGGATTCTTACATGAAAAGGATTGGGTGCTTCTTTGAAAGGCATCACACAGCCGGTATCTATTCCTGGAAACCTGGATACTTTTGGTTTTGGCATCAAGCCCGCTACTGCTAACATAAGGCGTGTTAAAAAGATGAAAAAGAGAGCCTGGACCCTTCCAAAACCCATCCCCCACCTTTCTTGTTCCTTTGTCAGGCCTGGTACTAAAAAGCACCCCAATTATTAAGCAATGCCTAATTCTGTGGTGGTGAAACCCGACAAGGGGTTGATTGAGAGGTTTGAGAAGCTGTTTGACGAGATGAATGTGTTGGAGGCAGGAGAAGGTCCAGGCAAAGTAGATGTACAGTTCGTGGAGCCTCAGGCAAAGCTTAATAATTGGGAAGCTACTCCTCTTCCTATCTGGAGGGGGTTTTGGTAGTTAGTTTTGATTTTCCTTTCAGTTTGACCTGAATTATTTCGAAGGTTCTAATTCGGATGCTATGATCCGTCCGTTTGGACGAGTTAAACCTTGTTATCTTAAATTTTAATGAAATGCAATTTCCTTCCTTTTTCATTCCGGATGGCCTTTATTTTTGTCTTTCTTTTCTTTCTTGTACAGTCCCTTTTTATGCTGGTTTCACTGATGTATCATGCATGAGGAGTCTTCGTCCTAGTCTTTAATACCAATCTAACTCCAAAATAATAATCCAAGAAATTGAGTGTAATAACGAGGTAGAATATGATGATGAGGAAGCCTTTGAAGAAATTAATAAAGAATTAAGCCAATTTGAAGGAAAACCCCAAACCTAATCTGAATGACACAGAGGCAATCAATTTAGGGGATCAGGAGAATGTACGGGAAACGAAAATAAGTGTCCATTTGGAACCTTGTCTCAGAGAAGAGATATTCAAAGCGTAGTTTGAGTACAAAGATGTTTTTGCGTGGTCATATGATGATATGCTGTGTTTAAGCACCGATTTGGTGGTCCACAAATTGCCCACCGACCCAGCACGCCCTCCTGTCAAGCAGAAGCTGAGGAAATTTAAAACATACATTAGTGTGAAAATCAAAGAAGAGGTCACCAAGCAGTTTGAGGTGAAGGTCATCCGGGTCACGTGGTATCCTACCTAGTTAGCTAATGTTGTGCATGTGCCAAAGAAGGATGGAAAAACCAGAGTGTGTTGATTACCATGATCTCAATAAGGCGAGTCCAAAAGACAACTTCCCACTACTAAACATCCACATATTGATTGACAATTGCGCCATACATCATATTGGTTCTTTCGTGGATTGTTATGCGAGCTATCACCACATTTTGATGGATGGGGAGGATGCGCAAAAGACGACATTCATCACGTCTTGGGGAACGGATTGTTATAGGGTCATTCCATTTGGGTTGAAGAACATAGGGGCAACATACATGAGGGCGATGACCACCATGTTCTATGACATGATACATCGGGAAATTGAAGTCTATGTAGACGATGTGATCATAAAGTCAAAGAAGCAGTGTGGCCATGTCAAGGACCTATGTCAAGGACCTATGTCAAGGACCTGAGGAAGTTTTTCCAGAGGCTCCGTAGGTACAACCTCAAACTTAATACAGCAAAGTGTGAATTTGGAGTCCCAGCGAAGTGTGAATTTGGAGTCCCGTCTGGGAAGTTGTTGGGGTTTGTGGTAATTCGATGCCGTATGGAGATAGACCCGGCCAAGATCAAAGCCATTCAAGAGCTACCGTCGCCTAAGAACAAAAAAGAGGTGATGAGTTTGCTTGGTAGGTTAAATTACATCAGTAGGTTCATTGCCCAACTCACAACGACTTGTGAGCCTATCTTTAAGCTACTAAAGAAGGATGTTGTGGTCAGATGGGCGGATGAATGTCAAGCGGCATTTGATAAGATTAAGGAGTATTTGGCCAGTCCACCTGTGTTGGTCCTACTAGAGCCAAGAAGGCCCTTGATCCTTTATCTGACAATTTTGGATAACTCGTTTTGTTATGTATTGGGGCAACATGACATCACGGGAAAGAAAGAGCAAGCAATTTGCTACCTCAGCAAGAAGCTCACATCTTATGAAGTAAAGTACACTCAGCTTGAGAGGACGTGTTGTGCCTTAACCTGGGTAGCGCAGAAATTGAAACATTACTTGTCATCATATACTACCTATCTCATCTCTAGGTTGGACCCATTAAAGTATATTTTTCAGAAGCCCATGCCCACAGGGAGGCTCGCGAAGTGGCAAATCTTGCTTATGAAATTTGATATTGTCTATGTGACCTGGACTGCAATGAAAGCACAAACGGTGGATGATCATCTAGCCGAGAATCCAGTTGATAATGAATATGAACCTTTGAAAACATACTTCCACAATAAAGAGATAATGCAAGTTGAGGAATTAGAACAAGTCGAGAAGCCAGGATAGGAACTGTTCTTTGATGGGGCTGCCAACACCAAAGGCATCGGGATAGGAGCAGTGCTTACTTCTGAGACAGGGCAACACTACCATGTTACAACTCAACATTGTTTCTATTACACCAATAATATGGCTGAATAGGAGGCGTGTATCTTGGGTTTGAGGTTAGCTATAGACATGGGTGTCCAGGAAATCTTGGTCATGGGTGACTCAGATCTTCTAGTACACTAGATTCAAGAGGAATGGGAGACACGAGACTTGAAACTCATATTGTACTGGCAATGTTTACATGATCTTTGTCAAAAGTTTCAATCCACAGATTTCAGTCATATTCCAAGGATTCATAATGAGGTTGCCGACGCTTTGGCTACCTTGGCATCAATGTTGCATCATCCAGATAAGACTTATGTGGACCCATTGTAGATTCAGGTCCGAGATCACCATGCCTATTGTAACATGTTAGAAGAAGAACTTGATGGTGATCCGTGGTTCCATGATATCAAAGAATACATCAAGATGGCAGTATATCCAGCACAGGCCACAGAGGATCAAAAGAGAGCGATTCGACGCTTGGCAAGCAGATTTTTCTTCAGTGGAGGAGTGTTGTAAAAAAGAACTCCAGATTTTGGTTTAATGAGATGCATATATGTTAAACAGGCTACAGTTATTATGACTGAGGTACATGCGGAGTTTGTGGACCTCATATGAGTGGATATGTATTAGCAAAGAAGATTCTCCGAGCAGGTTATTATTGGCTTACTATGGAACGAGATTGCATCAGTTTTGTGCGCAAGTGTCATCAATGCCAGGTACACGGGGATTTGATTCCTTTGATTTCTGAATTGCATACAATGTTGGCATCATGACCTTTCATTACTATGGGAATGGATGCCATTGGGCCGATCGAGCCAGCGACGTTAAATGGGCACAAGTTTATTCTGGTAGCCATTGATTATTTCACTAAGTGGGTTGAGGCAAAAACTTTCAAATCTGTGACCAAGAAAGCAATGGAAGCAGTGGTTGATTTTGTGCCCCCAAAGGTAATTATCACGGACAATGGTGCCAATCTCAACAGCCATCTGATGGTAGATACATATCAGCAATTTAAGATCACGCACCGCAATTCCACCCCATGTCGTCCTAAGGCGAATGGAGCGGTCGAAGCAGCTAATAAGAACATTAAGAAAATACTTCAGAAAATGGTGGAAGGGTCCAGACAATGGCATGAGAAGTTACCTTTCGTATTGGTAGGCTATCACACTACTGTCCGCACTTTAGTAGGGGCGACTCTGTATCTACTGGTGTACGACACTGAGGCAGTAATACCCGTAGAAGTTGAAATACCATTCCTTCGGATTATTGTCGAGGTGGAAATATATGATGTTAAATGGGTCAAAGACCGCTTGGAACAATTGAGTTTGATTAGTGAAAAAAGATTGGAAGTAGTATGTCGCGGACAGTTGTACCAATAGAAAATGGCAAGAGCATATAACAAAAAGGTGCGTCTGCGAAAATTTGAAGTATGGCAATTGGTGTTGAGATGCATCTTACCTTATTAGGTTGAAGCAAAAGGAAAGTTCGCCCCAAATTGGCAGGAGCTATTTGTCGTAACCAGAGTGTTGTCCGATGGCGCATTATATTTGACAGATGTGGAAGAAAAATGTGTAGAAATGGCTATCAACTCTAATGCAGTCAAATGATACTATGTATGATTTCTTTGTCTAATTGTACTTGAATGTATTCGGCATATTTTTGAGATTGAAATGATGAAGGTATTTTGTTCTGCTAACCAAACACTTTATCTTTGATCACCTCTTTTGAGCCTCATTTATTTTCCTTTCATACCCCTTTTTCGGAATCAATAACAAGACTCGGAAGCCTGAGCGGGGAAAATCAGTGGAGAAACAAGAGAAAAATAGTCCAGAATAAAACAACAGGAAAAGAAGAAGAAAAGAGAAAAGAAAAGAAAGATAAAATAGAAAAGAAAAAAAAGGAAAAAGAGAAATGAAAAGAAAAAGGGAATAGACAAAAAAGAAAAAGAAAAAAGAAAAGAAAAGAGAAAAGAAAAAAAATAAAAAAGAAAGAAAAGAATCGGGAGAAGTCAAGATGCAACAATGAATACGGACTTTGTCTGAACTACGTTTGACTTGATCCCGAAAGGGTACGTAGGCAGCTTCTCTAAGGTTCAGTCATACCAAAACAAAAATCCAAAAGTCCCCCAAGAAAGAAACTGTGACAGATGTTGTGGTTGGTGTGAGAAATCTGATTTTGAAAGTTGTAACTTTTAACCCATGATGAATTATTTTGAGCCTTTGATACCCTTCTTTCTAACCCTATCCAAAAGCCTGCATTATAGTCCAAAGAAAGATCTTCCGACCAGTCTTCAAGAAGTGCCAATACGAGCAAGTAAAAGTGGTTCATGTCAGGGGCAACACTCTGGTACAAGAAGAAAAATGATGGAAATAAGAGAGTCATATTGGTGAAAACTCTCACAGGCACCGTAAGGTGACGTGAGTTGAGAGAAATCAAAATGAGAGAGTCTTATAGGTTAAAACCATCACGGTCACTGTAAGGCGAAGTGAGTTGAGAGAAATCAAGAATGAGAGAGTCTTATTGGTAAAACCCTCACGGGTACCGTAAGGCGACGGTGAGTTTTTGGATGGGCAAATGAGACAAGTCTGTGGTTGAAAGTTGTTTAAGACATTGCAAGATAAGCAAGGTTTGGGTTCGGATAAGAAATCAGGTTGTGAAAGTCCGGAGCAGCAAATGTGGCAATTGAAAGTTGATTGGTGGGACAAGATTGGGCGAGTTAATTCAAAATGCATGGCAAGATCAGTGGTACAAGTTGTTCCATTCAGATAAGTCTTCTTTTCTTCCTTCTTCTTTACAAATCTTCCGTTTTCGGATTCTCTCTATCCTTAACCCTCAAGGTCATTGCATTTCATTCTTTTGAGGTTTGTTCTTTAAGACATGTCAGTGTCAGTTCTGTTCAAAACAAAAAGGAAGGAATGTCAAGGCTAACTACCAGTTTCCCAATTGCAAAGCACAACAGGGCCCGGAACATACCAAAGATGTCAAAATGCAAAGTAAGACACAAAGGACCACTGGAAGTTTCATCGGTGGATTGATCACATAATTGTGGGGGAGAAGCAAAGTTTCAGATAGAGGGGTCAGAAACACAAAAACAACAATACAGGATAAGACACTTGGGTTATCAAAGTCATGGGGTTGAAAGGCAGTCAGGAAGTCGAAGCGATCAAGGCAAGTCCAGGGAAGCAAGTCGGAGTAGAGCCCAGTAGCAGGGACATACCTAGAAAGAATGCTAGCAACTAACCACCATTTTATATAAACAAAATCTTTCTTTAATTGAAACTGGGGCAGAAATGTTTTCTTTATTTTGTATATTTTGTTGCAATCAGGTGCCCACCTGCAGAACAAGAGAATACATTTCGAGTGCAGCGGTCAGGCGCCCACCTGGAGAACAAGGGAATACACTTCATGTTTCAGCAATCAGGCGCCCACCTGGCGAACAAGAGAATAAATTTCAAGTTCAGCAATAAGATGCTCACCTGGATAACAAGTGAATACATTCCAAGTGCAGCAATCAGGTACCCAACTGGAGAACAAGGAAAGTACAATTCAAATTTTTGCTTTCAAATTTTTAATAATATTTGGAAACATGATTCGCCCAGCCATCAAACTAGGGCAGAAAATTTTTCTCTGTTTTGTCTATTTTGTTGCAATCAGGCGCCTACCTGGAGAACAAGGGAATACATTTTGGTTTCAGCAGTCAGACGCCTACCTGGAGAACAAGGGAATACATTTCGCATTTAGCAGTCAAGCGCCCACCTGGAGAACAAGGGAATACGTTTTAAGTTCAGCAATCAGGCGCCCACCTGGAGAATAAGGGAGTCGCCCACCTGGAGAATAAGGGAGTACGTTTCAAGTTCAGAAGTCAGACGCCCACCTGGAGAACTAGGGAATACATTTCAAGCTTCAGCAATCAGGCGCCCACCTGGAAAACAAGGGAAGTACAATTCAAATTTTAACTTTTAAGTTTTGATATTTGATAACATGATGTGTCCAGTCAACTGGGGCAAAAATTTTCTTTGTTTGTCAATTTTATTGAAGTCAGGAGCCCACCTGGAGAACTAGGGAATACTTTTCAAGTTCAGCAATCAGGAGCCCACCTGGAGAACAAGGGAATACTTTCAAAGTTTAGCAATCGGAGAACAAGGGAATACCTTTCAAGTGTCAGCAATCAGGAGCCCACCTAGAGAATAGATGCATGTATTTCAAATTTTAGCAGTAAAGCATCACTCAGAGGAATAGCAAAATATCTCATATCACAATTCAAGGCAACAACGTGAGAATTCCATTGGAAGGATACAAGTTCGAGGCAACAAAAATCGCAAGATGAAGACATAGATAGGACTTTTTATACTTCATAAATCATAGCTTATGCTAGCTTCTTTTATTTTGACTCGGTGTAATAAGGAGGTCAGCGAGCAGTAGCAACAGCAACAACAGCGAAAATCACAGCTCCTGGTAGTCCCAGCTACCAAACCTTCCTGAACTACACTGACCTGGTTCCTTTTTAGCCAAGGATATGTAGGCAACCTCCGAAGCAGGGTGCGGTCATATCTTTCAAAATGCTTCACACGGAATATTCGAACGGGCAAAAATCACTTGTATCCACTCACTTATCTTTGTCGAAATACTCTTTGTGTTCCCGACCAAAGAGGGGTAGCTGTGAGCACGTAATTTTTGCCCTATATGAATTACTCCCAGAAATTCAAACAAAATAATTTCTTTTATTGTTTTACAATTGGGGGGCATTTGTGACATATTGTGGTTATTGTTTGCATTTTGTTTGTACATTTTAATTAATAAAAAATATAAAATATATACACTTGGCATGTGAATTTAGGGTTTAATTATACATTTTAGGATTAATTAGAAAATTAATTGTTTCATAAAAGGGAAATATCAAAAGTATAGTATAGTTAGCACTTTTAATTTTGGTTTTGATTTGTCTTAGTTTATGTTTTATTAGAAATTAGTGTATTTGGGAATTGAATAATAATTTTAGAAGTCAATGTGGGTTTTTATTTTTGAATTTTGTAGTTAATAAAATCAGAAAATATATAAATACAAAATGAAAACAAAAAACAAAAGAAATAAAAGAAAACAATTAAAAAGAGGGCTGTCTCAATGAGGACCCGGAATTGGGACGTTTTTAATTCATTAGTCTTAGCCCAAAACCACCCCATTCCTAGGCCCAAACGCCCTATACCCGGTCCAGTACCACCCTAAACCAAAACGACGTCGTCTTGTGTCGTTGAATCTGGGCCATCCGCCACTCTAATCCGACGGTTCAATTCCACTCTCCGATTTTTAATAAAAGTGTCCTAAATTTCACAAACCCTAGGTACCAAAAGCTTCTTCCTTGTACCCTTACTCCCCCTTCCCGTCTCCGCCACCCTCTAATGTAGGCCGCCAGCCAGAAATCGCCTCCACAGGCGGCAATCACCCAAATCAGTTCAAAATTTCACCACAAACTCCTCTCAACCTCCCCTTCACGAATATCACTATTCTACATTGCAAATCCCACCCAAAGTCCCCAAAACAGTGAAACCCTAGGCGGCGCCACCACCGTGCACAGCAGCGCCACCACCCTTTGGCAACCAAATTCGCACCATGTACTCTCCTCACTCTCCTCTTACTAAACCCATGACTGTTTCCCTCCTAATCTCACCGGAAGTGCTCGAATTTCAAATCTAAATTAAGCAGAACCCTAGAAGTTCAAAAATAATGGATTCTTTCTCCAATTTCGTGGATCCAGTGTTGGATTCGAGCCGCGAAATAATGATTTTGGTTTGTTTTTCACCAAGAACAAACGATTAACATTACTCCGAGGCTCAAATCGGAGTCCCGCTTTATTTGGTCACTTATACATTTGTTTGCCTTTTCCTCCTTCTCTCATTCATTGGTTTCTGATTAAAATCCATGCTTTGTTATTTTTCCTTTTTGTGGCAGAAATTAATAGTCAGGGTTTTTGTATTTTTGATCATTTTAAGTTTTTGATTGTTTTTATTCCTTCTTTTTTGATTCATGATTAGTGTTGGATTTAGGATAAAAACTAGATTTAGGTTCATTTGGTTAATCATGAATTTGTTTGAGTGTTGCTGTGTGTTTTTACTTGATTCTTAGTTGATTTAAATAACAGTTTACTGCTAGAATTAGCATAGGATGTTAGTATTAATTATGTAACGACCTGACCCGTCGTTACGGGAGTTACCACCCCGTTCTCTTCATGTTATGTTTTAACATGTTAATTTATATGTGTTTGGAGAGTAAGAGGTAAATTGGATGGAATCTAGTTAGAAATAAGACAATAAACCTTTTTATGAGAAGAATAGTTTGAAAAAGTCAACTGAACGTTGACCGATGAGTTAGAAAGCTCAGAATGGATTTCTGATGATTCGACTAGTTTCAGGGGATGATTTATGACTTAAGAGAGCAATCGAAATCGAATTCGGATGTTCGGTGTAGATTTTGGCTTGAATTGGCTAAGGATGAATTTTGGCGAATTCTGGATGGTAGGTGAGATTTTGATCCGGGGTTCGGAATGAAATTCTGAGAGTTGCAGTAGCTCTATTAGGTGATTTTGGATATGCGTGCAAAATTTAGGTCACTCGGAGTTGTTTAGGTTAGGTTTTAGATCGAATGTTAGTTTCGGAAGTTTTAAAGAAACTTAGGCTTGAATCCGTGAGAAATTAGCGATTTTGATGTTTATGATGGTGTTTTTATGTTGCGAGCAAGTTTGAATGAAGTAGTGTGATGTATTTGTGCTTTTGGTTGAGGTCCCGGGGGCCTCGGGATGTTTTCGGAGGGTCTATCAAATATATTTTTGGAGTTTCGGATTGCTGGTATGAATTGCAGCAGGAGTCTTGCTTATGCGGATAGGGAACCACAGAAGCGGCTCCGAAGAAGCGAGGGATATCTCGCAGAAGTGAGTGAAGGCTGGGCAAGGGATTTCCGCAGAAGCGGACAACCAGCTGCAGGAGCGGTCTCGCAGGTGCGAGACCTGGGCCGCAGAAGCGGTCCTGGCCCCTTAAGGAAAAGCCGCAGAAGCGACATAAATTTCGCAGAAGCGGTCTCGCCTAAGCGAGTGAATTTCCGCAGAAGCGAAAATCATTGTGATTTAATGAAATAGTGTATCGAATTTCAGAGTTCAAAATACACACTTTTGACTTCGAGGATAGGCGAATTTCGAGGGTTTTTAAGGGGAATCAGTGGGAATTCATCAGGTAAGGGTTCCTAAACTCGAATTATGTTATTATAACAGAAAAACATAGATTAAACACCCCAAAATCTGAGGATTTGAGTGAAAATATGGTGGTTAGGGCTTGGAAATTTAGGAAGATAAAAGTGAAAGTTGAGGGGTCAAACGGACTCCGTTTTCGATAAAATTTATATGCACAGACTGGTGGCAAGACAAGGAATCCATTGGTGTGACTTTCAGAATTTTTCGAGAAGTGGACCCGAGGCTCGGGTTTGACCAACTTCATGTATTATTGCGGTTTTCAAGTAAATTTAATTGGGTTATATTTTTTTGACCCATATTTATGTAATTACTGTGATTTTGACTAGATTCGATGCACAAGGCGGCAAATTCGAAGGGAATAGGCATCGCGGACGAGTCCACGACCGGTTAGAGGTGAGTAGTTAGTGTATATGGTAGCATGAGGGTTCGAAACCCCGACTTAGCACATTGTGACGCTATTAGGGCGTGGCTCGCACCTCATGGTAGGTGCGGGACTGGTTATGACTGGGGATTGAGACTTGGTCCATCCCGAATATGAATAATATTATCTTGGCAGTTGAAATGCACAATGTGTTAAATATATATATGTGGGCTGTAAGCCATGTTTGGGGCCTTGTGCCGACCTATAGTATCCCTAGGGGATAGATATCTATGTGATAGTTTGACTTGCAAAATCATTGATCTCAGTCCTGGCTTGAAATCACTATTATGAAATGCTAAGTCACATGTTCTTGGAAAATTAAATTAGAATTAAAGTATTTTTCTTTGTTAATGAACTGGACCTTGGAAATAAATAAATTGAGCTGTTGTGTGATTCATATGCATGTTGTGGACTGAGGATGGATCGGGCTGCACGTCGCAGCTGATGATATGAATATTACGCTTGGGTTGAAGGAGCCCCTCCGGAGTCTGTACACACCCCCAGTGAGCGTCGTCGACGTTAAACGGATCGGGCTACGCGCCGTAGCGGTCATGTGCATTGCATTGCATTTTTGTTCATAAATTATTTATGCTAATTATGATTTACTGTTGTTGTTAGTTCGTGGTAGGTATCAGACTGTAGTTTAGCTTCGCTTTGTGGTATTCTGTGGATTTTCTGCTTTCAGCTATTTTATATATTTTTCTCTCACTGAGTACTCAGTACTCACCCATACTCCATGCATCTTTGTGTGCAAATTCAGGTACACAGGAGGGTTAGACGAGCTTTCCAGCTTATTCAGAGTATATTCGAGTTGCTGAGGTAGCTGCTAGCGTTCGCATGACCTAGCTTCTCTCTTTATTTCAGTTATTTTTATATATATTCCCAGACTTGAGTATTTTATTCAGTATTCCTATTAGTATTCAGTGTTTGCTTAAAGGCTCTAGAGTCGTGATCCCAGATCTTTTGGGAGTGTCATTTCATTGTTCGCACTTCTCAGTATTTAAATATACTATTATTAATGGAGTATTATCATGTACTCTTATATTCTTCTTGAATTTGTCCTTTTGGGACTGGTTTTCAATTTGGAAATAGTTGTTGGTCTGGCTTGCCTAGCTTTAGTGTTGGGCGCCATCACGACCGGATTTGGGTCGTGACAAATTAGGGTTAAATGTTAGTTTTGGTTTGATTAGTTCAATTGACATGATTTCTGTTAGTTGGATATAACTGAAAACTCAAATTCTTGGTTAATTATAGTTTGCCTTAACTAGGGTAAGGGGTTAGGTTTAATTGATAGGAATGGAGTAAATTTCAGAATAAAGTAAGGGTAGTTTAGTTATTCTATAAATAGAAAACATGCTAGAATTCCCTAGAAACTTCTAGAATAGGTCTTTGGTTTGAATCTCAGTAATTTTAGGGTATAACTTGAGAAAAAAGTCAGGGCTTTAGGATTATTTGGGCAAAACTGAAAATAAAAAGAGGGAAAAAATGGGTAAGGACATGTAGAAGCTTCCCATCTGAAGTTTGCCTATAAAAGGTAGCTTACTTGCTTTGTTTAACAAGTTTGGAACCCCAAAACCCTCTCTGCAGATCTAAGCCAAAAATTTGAATTTTAACTCAATAGAAGTTCAAAAACCTCTTTTAGATCTCAGATTCTGCCCAAAAATCTAAAAACAAACAGAAAATACTATAGAAAAACCAACAAAAATACTGTTACTTTGCATTTCTACGTTAATTTTGTGGTTTAGACATTGATTCGCATCTCTTAGCTTGATTCTCTAGTTGTTGGGGCTTCAGAAGTCTCTTAAGCTTAAATTTGATTTGTTTTGGGTATATTTGAGCTGTTTTGGGTTGTATATTGTTGAGATTGGTTCTCGTTTGTGTGAAATTGTGTCTAGTTTTTAAAATAAGTCCAAATTGATTCCTGTTGTTGTGAACTACTATCTGATTCTGTGCTAACTGTTTTCATCCAGCTTATTTTGATCCAAATCTCAGGTATACTTCTGGCCTTGTAGAATATGCCAAGGATCGGTGTAGAATTGATTTGGGAGTTCGAGCAATAAAATTGTTGCTCGATTCATCTCTGAGCTATTTTTTTCTGTTTTTATTTAGTTCAAATGCATAGAATAATCATTTAATTCGAATCCAATATTGTTTGTATTAATTAGGATTGTTTGAAATTGCTTTGTAATTAAACTGGACAGATTTTGGACTGCTGAAATTGTGATTAATAATTGTCATCTAGTATTAGTTCTTATTCGATCATTCTTAGAGTATTAAATTGAGGTAGAGGTCACAAACGTGCATTTGCGATCAGTAACTGAGTAATCAATACTGTTAAAAGAAGTTAACAGGAGCATCATTTGTAGTATGTAATTCAGGAGTCATTATCAAGTTAATTAGTAGGATTTGTTGTTGCAATTGATAGTTAGCTTATATGGTGATTGTATGGATTTGTTAACTATTAAGATATAAGCAATTTCAGAATCGATCTGATAGCTGGTGGCATAATTTGAAGTACTACAACTGAACTGAAACCCTCATTCATTCCAATTGAGAAATTTAATAGCTTCATTCATAAATCAATAATTTAGCAATGTTTATGTCTCATATGATCTGTACCTCTTTGTGTTCACCAATTTTATGGGCTGACAATAAAGTCCACTGGCTGGCGGTTCTTCTTGGCAGTCCTAAGACGAGCATATTCACTACTCGGTTGGTGTTAAGGCCCAATGTCCTGACAGCCTCACGTTACAGGCTAGGGCCAATTTTTCGAAGCCCAAACGTGCTGGAAGCTAAATTCCCTTAAGTTCATTAAGACTAATTTATAAAATTGGGTTCTTGAGTTAAGTAGCGGGTTCAAATTAAGAGGTCTATCCCTTTTGTTTGAATCCAAACTTGAACTTGATGCTCGAATTTAATAATATTAAAAAACTAGGATTCTTTAGAGACAAATTTAAATAGAAAATTGTAGTTTGCTCTAGGATGGCTTTTAAGTAAAAATGAGACGAGTCTCGCCGAACAAAACATATAAATTGCAGGGCCCTCATTAAATGCTTATATTAAAATACTTAGATTTCAGGGTGTGTCGTTTAGCAAATTTTACGGCCCTCCGCAATATAATAACCCGTTAGTCTCTTTAGGCGCGCTTTTAATAATTTTACCTTCTTAAATACGGGTGTGCATTTCATGCAACCCAAATTCGAATCCTAAAATCTTGAATAAGAATGTGTCGAGGATTCAGGTGCATTTCATGTGACATGAACCAAAAACATGTTCTTAAACGACGTTCACTTTCTTAAAATTAATTAAAAGCGATAAATAATCTTAAAATTGCATTATAGGTTTTAACATGTATTAAAATAAGATTTTAGCCAAATATGACAGTTGAGCGACCGTGCTAGAACCTTAGTACTCGGGAAAGCCCAACCCCTTCTCCCGGGTTAACAAAATTCTTTACTCGGATTTCTGATTCGCGACTGTAATAGAGAGTCAGACTTGAGTAACATTTTTCTTAACTCCCTCTACCATCCTCACCTCCTCCACCCCCTCCCTCCTCCCGCTACTACTCCATCCCCTTCTGCCCGCCACTCCCCCCTTCTTCCACCCTCCCCCCCTGTTTTTCTCTCTTTCTCTATCTCTTGTTCCCCCGGTATCCCCCCACTACCCGGGCAGGCAGTCCCCCCTCCAGCTCCCCCCGTATTTGTGGTTGGTTAGGTGTTAATCGCGGTGGACGAGGCGAGCTTGTGATAGATGGAAGAGTAGAGGGAATCGATCTCCGTCCGGGAAGTGCAAGAGCTGAAAGTATTCAACTTCATGAGCATCAAAACCAACTACCAGGTTATTATTTTCTCCGGGAATCGGTACCGCCCGATCCCTTATTTACATTGTACTCATACTGTGTTACCTAGCTACCTTCCTGTGTGGTTCTCTCGGGTGCTATATAGCTTACTCTTCTCCCCGTATATTACTAAATTTCAGGCGTGCATCTCTGGTATTCATAGGCGGTGAGAGGATAGTGGCCGCGATTGGGGATTGTAGTATAAGGTCATGTCCTCGGGGGGTGGAGGCAGGGTGGGGGTAAGGGTGGGGGTAGGAGTGGGCAGGGGGCGGGGAATGGTTCTGGGGGCGGCTCGAGAGGCAAGGATAGTAAGGGGTTAGCAGACGTTTTGCATTTAAGAATAGGGTTGTGGAACGTAGGCACCCTGACCGGTAAGTCCTTGGAGCTGGCAAAAATCCTTCAGAAGAGAAGGGTCAACATAGCTTGTTTGCAGGAGACTAGGTGGAAAGGGTCGAAGGCGAAGAATGTAGACAAAGCTAAGCTATGGTACTCTGGGTCCGTGAAGGGTAAGAATGGAGTAGGTATCTTAGTGGATAGGGAATCGGGAGTCCGTGGTCGAGGTTAGGCGAGTGAATGATAGGTTAATGTCTATCAAGTTAGATATAGGTGGGTGCGTCCTCAATGTCATCAGCGCTTACGCGCCTCAAGAAGGATTAGAGGAGGAGGTTAAGAGGCGCTTTTGGGAAGGCTTGGACGAGCTGGCTAGTAGTATCCCTCTATCTGAGAAGTTAGTTATTGGAGGAGATTTTAATGGCCACATTGGTGCCGATGCTGGGGGTTATAGTGAGGTGCATGGGGGCTATGGGCTCGGGGTCAGAAACGGAGGAGACTCTTCTCTACTTGATTTCGCCAGGGCTTGCGATATTTGGATTGCGAACTCGGCTTTTCAGAAAAGGGAGGAACACTTGGTTACTTTCAAAAGTTCGGTAGTAAGGACTCAGATAGACTACCTCCTCATCAGACGGAACGATATAGGATTGTGCAAGGACTATAAGGTCATCCCAGGAGAGTGCCTCTCGACTCTCCATAGACTCCTAGTGATGGATGTCGGTATATGGGTGAAGAGGAAGAGAAGGGGCGCTCGGGGCCGGCCGAGGATTAGGTGGGGAGCCTTGACTAAGGAGAATGCCCTGGAGTTGGAAAGGAGGTTAGTTAATGGATGTGCATGGAGAAGTTCTGGGGAAGCGGATGCTATGTGGACTATGACCACTGATCTGGTCAGGGAGGCAGCGCGAGATATGCTCGGAGTTGCCAAAAGATATTCAGGCAGGCATCAAGGTGACTGGTGGTGGAACGAGGCTGTCCAAGGTAAAGTGGAGGCGAAGAAGGCGGCATTTGCTCGGATTGCGGAGAGCTCGAGCGAGGAGAAAAGGAGAGCGAACATGGACCGCTATAAAGAGGCAAGGAGGGAGGCAAAGTTGGCGGTCAGAGAAGCGAAGAATGCAGCGTTTGAGCGCATGTACGAGGAATTAGAAGATAAAGGAGGGGACATGAAGTTGTTTAGGTTGGCTAAAGTGAGGGAGAAGAATGCGCGGGACTTGGACCGAGTTAGGTGCATCAAAGACGAGGATGGTAGAGTTCTGATGGGGTAGGCCCAGGTCAGGTAGAGGTGGCAAGCATACTTCCGAGACCTGCTCAATGAGGAAGGTGACCAAGACATAGAGTTAGGGGAGCTGAGGGACTCAAAGCGCCATAGGGATCTGGGGTTCTGCAGGCGCATTAGGGTGGAGGAGGTCGTGGAGGCTTTGCGTAGGATGAGTAGGGGCCGAGCGACCGGACCAGACAAAATTTCGGTGGAGTTTTGAAAATACATGGGTAGGGCAGGAGTGGAATGGCTGTCCAAGATGTTCAATGCGATCTTCAGGTCCAAGAAGATGCCAGAGGAGTAGAGGTGGAGCACAGTTGTGCCTGTGTATAAGAACAAATGTGACATCCAGTGTTGCAATAACTATAGAGGCATCAAATTACTAATCCACACCATGAAAGTATGGGAGCGGGTGGTTGAGGCGAGGGTGAGGGCGATGACATCAATCTCGGTAAACCAATTTGGTTTCATGCCAGGCCCCTCCACCACAAAAGCTATCCATCCTGTCAGGAGATTGGTGGAAAAGTATAGGGACAAGAAGAAGGACTTGCACATGGTATTTATCGACTTGGAGAAGGCGTACGAAAAGGTTCCAAGAGAGGTGTTATGGAGGTGCCTGGAGGCGAAGAGCGTGCCGGAGGCCTACATTAGAATGATCAAGGATATGTATGATGGTGGTAAGGTGAGGGTTAGGATGGTGGGTGGCGACACAGACCACTTCCCGGTGGAAATGGGGCTGCACCAAGGATCGGCGCTCAGCCCCCTCCTATTTGCTTTGGTGATGGATGCTCTAACTCGGCATATCCAAGGAGACGTGCCATGGTGTATGCTATTCGCTGACGATATTGTTCTAATAGACGAGTTGAGGGTCGGTGTTAACGAGAGGTTGGAAATTTGGAGACAGACCCACGAGTCGAAGGGTTTCAGACTAAGCAAGTCTAAGACTGAATACTCGGAGTGCAAGTTTAGCTCCGAGTCGAGCGAAGAAGGAGCTGGTAGGGACGTGAAGCTTGGTTCTCAGGTCATCGCCAAGAAGGACAGTTTCAGATATCTTGAATCGATGATCCAGGGTGACGAAAGGATCGATGGGGATGTCACTCACCGAATAGGGGATGGGTGGTCGAAATGGAGGCTTTCGTCGGGAGTCTTATGTGACAAGAAAGTGCCACAGTATCTCAAGGGGAAGTTTTATAGAGCTGTGGTTAGACCAGAAATGCTGTACGGGGCGGAATGCTGTCCAGTGAATAACTCTCATATCCAGAGAATGAAGGTAGCAGAGATGAGGATGCTCAGGTGGATGTGTGGGCACACCAGGTTGGATAGGGTCAAGAATGAAGTTATTCGGGAAATGGTAAGGGTAGCCCTAATGGATGAGAAGCTGCGAGAAACGAGACTCGGGTGGTTCGGGCATGTGCGAAGGAGAAGCCCCGATGCATCGGTGAGGAGTTGCGAGCAACTGTCGGTAGTTGGCGCGAGTCGTGGCAGAGGGAGGCCCAAGAGGTATTGGGAGGAGGTGATTAGGGGGACATGACTATTATGCGGATTTTCCGAGGACGTGGCTCGTGATAGGAAAGTCTGGAGGTCTATTATCAAGGTTTTAGGTTAGGGGCTTCTATTATTTCGCGGGATATGGATGGGTCGAGAGGGGGAGGATTCCCGATAGGTTAATATATTTGTGAGTACTCCTAGAATTACTAATGTCTTTTGTTCATGTTGTTGTTTTGTTTACTTTGCCCTTTTATATGTCAGTTTTTTGTGGTTTATTCTGGAGTCACTAATATTTTTTCTTTTTGTTTTGTTTTTGTTTTTTTTCCTTTTCTCGATCTTTCGCCGAGGGTCGATTGGAAACAGCCTCTATGCCCTATCGGGTAGGGGTAGGGCCTGCATACATATTACCCTCCCCAGACCCCACCCTGTGGAACTATACTGGGTAGTTGTTGTTGTTGTTGTTGTTGACTGTAATATAGAGTCAAACCCTTTCCTAGATTTAGGATTCAGACCGGTAATTTGGGACACCATAAATCTCCCAAGTTGCGACTCTGAATCTCTTAATAAATGAATTTCATTTTGATTGTCCTTTAATTGAAAAAAACTCCTTTTATTATACCCTTCCGTGGGGTGTAGTAGCGAAAAGGATGTGTGACAACCTGCATTGTCCTCATCCAAGATTTTTCTCCTCGTGCGATACATAGAATGAATTTTTTCAATAATAAGGGAAGTCGCTCGATGCTGAAGTTCTTCTTTAAGTTGGTCAACCTCGGTAGAAAGATTCTCCACCAACCTAACGGACCGAAGGCTAACATCACGGACAGTGGAGCTAAAAAGTCTATTATGCTCGATGGTCCTCTAATACTTCTCCTCCAATATGACATATTTCACATCAACAACAGTAAGTTCTTCAGTTTTGAAGTTCAAGGCTACCTCTAAATTATTTGATCTTTCAGTAGAGGCAGCCTAACGATCAGATGCAGCAAGACAATGCTATGGACCTCGGCCCATTTGGACTTAACCTCTTCAAATTGAACACCCATCGAGGAAATCTCTTGGCTAACAATCTCTACTTCTTGCTCACTTTGCTGCAAACAAGCCACCAACATAATAGCCTCCGCAACTTTGGCTTCCATTTCTGATAGGAACTTGCAGTTTGGTCCCGTTAGGCCAAAAATTGATCCCGCCTGGAGGTAAGTTCCTCCTTTTCAATAATCAACCTTTGGAGGCCCTTGGAAACAAGGAAATTGGCTTTCGAAACAAGAAAGGCAAATTCAAAAATTACTAAATTAAAGATAGAAGAAATGACAACGGAAACGAAGAATATACCTCTACGGCGTTGTGCATAGCATTGTTCAACAAGCACCCTCGAGGGAGAGCATTTACCTTTTTCGCAATCTTTTTTTGAAGCCAAAGGATTCAGATAGTTAGCAAGTTCCACCTGGCCAGGACAACAGATTGCACTCGGTGGAGACCGAGAGAGTAACATTCCCCCTCATTTGCGGATCTTTTGAGGGGGAGGCATAAGATTTTCCAAAATTCCCATGAACTAGGGTAATCAGGCAGACGGACACTTATCTTCCAAATCATTGGTGGTAATCAGGCTCATATGGACGATGGAACTCACTGTAGGGAACGACATCGTCAGCTTTGCCTTTGTTCTTTGAAGAACTAAGTTTTCTCGAAAGGGAGGCCATTTCTTATTAGTGAAAGATTTTTTTTTCTTCTCAAAGAAGTTGAAGAAAGGTTAAAGTCGGAAGATGAGTTGAGTAAAGAAAGTCTTAGAAAATTCAGAGTGTTATGAAGTGTAAATTAAGGAAGTTGATGTGTATAAATAAAGGTTTAGGCAGCTAAACTCGTTGCCATAATTACCTTGATAGCCGGCAAAGATTATGCTTAATCATGGGATGACGCGTGTTTGGGGCATTAAATACGAAGAGACATACGTCTAATCAACCGTCAGAAGCTTTTCAGAGAGGGTCAGTGAAATTTCCGACAAAAAGAATTGTTTCTACCAACTTCCTGGTGACACAAGGTTACTTCACCGAAAAGTAAGGGGACTATTTGTATAGGGTAAAATATGTTATGTTAAATGATTACATAAGGGAGTGACACGTGGAGCCGAAGGCAAAAGATAACCAAAAGTGAAGACAATTATTCCATCTATTACTGAAAAGAATGGTACTCAAAAAGATAAACTCCTACCACCCGGTAGCATTTAATGGAGAATATTCTACAGCATTTAGCACACTGTCCGTTATAAAGAATTTCTTATTCATGCTCGCCGTTACACATCTTCAATGGCCCTCATAATTGATATTAAAGAAGGGGATGATTCTGAGACCTTGTTCCCTAAGTGCAGCTATATATAATGGGCTATATTATCATTGCACTTATTCTGCAATTTGTTGAAAGCTTTATACAATTTTATATTCTTGCTTTTTGATTTCATTATTCTTGTACCCGGATGACCTGCTCCCGGAACCACTGTTTCTACTATTTCATTTTCATCCCAAAGGCTAAGTATTGCATATTTATTCAATTTTTCTATTATGTTAGGATAAAATAAGTCACTTATCTACAAACCACATATAAATTTAATTGTATCATTTTACAGGCAAACAAACATCTTAGAAGGCTGATGTCCATATTTGCATTTATCTTTAATGTATATATATATGATGTCGGTACTATTTTTCTTTGTCTTAGATGTTTGAAGACTTAGAAAGTGCATAATAGTATCTGTGGTTCTCTAGCAAATTATGCAACTATCTTAATTACCTTTTTCCAGGCCTTACAAGTATGGTAAACTTTATTCTTTCGTGTACAAGCATGGCATTATCTTGATTACCTTTTGTCTTTAATGGAGAATATTCAACGACATTTAGTACATACATTTCATGTTATAAAGAATTTATTAATTATGCCCGCCATTACATATTCTTCAATAGCTCCCCATAATTAACATTAAAAATAGGACCTTGATCCGTAGGTGCAGCTATAAATAATGAGCTCTATCATCATTGTACGTAAACTATAATTTGTTGAAAGCTATATACAATTTTATCTTCTTGCTTTTTAATTTCATTATTGTTGTACCCAAAATCCCTGCTCCCGGAACCACTATTTCTACTGTTTCATTTTCATCCCAAGGCTAAGTATTGCATATTTAAAAATTAGCAAATTTTGCTTACCATTTTGTGGAAGACGTTGTGTAGTCCCTTGCTACGCCAAAAGGAATCATGTAATTTGTGCTGGGCAACTTTTAAAAATTGATGTAAAGAAAATTAAACAAACCACTTTTAGCAGGGTTAAAGCATACTTTTTTTGCTCGGAGTAACCCCGTTTAGTTTTTAAAAAAGCATCTATGAAAGCTGGAACATGCAGATGACAATCATTTTGGTCAAGTCCATTCCAGACTAGAATTCTTTAATGAGGGAGGATTAGATGGTAGCTTCATACTCACCATTGCTTCTTCCCCTTTTTCTTTCTCTTGCCTCCACTTCCGCTTCCACTAGCGTTGTTGCTAGTACTAGTGCCAGCTGATCTCTGTGGTGTGCTGCTATCAAAATCGCCAAACGTACCAGATTGTACGGCATTCTGTAGCCACTCAACGAATTCCTCCTCGGTCATGGTCTCTTCCATATTTGGGCCTCTTTGTCCTGAGCTACTTCTCTTCCCATTGCTGCTCTTCATGGTTACACTTGTATTTACATGGAAGCTTGGCTTGTGACTGTTGACTGGACATCTCATTCCCTACATCATGGTTCAAGACTTGATTATCTAAGATACAGAGCTGCACTTGTTCAGTTGTTTTCAATAGGTGAGCATTTTCTGTTAGCTCAAAAGAGATGCTCATTTATGGGAGTTGATGTTTTCCTAAATATGGAGAAAACAACAGTATAGCACCCATGGCAGATAAAACTGAACATCATCCAAACTTAACAAGTAATTGGTGACGGATTTGATTTTTTTAGTGGCATTTCAACCCGCTCCATATCCCCCCCCCCCTCCCCAAATAAAAAAAGAAACATAAAAAAATTATTAAACCAGGATTTTTGATCCCCAACTACACTATTAACTTTGTTGTCCTAAGGTATCTGAAGAAAACTTGCCAAGTGGGTACCTTATCTTGATGATAAAAAGCAAAAAGAATTCAATGAAAACTACAGTAATGCACTTTTAAACTCCTAACAACAAGTTCTTCTCATTTCCGAGACCAATTCCATTCAAACGTCCAGAAAAAATTGAAACCTTATACCAGATGGTGAGAAGAAAAACTTTACCTGACAGATATACCATTCAGTAGCATTATAGATCCTGCTATCAGCACAAACATAGGCAACAGGATTATCTACCTGCACATATTGGTGGAGATCAATAGTGTCACATATATCGCAAGGATGAGAGAGAAATAAAAAAAACTAAATAAAAAACAAAATACTTAAAGAAGAGACTCGTCATGAAAGAAAGTCTTCTCAAAAGCTTTTGCTTTTTCATTTTGTTCAGTTAGTTGATACCTTCAGTAGCATTCCAAAAAAGAATGGATGTGAAGGCTGTTCAACCCATCCATCTCCATCTTTTGCTGGATGATAATCAGTGCATTCCTATGAACGGGAGAGTAACAGGTAAATATCCTAATAAAAGAACGTATGCTAGAGAGGAGGAAGACAAACTAGAATGTATGGTTAAAGTGCACAGAATTCAAGAATTTATATTGTCGTTGGAGGGAAAACCTGGCACCATCTTGCTTTGGACTTTGTTTTCTTAGTGAAAACCCAGACATGAAAGTTGCCACACTTCTTGCAAGTAATTCGTCGAGCGTCTGCAAGAGAATCCTGTGCCGCAGCTTCTGTCGGTGTGAATCCAGAGGTGAAGAACCCATAGCCTCTACCCTAAAATTGTTTGGTTAAGCATGAGACAGAGTTAAGTAAAGTATAATCCAACATTACAATCACACTTCAGGAGTATTTTCCAAATATTGTTTCTGGTACAAGATGATCGTTCCCCGTAAATACATAGAACCTACAAAGACATGGGACTGCATTTAGAGCAAGACCTTTACTGATAGATGTCATTACTTATATGACGAACCTACAGGGGCTCACTCCTATATAATCGAGTTAATCAACCAAAGTAGGCAAAAGAGTTAAGACTTAAGACTGCATGTGAAAACCCATTATTACTTAAAGCTGTACCCATTAAAAACTTTCTCCCAGCTGGTTTCTTCGGCAAAAGGTGATACTTAAAGGCATATATATTTCACAAAACATAAGATTTGACAAGGACTTCACCAATCTCTTGTTTCAGTTAGATATCATTTAAAAGTTCCTTACCTATTGTAGAAAAAGAAAGCAAAAATTCACTGCATATTTGAGATATGCATAAAATGTCAAGTCTAACAGATGAACTAATTAGATGACTCAAAATTATATTTTTTTGATGTAAGAATGGTTAGTTAGATGACTAAAAATTATATTAATTCAAACCTTCTGCGAAGGACTTTGGAACCGCCGAAGGTAGTCCAGCAGCTCTTCCCTCCTCAATTCATCATCATATGCTTTTCGCTTTAAAGAATCAAGTAAGACCTGACAAACCCCAATTCTTACCAAATGCAGAAATGAACACCAAATAGAGAACTCAAATCACAAGACAAACTGTACCTCATAGGCGTTTTGAAGTTTCTTAAAAGCTTCAGCAGCCTTTTCATTGCCCATGTTTTTATCGGGATGAACCAGCATTGCCTAATAGAAGATATACTCAGCTGATTGGTAATATTTTGACTTCGATAGAAAGGCATTTCTAGTTAATCTAGCATCATCAGACTTCAAACAGCATGATGTTCAGAAAAATCAGATACGAATATTTTGAGAGTAAGAATTTCAGGAGGGTACAGAATAATCACCTTTTTCCTATATTCTTTCTTGAGAACTGAAGCATCTATATTCTGAAATCGGCTCAGGCCCAGTGCTGAATAGTGATCTGTACTGTTTAACAATCTGAGAACTTCGTCTTCAGATGTCATATCAGTGTCAGATCCACTAGTTGAAGGGATCCCAGTGCCACGATCAGCTGTATGAACATACACATCATCAGCAGATGGAGGCACTGATCCACCAGAATAGAAGCTAGGTTCACCTTGTACTCCAGTTGTTTGATCGGGAAAGCTGCTTGGCCTTCTATGATCATTTACATTGTTTCTTAAGAAGAATATGAGAATATCACTCGAAACAAATGATAAATTCAAACCAAAGATTAAACCAAGCCATCCGACATATGTCCATGCGCAATATACAGAATACAAATTTACGACAAACACCGCTAGCCGTTCATGCTTCAACCTGTAAAGCACTCCTAAATTTGAAAAAGAAAACAGCACTTAGTGGAAAAAACTGGAATCAATGTGATAAAAGTAAACGCAACTGCTCAACACTAAAGCTTGAAAGTAATCACCTCCACTCAATACCAGAAGCACCGCTGCCCAAAATCTTCCATAGAACCACAAGTAACTGATGCTCACTGCAGCAACTCCTAGAACTGCGATGACGAACCCAGTAAGAAGTCCAATCACAGCAACTGCTGCCTGAATGTTAACAGCAATTCATTACAGCAAGATGATTGAAAGGCCTCATATATGCAGTTTAACGGAAGGAATATAATCAATGATCACAACAAAAACACAAAGGCAGAGAGTGACCACAGGAAACTCCACAAAATCAAGCCACTAATTTATCAAATTTAAAGTCTTAGAAACTGCTGAAGAAATTGGTCAGTGCCCAGACAGAAAAAAAATATTTCACTTAAAAACTATAGTGACCACCTTGAGCAATTCAAGAAGCATTAACAGAATAAGATGGAGTCATGGAGCAAAGTATACACAGTCAAAATCAGTAAAAGTCAACTTTTAGAATCTCAAAGCATGAAATGGTCAAACTCAATAGTGGACACTGATTTTTGTCCAAAACAAATTAAACAAAATCACACTTTTAGAAATGGCCAAAACTAATTTAGTGACTTTGAGAAAACAATCCATAGCTCCTCAAAGCTATTTCCGGAATTCTGGTTCAGCATGAAATCAGTCATGAGCCAACCCAAAGATGAGAAGCAATTAGGGTTAGATATATATGCTCACAAACACCTTTTATTATTTGAGGGGTGAAGATGTTGTTTTCCATGCAAGAAAAGAAGCCAGTGGCTTACCAAAATTAATAGAAACTTGAATTTAGCGGCTGCAATCAATGATAGAACACCCCACCAGATGACTGAAAGAATTGAAGTCATCCCCATGCATAGAAAGGACTCAATTCCTCTAAGAGCACAATCCAACCAAACCATTGATAATAGAATAATTATATTTCCAAAATGCATGATCCACCTAACCACTATAGGATATGCATGCTGAACCCCTTCTTGAACATACCGAGTCGCAATGAATAAATTGTGCATGATCCACCGAACCACTATAGGGTATGCATGCTGAACCTTTTCTTGAACGTGCTTACTCGCAATTAATAAATTGCTCCTTAAAGGGTCAAGCAAAGGTTTCCACCTCTCTAACCACTGAATTGATGCCTTTGAGACAGACAGAGCCAATGTCATCAAGTTCCTAAAAACTACGATAATAGACACTTTTAAATTTTCTAATATATTGTCTCTATCTAATCCTGTTACGAACTGGCCAAAACTTCTATTTGAATTGTCTGAGCGGTGACTAGTGTGCGGAGACGTCTCACCACCTTCTCTTGATTCGGAAGCCACCCCTCTACTTTTATGACTTTGGAAAATTCCTGCACCACTGACTTCTTCAGGCCCTATTTCCTCTGCAATTGACAATGTATCAATATCTTCCTTTTCCCTTTTAAGTGATCTTCTAGATTTGTGCTTGCTTTTCTTGCCTTCACTTTCATGTATATTGTTGAAGCTCTCTGTTAGAGATATGCCGGAAAGATTACCATTAAAAGGTTCTGCATTTTTGCCCTCTGCTTCAGTCAGACTACTGTTTTCATTCTCATTTACCAATCCAGATCCAGAATCTGAAACTCCTTTTCTGTACTTCTGTCGGTTTCCTTTACGAGCCATTGACCAGAAATGGTATCAAAGAATGGTCTAGCAACAAGCCAGTTCAACTCATCTCTAGTGCCCTCATTCGATATCGAAAGACCTGTGTCACAAGCAATTCATAAGTAAGCAAAATTTCAAGAAATTGCAAGCACCAACAAATAGCTTTAAGGTGTTCACTAGTTAGATAGCCAAACAATGAACACGTAAACAGTCATATCTTATTCCTCATGCATTTAACTCAGTCAAATTAGCTTTGTTCACCACTAGCAGCAGTGACTGTAAAGCAAAAGCATTCTCCTCGTGCGTATTTCCTCAACAACTACCCAGTATAGTCCCACAAGGTGAGGTCTGGGGAGGGTAATACGTACATAGGCCTTACCCCTACCCGAAAGGGCAGAGAGACTGTTTCCAATCGACCCTCGGCTCAAGAAAAGGAAAAGAAAAACAAAAAAAAAATAGAAGAGCATTAGTAACTCCAGCAGAAATTACATAAATAATTATCTAAACATAAACCATAAATAAAATGGTATGCAATAATATCGATCAGTAACTACCATACGGGGGCACAATACAATACACAAATCATCTATGGAGAGCCCTACCAAACCCCCCTCCCCCAGCCCCGGGACAGAAGTACGAGAAAATCTAGAAGCCCATATCCCACAACCCTGATACTAGACCTCCAGACTTTCCTATCAATGGCCATGTCCTCGGAAATCTGCATTCTAGCCATGTCCTGCCTAATCACATATCCCCAATACCTCTTGGGCCTCCCTCTGCCTCGACTCGCACCAACCACTGCCAGCCGCTCACAACTCCTCACCGGGGCATCGGGGCTATAGCTAAAAATAGACATTTCGGCTTTACAAAATTGGCAAAATTACAGATCTAGGCAGATATACGAAAGGGAAGTTTTTGTAACTATCATTCAGTCACTCATACTCCATCAGAAATTTATCATTTATCATTAACCACTTCTTTCTTTTAAGCAGGAAACAACTAATCATCCAATAAAAGGAGCAACACAAGGACTTAATAATGTTATGATCCAACATCACCGATTTACTAGCACCAATCTCAAAATACGAATCTGAATGAGTTTCTGCGATGTATTTAATAAGAAACATAAAATACAAGAGAAGTTATTGGTTATCCTTTAGAATCATATTGAACTTAAAACATATGGTACCTTTTCATTATATGTTAAACTTTTGGAGAAGGTAATCTTTTAGAATGTAAAAAGTAAGATCTATCTGTGGGAGAGTTCAATCAGGTCATAAGGTAGGATAGAGGAACTGAATTAAACCAGGGCATAGCTTCAGCATGAGAATTTGGTGATATATCAATGTGAACTGTGCAGTAGAACCGTTAGCGGAAACGTAAAAGAAAGAACACAAGATTTAACGTGGTTCGGATCAAAATAATCCTACGTCCACCAGAGAACAATTGTCTTTTTATTATTTACAAAGGAAGGGGAAATTTCTCAATTACACTTAAGAGAATTTCTCTCCTAACTCTCTACTTACTACAATATATTGTATTGTTGTTTGGATGATTTCTACAAATGAAAGAGTGCATCTATTTATAGAGGTAAGGACATCCCCTTGATGCCATTGGTGACATCAAAGTACCTCCTCTTGATGGGTGACATCAAAGGAGGAACCTTCCTCCTAGCATTCATGTCAACTCTTTCCACCAACTGTTCCAATTGGCATGTCATTGTTGACTATACATAAACCAATATTTTCAGCATGCCATTGTTGACTAAACATAAACCATCATTTTCAATCACCACCTTGGTTTGCGTTTCGAGCGTGCGTGTGAACAACTCTGGTCAAAACTTCTAAGCTTACGGGGCAATCCCGTTGTAAGAAACAAAGAAGAATCAAACCATGGTTGAACATACCACCTCCACCTAACAATTGTTCTCTTCGGAGTTGCATCAGTTGATGCACACCCCCGCCAAGTCTTTGCAGTGTGCAAACTTAGCGAGCGGGACTATCTTGGTCAACATATCTGCAGCATTATCGTCTGTGATAACCTTCACGACCTTGATAGTTCCCTCTTCAACATCTCGAAGGAAATGAAATCTGACATCAATGTGTTTAGTGTGCTCATGAAATCTTTGATTTTTCATTAGATGAATAGCACGCTGACTATCACATCTAAGAGTTGATTCCAGCTGAACCAAACTCAATTCCGCTACTAAACCTTTTAACCAGATAGCTTCCTTCACCGCCTCCGCTGCTGCCATGTATTCTGCTTCTGTCGTAGACAAAGCGACAATCGACTGCAGAGTCGACTTCCAACTAACGGCACTGCCAACAAGGGTAAAGATGTATCCAGTTGTGGACCTTCTTCTATCAAGATCTCCTGTATAGTTAGAATCCACATAACCGAGAATTGAAATACCTCCGCCACTTTTTCGAAAAGTCAGACCAACACCAGAAGCTTCCTTGAGATATCTCAATATCCACTTGACAGCTTCTCAATGCCTCTTTCCTGGGCTGGACATGTATCTACTTACCACACTTACGGATTGAGCAATATCTGGACGTGTGCATACCATAGCATACATAATGCTACCAACTACACTGGCATTAGGAATCTTTGACATATGCTCCACCTCATCCTCGGACTGAGGCATTTATAACTCTGAAAGTTTAAAATGAGGAGCTAATGGTGTACTTACAGGCTTGCACGTATGCATATTGAATCTCTCAAGAATCCTTTCAATATGCCTCTTCTGGAAAGATGTACAACACCGTCTTCTCTTGAAATCTCCATACCAAGGATTTTCTTTGCAGCTCCTAAATCCTTCATGTCAAATTCCTTACTCAACGGTTTCTTCAAAGCATTTATCTCTGTAATGTTGTTAGCAGCAATAAGCATATCATCAACATACAACAGTAAATAAATCATTGAGTTACCAAACATCTTCTTTTGATACACACAGCTATAAAATGCACTCCTTGAGAATTCATGTGTAGTCATTAATGCATCAAACATCTTGTACCATTGTCTAGGGGATTGCTTCAAACCAAACAAAGACTTCTTTAGTTGGCATACGTGATCTTCTTTTCCCTCGGCTAGGAAACCTTCAGGCTGATCCATATAGATTGTCTCTTCTAGATCACCGTGTAAGAAAGCGGTTTTGACATCAAGTTGTTGAAGCTCCAAGTCAAATTGTGCAACCAATGCTAGTAGCACGCAAATTGAGCTATGCTTTACGACTAGAGAGAAAATTTCATTGTAGTCAATTCCCTCCTTCTCACTGAAACCTTTTGCAACCAATCTCACCTTAAACCTAGCATCTTCCACTTCAGGAATTCCCTCTTTCTTTTTGTAGATCCACTTGCATCCAAGTGTCCTCTTCCCCTTTTGTCTTTTCACTAAGACTCATGTCTGATTCTTGTGAAGAGACTCCATCTCTTCCGTCGTGGCTAACCGCCATTGTGCAGCATCCTTGCAAGAAGTTGCTTCAATATACGAGCAGGGCTCCAGATCCTTAATCTCTTCTTGTGCAGCTACGAACGCATAGCAATCAAGTTTGCTTGATTTACAAGGCATTCCGGTTCTCGTGTCTGCCTCTTCTCCCTCCCCTTCGCAATTGTGTATGGTTATAAACAACAAGTTCTTCAAGGTCTACATCTTCTGACTCATCTTTAACCTGAGTCACTTGATCCTCTTCTTTGGCAAGCTCTACTGGAGGCTCCACCTACTCGTTGTTCTTGTTTCCTGGAAACTCCACGGAAACATTACGGGGATCAAGTATAGAGGATTCATCGAAGGTGGCATTTCTATTAACTATAAATTTGAGTAAAGACAAACACCAAAGTTTGTATCCTTTTACTCCATCCACATACCCTACGAATATGGCCTTCTTAGCCCTTGGTTCAAGCTTTCCTTCATTAACGTGATAATAAGCTGGACACCCAAATACTCGTAAGTATGGATAGTTAGAGGGTTCACCTAACCATACCTCATTCAGTCTTAAAGTCAATTGTCGATGCTAGAGATCGATTGACAATATGAGTAGCAATGTGAACTGCTTCATCCCAAAATACTTTGGACATTTTGGCTTGAATGAGCATATAACGAGCCTTTTCAAGAAGAGTTCTGTTCATTCTCTCGGCAACTCCATTCTGCTGTGGGGTATGCCTGACAGTCCTACGTCTTGAGATCCCATGAACCTTGCATAATTCATTAAACTCTACATTGCAAAACTCCAAGCCATTGTCTGTGCGAAGAATACTTGATTTTCCGCTCCATTTGATTTTCAACCAAAATCTTCCACTCTTTAAATGTTTCAAAAGCATCACTTTTTGCCTTCAAAAAATGCACCCAAACCTTTCGTGAGAAATCATTAATAAAAGTGAGAAGATACCTCTTTCCGCCCTTCGATGGAAGTTTAGAGAGACCCCATAAATTTGAATGGATGTAGTCTAGCACTCCTCTTGTCTTGTGTTTGCCAGTGCTGAAGCTGACCTTCTTCTGCTTCCCTAGAACGCCGTGCTCACAGAAGTCAAGTGTGTTGATCTTCTCACCTTCCAAAAGGTTACGATTGCTCAACATCTCCAGTCCACATGCGCTCATACTACCCAGTCTCATGTGCCATAATCTTGCCTTGTCATCATTAGATAACCACACGTAGATGCATTTATAAAGCCAACAATGGTGCTTCCGACCAATGTGTAAAGGTCGCTCTCCAGCTTGCCTTTCAGAATGACTAAAGAACCTTTAGTCACCTTCAGAGTTCCTGCTTCGCTCATGTACCTGTAGCCTTGTTCATCCAGAGTACCCAACGAGATCAAATTCTTCTTCAGATGAGGAACATGACGGACTTGTGTAATAGTCCTCACGACTCCATCATGGCAGCGAACTCGAACTGAGCCAATGCCAACTATTGCACAAGTTGCATTATTGCCCATTACTACTATTCCTCCACTTTTCTCATAGATGTTCAACTGTAGATGCATTCGCTTTTTCATTGGACTTTGACATTGGGCAATCTCGTTCAAAGTGCCCCTTTTTGCCACAACCTCAACACTCTATATTCTTCTTGTTCACACGAGACTTTGATCTGTACTTTGATTTGCTATTTCCCTGTCGGCTAGTCCGGCCTCTTACAAAGAGCCCACTTGCCTGGTCATCTTTGTCTCCTTCGATGTGCCTCCGCATAACACTAGAGTTAAGTGTCTGGCGCACTTGCTCAAGCTTGATAGGCTCCTTGCTATATATCGTTGAATTCTCAATATCACGATATCTTGAAGTCAATGAAAATAGCAAAGCACATGCAAGCGTCTCCTCCTCCCTTTTAATTCCTACAATCTGCAAGTCCATGACAAGTTTCTTGAATGCATCTAAATGATCTTGTAACGAAGTACTTGACCCCATCTTAAATGTGTGAAGACGCAATTGTAACAACATCCTTGTTGTCATTGATCGGTCTTAGTATAGCCCTTCTAGCTTTTCCCATAACTGTTTGGCCGTCTCTTCGGTACCTGTACTCACTTCACAAAGCACGTTAGGTGCAAGGGATAGTTGGATTGCACTCAATGCATCCCCTTCAATCTTCTCCTTGTCAAGAGTTAATATATCCTTAGGATACTTTCCGTGAATAACATGGATTGAACCTTTCCTCCGCAGTAACGCCATCATCTGGATCATCCAGATATTGAAGTTGTTGAGTCCACTGAATCTATCAATTTCAAATTTCATGGAACTCATCTTTGCTTGTTCTTACTTCCTTGGATCGTTATAAATCATGTCGCTTTGATACCAATTGTTAGCGGAAACGTAAAAGAAAGAACACAAGATTTAATGTGATTCGGATCAAAATAATCTCAAGTCCACCAGAGAACAATTGCCTTTCTATTATTTACAAAGGAAGGGGAGATTTCTCAATTACCTTAAGAGAATTTCTCTCTTAACTCTCTACTACAATATATTGTATTGTTTTTGGGATGATTTCTACAAATGAAAGAGTGCATCTATTTATCGAGGTAAGGACCTCCTCTTGATGTCATTGGTGACATCAAACTACCTCCTCTTGATGTCATGGGTGACATCAAAGAAGGAAGCTTCCTCCTAGCATTCATGCCAACTCTTTCCACCAACTCTTCCAATTGGCATGTCATTGTTGACTAAACATAAACCAACATTTTCAGCATGCCATTGTTGACTAAATATAAACCAACATTTTCAAGAACAATACTTCTGCAACGCCACCTGAAGCTCACTTCCTAAAATCAGAGAATGAATGAACACAAGTTTGAGCCTAGTCCAGTGTTTTTAAGAGCGAGAAGCGCAAAAAAGCGACAAGGGCTCACCTCGCTTCAAAAGCGAAGCGCACGCTTTATTAAAGTGAAGTGCAATTCTTAAAAACATAATGTAAACCTTGCAAAGTCATAATATAACATAATAACTAATTTTCTAAAATGAAATACATATAAAATTAATCAAATCAACTGATATATATATATATATATATATATATATATATATATATATATATATATATATATATATATATATATATATATATATATATATACTATAAAATAACATCGGAAAGTAATAATTAAGACTGTGAGCCAATAAACTGATATATATAACATATAAAAATAATAATTAATTTTATAAATTAAAATACATATTAAAATTAATAAATAATAAGAATAAAAGGGGGAAAAAAAGAATCTGGACGGGTCAGATATAAAGGAAGAAGAAGAAGAAGAAAACGCCGAACAGTGTGCAGACGCTGGACTGGTCAGAGATAAATGAAGAAGAAGAAGGAAGGAAGAAAGAAAAAAAAAGAGCAGAATCTGGACGGGAACAAGAAAAAGAAAGAAAAAAATGAGAAGAAAGGAGAAGAAGAAAATTACCTGGACTGGTCAGCAATGTCGATGAAGTTGATACCCTAGGTTTTGGTCGCTCGAAGAAGAGGGAAGAAGAAATGGTCAATTTTGTATAATAAAAAAAAAACAGACCCAAACTTTTTTTTATAAAAAGGGCCCTCTTAATTGCTTCGTTGCTTCTTCAACTGAAGCCCACGCTTCACATGGTCGAGTCACCTCGGAAAAGCGATGGCTGGTCGCTTCGCATTTAAAGCGACGAAGCGATCGCTTTTTCAAACACCGGTCTAGTTCTGTGCCTAAGGAAAAATTATAAGTCCTGCAATGAAAAAAAAAATTAAATCAAGCAATCTCTACTTTGGATGTCTAAACTTTTGTCCACTTATTAAAGTGTAGGACCTTTTATAGCAAAAGAACATTTGCTGATATAGAAGGGAAAGGTTATATAATGTGGACATGATGATATCAATTGAAAACAGACAAAGCACTAACAACCAGTGTTATTAAAGGCTCTTTCATGCTTATGCTTTGAAGCTTAGTTAAAGCCACGTTGTGCACTTCGCCTCGGTAAAGTAGCACTTAAGTGTAGGCACTAATGTGCAAAGGCTGTGCATCATCACTAATGGGCTCTATCTCTAAGAGGGCAGCACTAGATAAGAAATATATTTGACAAACGATACATTTATTGTTAAAAAACACTATGCATGATCTTTTCAATGACAGGAATAAAAAATTAAAATTTTGTTTAAGAAAACTAGCTCCAAAAAACATAAACTACATCTTTTCATCTACATCAGAAATTCGAAATGGTTTTTAAACTTGATTGATATGATTTTACTTCATTTATTCTGCTTGATTTCATTTTTTCTTCATTAATGCTTTTCTTTGTTCAGACTCACGCTTAAATTCCGTGCTTTGGGCTTAAAGGCCCGACAGATTTGGCCTTTAACTGCGACTTACTTTTGACTACCCTTTTTTTTTTTTTTGCCTACTACGCATTTCATTAATTACCAAGTGAAACAATATAAAACCGGCAAGACCAAAGCTCAGTCTCCTGCTCCTAGAAACTGACCACTCCAACTATAAAGACTAAACTGAGTGTACGAAATCTTGAAGCACTCCTCCTACGGAAAGTTTCTTCAAAGTTTCTATACACAGAGAAACAATTAAAACTCCTATTACATCAGACAGACTATGGAAATATAACTTTTGAAGTAGACACCTAACTGTCTCTGATGTTCTCACATTGCAAATACATGCTCTGCCTCTTGCAATACTATCACAGTGTGTCTTGCAAAGTATGCTGCACACACTCTCCAAAATGCTGCGCACTCATGTCGATCCTCCAGAAATACGCTACCTTTGGAGGATGTATTTTTGTAGGATCCAACACGCAACCAGTGATGTCTTCGGAGAGTCCAAGCAACATAGCTAGCAAATAACTTTGATTACTTTGCTAACAATGCAGATTGTTGACATTATTACACTAAATATGCCCTTGCAAATAGCTGTACAAAAATAGATTCATATAGTTTCTCCATTTGTTATTGGACATTGTATATTCCTTTTTTCCCCCACCAAACTAGCCCTCGTTTTCTCATACAGCCAAAGATGAAATGACTTCCTCTTAACTACCCCAACTAAGTAAAATTAACGAAAAGTAACAGCATAATTTTTCACTTTTGGCACCCACTTCACCAAGTTAAGATTTTGTTGTGTGGCAACATTTATACTTAAAATCTGATATAATCAGCCTATGGTTTTTAAATGGAAAAGAAGGAAGCAATACTTCATTTCTTGATGAGCTCATTTGATCTGTCAAATTGTGGCCATCACTTTTAATAACATGAATATATGTTTGTTACAGTATTAGAGATACTTATACTGGGTATGGTGATGATGATGACAATATTAGAGATACTGCAAAACCTGGATCCTATTCTGCAGATATACAGTAATTTCACCCTCCCTGCACATCCCAATCTTGATAAAACGCCAACATTATTACCTTAAACTTCTATCAAGAAAATATTTTAACCAAACATTTGAATTACAAGTAACACTGACTTTAAGACTATTATACAAGCAGCAAACAAAAGTAAGAGGATAGATTATGTATCTATAGGGTTAACAACAACAAACCTAGTGAAACTCCATAAGTGGGCTCTAGGGAGAGTAAAGTGTACGGAGACCTTACCCCTACCTTACGACGGTACAGAGGTTGTTTCCGAAAGACTCTTGGCTCGAGAGCAGCGAAAATGAAGTAATAAACAGACAATAGTAACAACACGGTAATAAGACAAGGAAGCAAATGATTCAATGTGCAATAACAAAGATCTAAGAATACGACATTACAATAATAGAGGGAGTCCTAAGAAGCACTCAGGTGTGGTGATTAGGCAGGACATGACTCTTCTTCAACTTAATCTTGTTTTTCCTGGTATGCCCACACATTCATCTCAACACCCTCATTTCCGCTATTTTCAACTTCTGGACATGAGATTTCTTAACTGGCCAACACTCGGCTATATATAACATAGTCGGTCTAACTACCGCTTTGTAAAACTTGCCCTTAAGTATAGGTGTCAGTTCTAGTCATACAAAACACCAGAAGCGAGCCTCCATTTCATCCACCCCACTTCAAAGGGCTTGGGACCTATGAACAGAACAACACAACAAAATGATGAAATGAAAAAAAATGAACGGGAGGCATCGGAGGAAGGACTGGCGAACTTCTTACTTGTGTTTAGTTAACTACTTTACTGACTTGGGGTTTTTTCTCGTAAGTGGTATACCTACACCCCGCACGCACACTCACTATATCTATATACATATAAGTTTCTAGCCTTTCGAAAAAGCCCCTCTCACCAAGCATCTGGTAATTTTGGCTGCTTTTCCACTCCTCACTTTGGTTTCCACCAAGCCAATCAAATCTGCCTCTTGTGCTCTTATATAATCTTTGGCCTCTCTCTGCTTCTCGACTTTACCGATTTTTTTGACATTCCATATAAGGACCTTCATGTGGAACTATTGTTGTTTTTACATTCCCCTCGCACCTTAGCGCTACCTCTGATTTTTCGTCTTGTGCAGCCCTTATTTGTCTTTTGTTCTTTGGCCTTTACTTTCCCCCTCCACCCTCTTTCTTAGAATTGTTTTGCATCTTGTTCGCCCACTCTTCATTCAGGGTGATTCGAACCAGGGGAGGATCTTCCACCTTGTTGGTCATAGCACTAGTACTTGAACGCTTACTCTTATTGCTCTTCTCAGGTTCACCTCTTTTGGATGCCCTAAGGTTCTTGTTTGAAGTCATTTATTTATCACAGATACGATATGTGATATCCTCATCGATCTCCCCGTTGCCCTGTATGACAAGCTCAAAACTATCTCTCCTGGGATGACTTGTGTATCAAGCTTCACGACTACATATGTTTCATGTGCCCCAACACAGAAATTACAATCCAAGTATTTTGTCTTCGTCCTGTTCAACTTGAAACCTTTAGATTCTAGAGTTTGTCTCCACACCTCCAGTCTAACATTAACCCCGCAACGTGTCTCGTCAATCAGTACTACGTTATCTGCAAATAACATGCACCAGGGCATCTCTCCTTGAATGTGTCACGTCAACACATCTATCCTTAGGGCAAATAAAAATGGGCTAAGAGCTGATCTTTGATACAACCCTATCACCACCGGGAAATAATCTGAGTCTCCTCCCACAGTCCTCAACTGAATCTTAGCTCCATCATACATGCCCTTAGTCACCCTAATGTACGTTACTGGAACACCGTTAATCTAAACATCTCCATAACCACAGATATACATTTTTAGCAGCACATGTCAATGCTGAAATGTTGACCTCTCAAACTACATACTGTTGTTTTTCTAACAAATACAGTCCTGGGTGGCAAGATTTGGGAGCACACTTTGAGGGATACTTGTCCTAAACTGGTTAAGCAGAAAGCACAGATTTTGCACAGTTGTAATCTAAGCTTTGGCTTGGCATATATCCTAATTGATGCCCAAAAGGACAGCAGTAGGACAATGGTCTAAGACATGATCGAATTAAAAGTTTTCAGTACTCAAATTTGATAAAATGGACAAATTATAAAATCAAAATTAATTATGAGACTGATCCAAGAATTGAAACTTGAAGCACTTCATCCAAAAGAGAAAGAACTGATCACGTTTTCTATTGTTGTGCAATATAAGTAACCAGAAGAATAGATATTTCTACTCCAACACTAGCCTCCACACCCAAAACAAATGCCGTCCACCCAAAAAGAAAAAGAAAAGTTCATCGGTTGGTAAATTTGCTCAATTTAGAAAAGCACCGTTTTACAGCAGAACAAGAACCACCCAACAAGATTATGCGGCGCACATCATTGTACTAACACAAATATAAATACAGTGTTTATGTCCCATCAAAGGTCCTAAACAAATTACTATACTTTTGATATGATTCCATATTTTCTTGATTTTGAGCTAAAGCAGAATACCCTAGATATTATAGACTAAACCCTTTGAAATATGAAATCCAAAAAAGACGAAACGAAATACATGAAGAATAAATAGACCCGTAGTCAAAAAATAAAGCGTAAAAGAAAAGCTTACTAGAACAGTTGAAAGGATGGAACAAGGCAGCGCGAAAATATGGAGCAATCGAACACCAAAAGGAAGAGATTAGGGGGAAGCAGGCAATTAGAAGGACCACAGCTAATCAAGACTTAAGTCGAGCAGTCAGCAGTCGCCACAAATCGGAGAGAGAGAAACCCAACAGTCATCAATCCAATTCCAAGCCCCCCCTACTTCAAATGGTCTCTTCGGTAAATTTACTAGAGCACAAGTTTATGTTGCTTTCCGAATCTTTAGATGGAATAAAAAGGTTTGTTTTTTTTTAAGGAAAAGAAAAAAAAAAGGAGAAAACAAAGTGAAAATGGGAAAAAATAAATGTAAACCTATTGTATACAAAGCTCAAATGAGTGCAACTATGTAATGAGACTTATATAAAGCTCCTTTGGCTTAGCTGATTTAGAGTAACTGATAAGTATATGTACTGAAAATGATTTAAAAAGTAAGTAGTTATGTATTTGGATAAAAGTGCTAAAATTAATAATAAACAGCTAAAAAATTGGGTATACAAAGAGTTTTGTTTTAAAAAGAAGTATTTTAGGGATAGAATAGTAAATATTTTGGTCAAACCTAAAGTGTTTATAAGCTGAAATTTGATAAGTTGGGTGAGATCAACTTATGCTTTTTGACTTATTTTTTGACTTATAAGCACTTAACTTATAAGCACTTTCAATTTTACCAAACGCGTAGGTAAGCCAAAAAGTGCTTATAAGTCAGTTTGACCAGCTTATAAGCTTAGCCAAACACCCTTGTTATAAAATGTTTGGTTTTAGTTTTGGTTTTGAATGTAGTGGTTTTCGCTTTTATTTCTTTTGAAAATAAATTGATATCGATTGTTTGGTCAACCTTTTAAAATTAGCTTATTTTAAAAAGTATTTTTATCAAAAGTAATTTTTAAAAATTACTTTCAATGATAAACAGTTTATATTTGAAAGTATTTTTGAACATTAATTAGTGTTTCACCAAGCTTTTTCTTGCCAAATATACCACTAGGCAAACTGCGGTGTGGTTAGTATATAAGTAATAATCCAAAAACAAGGTCCAAAGAAATTTGTCCAAAGTCATCTCTAAAGAATGCTAAGCTAAAGCTAGGAAAACTGTAAAAGATAAATATTACAAGTGTTATCATTGACAGCTTCCCACATATGGTGGTGTGTGTATCCACAAGCCAAGCATATAGCATCTCTAGCTTAGCATTTCAAAAGAGAAGACAATTGTGAATCTACAACTTCCAAATAACATAACCTTACCATGTGAATTTGCTTGCACGTAGGTCTTCTGGAAACCAGCAATTCCAGTAGCATTATCAAGCAAAGGGCGCAAAAATTACATGTAGTCAACTGATTTTGACTGGCTTCATCCAAATTTACAATAGCTGCTGGTTAACTTGTAAATAGTAGGCTATTCCGTGCAAGTGAATCCAACTCCAAGTGCTTCCATGACACCTCCAGATTGAGAATGTAACTGTCAATACCATTGAATATTGCCATAACAACACTCAGAATTCCAATACAGCTAAGCATCGATGTAACGATCCGACTGGACAATTTTCTTTCTAGAACCCTGATCCGCTAAACAAGATTTTCTGTATGTGCTTTTACTATTTTATGACTTGCGGGGATGGTTCGTTAGAGATTTGGAAGGGTTCAGGTTGAAACCGGAACACTTGATTCCCTTAAGGTTGGCTTAAAAGAATAAATTTGACTTCGGTCAACATTTTGAATAAACGAACTCAGAATTGGGATTTGACGATTCCAATAGGTTTGTATGTTAATTTCGGACTTGGGCGTAAGTTCGTATCGGGTTTTGAATGAACTGGGAGCGTTTTGGCACCTAATAGTAAAAGTTGGTTCTTGAAGGTTTCAAAAGTTCTTTAAATTTGGTTTGGAGCAGATTTTGGTGATATCCAGGTCCAAACAGAATTCCGAGATCTGGAATAATTTCGTAATGTCATTTAAAACTTGAACGCAAAATTTGATGTCATTCTGAGTATTTTAAGCACATTTCGGCGCATTGGAATTAGATTGAAGAACTTGAAGTTCCTAAGTTTTATTCAATTGGTATTGGGGTGTGATTCTTAGTTTTAATATTGTTTCGCGCATTCCGAGACTTCGAGCGAGTCCGTTTTATGATTCAAACTTGTCGGTATATTTGGACGGGGCCCCCTAACGGACGAGGCTCGGACCAAAGTGGAAGTTTAGGACAACAACTAAAGCTCCTAGTTGTGTCATAAGCGCACTTGCGCTTGGCCAGCCGCAGGTGCGGGCTCGTAGGTGCAAGCCATAAGTCGTAGAAGCGAATGAGTGAGGGCAGCCCAGGCACCGCAGGTGCAAAAGCTTTGGCGCACTGTGTGACCGCAGGTGCGAGATTAGTGGTCGCAAGTGTGAGCTTGTGCGCAGATGCAGTCCCTTGAGCCTACAGATACTAAACTTGGCCAGTATGGGAAAATTTGCACATGCGGTGGCTTTTTCGCAGGTGCGGGACCGCATATGCGAAATCACTGGAGGTAGTGAGGTTCATTTAACACGGAACTCAAGCCATTTCTACATATTTCACTCACTCTTTGAGCATTTTTTGGAGTTTCTTGAGAGGGGTTTTCACCTAACGTTTGAAGGTAAATTTCTACCTTGTGTGCGGTAAAATCGGGGGAATCCATTTCCCGCCATTAAGGTATGTTCGGAATGTCCTAACAACATATAGAGGTTGTAAGATCTTGATCGGGCTCCCTATCTCGAGTGTCATCCACGGCCCTGCAATGGCTCAGAGGTTAAGGGATTTGTCCATGACCCAGGAAAGGTTACAAAGATGAGAGACTCCCGAGGCAAGCAACTAGGATCAATGGGCTCTAGTGTCTTTTCTAGCCATCTGATCCCCGTATCTTTACATTTAATGCATCATGTACTATACCGAGTCCCTTCGCATATTTAAAGGGGACTTATCCCATCTTATAAGGGACTGATGTTGCTCCATTTCTTCACAAGTGCAATAATATCTCTCTCTCTCTTTCTTCTAAATTGTTTATTCTCACTGGCCTGATGCCACTTTAGTATTTTATCTCTTTATTATTTGTTCTTCACTACTTTGCTTCGTATTGGTAACATCGAGCTTTATTTAGCCGTATTACCACTTGATATCCCATTCCCAATTACCCTCACTGGCTTGAGCTCGACTCTAACCTTGGCCCCGAGGTCCCCATAGGCTGACTTCGCATCCGGGAAACAACCCCCTTTGGTTCGATTATTGCTTCATTTTAACTCGCTTTTCATCATTATACTTCACATTTTTAGCACTAACTGTCTTAACAAACTAGCTCGGGAATAGATCACATATTTTTAGAATTTCATTTGCAAATTTAATTGTTGTTACCATTTTCACGGTAAACATACCTAATGTGAGTTTAATACATAGTTTATAGGTATTTTATAACATTATAATTACCAAAAATTATTTGTTTAGATGAAAACCAAGGTTTTTGATAAAAATGGGATTTTACCACGAAAATGATTGCGGAACTTAGTGAAAATCATATATTTATGTTCATAAAATTATGGGTAAAAAATTTCATCAAAACTTTTTGGAATTCGGCCACGTAGGCCGGAGGGTGAATTTTAAGAACCATAAATTTATGGTTGGATAATCACGTAAATAGTTAGAATATGAACTGATGAACATATATTGATTAGTTTCTACACTATTTTGATAGTTTTGGATTGTTCGGCTCTGATTTGAGGATATTCTAGGACAGGAAAGTAGGCCTTGAGACGATGTACTATTTTTCTAAATTTGTAAGAAGGAATTTAACCTATATGTGAATTTAATTAATATGTTTTCTTATCTGTGGGGGCTACGTACACACAAAGTGATGAGATTTTGTACATAGCTACTATTCATGTTTATATCCGGGTAATTTTAGATTTACGCCATGCTTTGTACACACTTTCATTTGATTATATTTGTTAACTGTATTGAATGGAACTAAGTTTAGGATTTTTAAGAATTCAAAAGATTTAAGTTGAATTGCCTTTGTTTTGAAAAGAATCAAGAAAGGGCATGATTTATTGATAAATCTATACGTAATCGTGTCGCAAGCAAACTCCGTTAGCAGGGTGACTCTTTTCACTACTCTCATGGGAACGGATCATTCTTACCAGAAGGTTAGTAGTTGCGTCTTTGGGTCGTGTCGTTAGACCCTCGAAAGTACACAATTTATATTTATGTTGGATCGAGTCTTACGTGGTGACGTCCAAATCCACCGCTAAAAAACAATAGATACGGTCGCAGCAATATAATTTACCCAACTATGAGTCGGGGTCGAATCCCACAGAGAATAATGTGTAGGTGATTAGGAATGTAAGAAAATTATCGATAGTTGCGCATGCCAAACACTAAAAATTTGGGTTTTAAAAGTGTTTATATCTAAATGCGAAAATGTAAACTAACCTAGAAAGCAAGTAAAATGATCAATGGCTACAAGTAGGGTTGCATCAGGAATTACACTCAAGCAACGATCCTATGTATATCATGATTTCACAAATATGAGCGAGTTTATGTTAATTAGCCACGGATAATAATTTTCAATTAGTTTCTTCCGAAGACTAACTAGAATTCCTAATTGAATTATCCCTAATCTCAATTAGAAGATTAAGCACACCTGATAAGCTACAAGTAGTTCAATCCTATCCCTAGGTAGAATCTATAAAATGAGATTTAACACCTCAAGTTCTTGTTAATTAATCTTTTCCCAACCCCAAACTATTTTCCAAAATTAATTCGGAGTTAATGGGCGAGTCCTAGGGTTAGCTATTCCCTTTGGAAACAAAAAAGAACAAGAATAATTAAAGTAACAATAACTCACTTCATAAATATAGAAAAATCATTCAATACATAAGCACAACAAGGTATTTAATCCACACTTTAAATATAAATATTCCCATAAATAAGATTCAAGTGTTGGAAATAAATACTACACACATAAATATTCAATACAAAGCAAGGAAATGAAGAAATAAACATAAATGGATAAGAAAATCTTAACCACAAGCTTCAAATCTTCAAGACCAAAGTGTGTGTGCAAGAACCCTAGCTTCCAAAAATGTTCTCTCTAGTTCTATGAACTGAAAATAAGCCAAAGGTGTCTAAAAATCTACTGGGACGAGTATAAAACTGATTTGGGGTGAGAAATTATGAAATGTCAATTCTACCCAGGTCTGATGCCCAGAAATCGCTTCTGCGGAACAAAACTCGCAGAAGCGAGTCCGCATAAGCGTTCTCTACCACGCAGAAACGAAACAAGATTCCAGCACAAATTATCACAGAAGCGACAGCGCAAAAGCGCTTATGTCAACGCAGAAGCGATGTTTGCTTTCCCAGTCATTTGCGCAGGAGCGGACTGACAATCGCAGAAGCGTGACCGCTTCTGCGTCTTTTCCTCCACAGAAGCGGAAGTGTTCGATCCATGCATAAAACACAGAAGCGATCCATTTTACGCAGAGGCGACATCGTTTCTGCGGCCAAACGTCCGCAGAAGCGGAATCACTGGCAGTTTGCATGGTTTCACTCTCTTTTGGTTCAATTCTACTTCAATTCAATCCCAATCACTTCGTAGCATCATGTACCTGAAAAACTAACAACAACCCACATAAACAACCTCATTTTATAATTAATAGGACATAAAAGCTACAAAAAAGAGGCTAGAATAAGTGGTAAAATCACCACTCATCAACACCCCCAACTTAAAGCTTTTATTTGTCCTCAAGCAAATCAAAACCAACACTTCAATGAGGATTCACCATTTACAACACAAGTGGTATTTCTATAATTTATATATCACATTCTCCAATTTAAACACTATACTAATGGATTTGGTCCGTACTAACAATTAGTATCTAGCATGTATATCATTCCCGAATGACTCCCTCATAAAGATAAACAACTTCAACAATGTGTAAGGGAGTTTCAAAATAATCAAGTGATAAAACTACGCCTCAAGAAGTGACTCAAACTCACTAGTTCACGACAAATGCTCACTTTTTTCAATTTCACCAATCTCTCTTAATTCATGTGCCCTCACAAGAAAGAAAATTCCAAAATCACTATATTTACAATCAAACATAAGGGACAAATTTTTCAAGAACACTCACTCTCACAAAAGACTTCAAGTGTTACAACATTTCATACCATAAGCTTGCCCTTATTTTAATTCATCGCTTATTCAAGAATGTTCGGTTGGAGGTCCCATAAGGACTTTTTGGGCTTGTAATGTAGGTTTCGGGACGGGTTGGATAAACATTTAGGTACTAGTGACTTCACCCTCCTTGAACACTACTCACAAGTTTTATTCTTTTTGCACTTTGATTCTCTTCAACTCGCATCGCCTCATTGGCAACTAGTTCCCAATATAGAATCACCTTACATACCTCTTCTATTTTTTTCTTCAAGGCTCCATAATACACAATAAATATTTTTTTATACACAATTTTCTTTTGGAGCTTGATTGCGTCAATATGATCACTTTGAGGCATATGATCCTACACTCAATGTACAACCTTTCCACAAAAATTTTTATTTTCGCACCACACCCCCAACTTAGGCTTTTAGCCTCATTCTCAATGTTCAAGGAGGGATGGTTCAAAAGAGGAAATTATTTTTTCAAGGTCAAAGGCTTGTAATGAGTTGGCCAAAGAAAAAGGTTTCAAGGCTCAAAATAGGGTACTAGTGATATTATTTAGGCTTGAAAAGCTAAAGAGATTTTCGTAAATAAACAAAGAATGCCTAAGGTCATTCCTCCAACCATACATACTCTCATTAGCATCGAAAGACCAACCGGGCAAGTTCTAGATGATAGAAGTAAACACAAGATTTATTTCACAAACACTAACACACGTGGCACATGAATTAATCAAGACGGATCAATTTTAGCAATATCGAAACTAGTGGCAAAAGAGTCACTAAAAGAGCCAAAAATTTATCACAAGAATTATTTTGGAGGGGCATTCTTAATTTACCATTTACATACAAGAGACTAATACCAAATAATCCAAAAGCCTCATCCTAGAAAAACATGACTAATTCCCTTAAGAAAGTTGTCAAACTATCCATCGTCGGGAAAAGTCACCCGGTTCACTAAAGAGTTCCTTGGGAAAGAACCGTAGCATGAAGAAAACCCAAGGAAATTTTATTTAAGGAAATGAAAATAAAGAAAAGAAAAGTACTATACAGGATATTAAAATAAAGGAAGCTAATACTACTAAAAAGAAAAAATATAAGCTAATAAGAAGAAAAATAAATAACGAAAGCAAAATAACAACACAAACATGACTAATCAAACCAAGTCCGGCAAGGGCACACAATGTATAGAACATCATAGTCACAAGCCCAGCAAGGGCATACAGTATCCATAACATAAACATAAGCCCGACAAGGGCACATAGTCTCTAAATATGAATACAGTACAATAGCCATCCCCAACTAGAATATTACAGTGTCCTCACTACACAATATCGAATGTAAAGCATAAAAAGTTAGAGGGTCTCCCTGAGGTCTGCATCAGACTAGCAGACTGTGGGAGGATGGCTGATCAGCGCTGAGTTGTACTCGTATCTCCATCATCATCGGTATCCTCATCATCGGCACCATCACCAGCGGACTCTGAAATGAAGGAGTACTCCTCACTATCATCTTCGGCCGCCACTGGATCTTTGTATCTGGTTTTCCCCACTTGAAGATGGCTTTGATGCCTCTCCACATCTTTATCATGAATTTGCCCTTCTTCTTGTTTTTCTTCTTCTCCTTCTCAAAGTCTGACTGAAGGGTGGCATGTGCCTTGGCCAAAGTGTCGTACGCTCCCTCAATTCTAGTCACATATGCGGTCATCTTCTCAAGAGAATCCTTCTAGCTTTTCTGTGCATTCAAGTAACTCTGCATTTCGTCCCTGGAGAAATATGAAGGTCCCGGTTGGTAGAATGAGGGCCCACTCGGAAGCAGTGATACTAACTCCCGAATAGATACATTCTCGGAGTTTAGTATCCCGAATGGTCCCTGTGCAGCTGCCTGTGATGAGGACTCAGCAATGGTGCTGACTTTTCTCCTCTTGCTCTTGACAACACTCCCCTCTCCTGTCACTCTCAAAGGATGAAAGGCTCTATCAGCAGGTAGCCACCGATCAGTGTCACGTAGAGCAACCTCTGCTCTGGTGCATAGCTGTGTGATCAGAGAGGGGAACATCATGCATGCATCCTTGTCTCTCAAGTACTCCCTCATCTCTCGCAGAATATAGTATCCGACATTCACAGGAATGCTATCTAATAGACATACAACAATCAATGCTCGAGTGCAGGGGACATCTACAACATTTCCGCAAAGAAAGACCCAGTTGTAAAGGATGTATAGCCACATGTTTGCCTCCGCAGTGAAGTCGGTTGATTTGAACCCTTTTATCCAGTTACCCCATTTGGCTCTTAGGCTCGGAGCAACGATCTTTGAGATAAGCCATTCCCCATTTTCACAAGTATATTCTTCTACACTGGCTCTATCGGATAGTTCAGAATGTCAAGGGTGTCATTTATTTGCTCAATCCCGAACCTTACCTATTTCCCTCTAATGAGTACTTGTGGGCTGTTAAAATCTGCGTGCCTGAGGTTTGCGTAAAACTCACCCACCCACTCCTCATTGTCTTTGCAAGGAGTAGGGATGAAGCAAGACCATCCTGTTAAGTTAAGCCGGGCATAGAATTCAGGGAGTTTTTCTGCCAATTTGTCTTCATGGATGCTCTTTTCAAGAATTATCCTCCTATTGACGAGCTCGTGCAAATACTGACGCTCGCATGCAGCTGACATGAAATGTGTTTCATTATATGGCTCATCAATCTCTTCTTCGATTTCTCTTTGTTATCCGCTTGTGTTTGGGTTCATTTAAATTGAAACACCTACATAAAATCAATACAATGTCTGTCGGGCAATAGAACCATGTTAAAAAATTCAAAACATTGCAATTGAGCCAAAAATTTAGATTGAACGGGCCCGGAAAGCAACTGGTGCAAAGCTACTGGAATCAAAAAAGTTTCCCAGTTTTCGCTTCTGCGAAAAAAGACCGCAGAGGCGCAGTCGCTTCTGCGAAGTTTTTATCGCTTCTACGATTTTTGCAATCTTGTTTCGTATTGCTTCTGCGAAAATAAATCGCAGAAGCGCAATCGCTTTTGTGAACTTGTGAGCGTTTTTGCGCTTTTCATCATCTATTTCATCATCGCTCATGCGTGTGTTTTACCGTAGAAGCGATTACGCTCATGCGAAAAACTGTTCGCTTCTGCGATTTATGCCTTCTTTTTCACTGCCCAGAAAATTTTTGCAAAATTTTTGTACTTTTTTTATTCTCAAAACCAATTTTTGGCTTATAATTTTATACTCTAGACTTTTAATTAGTGCAGTACATTACTCACGATTCAATTAAGGCCCCTTTTGTGATGCATAGCAAAAAGATTTCTTCTAAACATTATGACGAACATCTTGCGGGAAATTTAAACTTGACCTCTTTTTAAATAATTTTGGTACTCAGACTTCCCAAAATTTATTGTACACTAACAGCACACACAAGCCTACATTCAACAAATTTCCTCACATTCTAATACTAACCGCCCCAAAGTAAAGAAAGTGTTCAACTTATCACATAAACCACAATAAAACAAATTGGGGCGGTTGGTAATGAAGAAGAAGAGAACAAAAAAAAAGAGTATATGAGAACATTACCTGATTCTTGTGCGCAAGGAAGGAAGAATTCACAAGGAGTTTTGAAAATATTATTTTTAGTTTTGGGGATTTAGGGCATATTATATAGTACACAACTATTTCTAAGCAACTGAGGCGTCCAAACCCTTTTTTAAAACTTAAAACTTGTTCGACATTCGCTTCAGCGAAATTGTTGGCGCTTTAGCGTAACTGCATCTGCGACAAAAGTAACATTTATGCGGTCTAGGCCGCTTTTGCGGTTAGAGGAACGATTCTATGGCACCGCAGATACGCTAATATGGACGCTTATGCAATTCAATCCGCTTGTGCGAAATTATTGGCGCTTCTGCCTGACCGCAGATGCGTTCATAATCCCGTAGAAGCGGTTTTAGCAATAATTTGTTGCCAGTTTTCTGCAGTTACTTGTTTTTACCCTCCGGACTACTCCGACCTGTTCAAATCAACTCCAAAAAATCTAAAACTTGGAAGATTAGTTAAAAATAATATTATAAGCTATTCTAAAAAATAAATTTTAAAAAATGATGAAATTTTTTGAAAAATGATGGGTTGCCTCCCACCAAGCGCCGCATTTAACGTCGTGGCACGACGCAAACAATATTACCACTTTTCTCGCCACTTGGATGATATGAACTGGGCCCCTAGCTTGGAATCAAGCTTGTGACCACGAGCGATGGAGGGTGGTAATTTAATGTTCGAGCCAATGCTTAAAATCTTCATTTTGCACTTCTTGGCTTCAAGTGATGAATGTCGTTTTGATTTCTTGTCTCCTCAAACTGTAAAATGTATGGCCGGAGTTTTTCCTCCTCGCACTCCTTCATTGATTCATGTGGTTCAACTTCCGTGTCACCACACAATTCCAACGTTGAAAAATGCTTGGAATGTGACTTCAAGCCTTCACTTTGCAATTCTTCTATCATGACATCCTCTTTTTCCCCCGGATTAGAGTCAACATCAAACACATTTGCATTTACACCGGTTGACTCCAATTCCATATTTTTTTTGGCATCAACAAAATTCATTGAGTTGGTTGGCGGTTGTTCAATTCTTGACTCCTCAAAGTAAAGCTCACTTTCTTCCTCGAAGTTGGACTCTTCTTGGCTTTTATCCGCACATGCAATTTGTTGGGCATAGTGAGCCTCAACCAAAATTTGCATTTTATCTTCCAAAGTACGGATGTGTTCATCATTGTGATTCACGTCTTGCTTCAAGTTCTCTAGTGCAAGGTTATGCTTCTCCTCATTTTCAAGAATGGTCTCCAACATGAGCATTATTCTCTCATTTTGAGCATTTAAGAGTTCTTCTTGGTTTTGATCAAGTGCCAAGGAAGGATTTTCATTTTCAATGTCCAAGGAGGATTCTTGGTTTTTATTCACTTCCGAGGATTTTGAGCCCTTGGGGCTTTGATCATTTCATCCATTTGTGAGTGCAACTTTTCAAGTGCTAAATAATTTTGGAGACTAGTCTCCAAAAGATGTTCCAAGGCATTTTCTTCCTTGTTTGCTTCTTCAAGTAAACACTCCAACATAAGCTTGAACTCTCCATTTTGTCCATGCACAACTTCTTCCATCTCCACAGCCCTATAATTCTCATCAAAACAAGTAGAACCATCATAGTAGGTGCTTGGGGAAGGGAAGGACAAATATGCACAATAATCCCAATGACCATTTTGGCCAACATATTTATCACAAATACTCCACTAATGGGTTTGGAATTGTGCGCACAATCCACCCCTAAAAGAATTTAAACAATTTTGCCACAAGTGTGGTCCTCCACAATAAGGACAAGGATCATCAAAGTATGAACAAATACCATTCGACCAATTTTTATTGTATGATGCCATTTTTCAAAATTAAGAAAATAAACAAGAAAAATAGACCAAATGGTAAGAAAATAATTACACAAATATTCACAAGTTTGGACCAAAGCACTTTCGCTTACTTCTCAAACAACCTAAATTACGCCAAATTATTCCCCAGCAACGGCGCCAATTTTTGGTGACGTCCAAATCCACCGCTAAAAAGCAATAGATACGGTCGCAGTAATATAATTTATCCAACTATGAGTCGGGGTCGAATCCCACCGAGAAAAATGTGTAGGCGATTAGAAATGTAAGAAAATTATCGCTAGTTGCGCAATGCCAATCACTAAAAATTTGGGTTTTAAAAGTATTTATATCTAAATGCGAAAATGTAAACTAACCTAGAAAGCAAGTAAAATTATCAATGGCTACAAGTATGGTTGCATCGGGAATTACACTCAAGTAATGATCCAATGTATTTCATTATTTCACAAATATGAGCGAATTTATGTTAATTAGCCACGGATAATAATTGTCAATTAGTTTCTTCCGAAGACTAACTACACTTCCTAATTGAATTATCCGTAATCTCAATTAGAAGATTAAGCACACCCGATAGGCTACAAGTAGTTCAATCCTATCCCTAGGTAGAATCTATAAAATGAGGGTTAACACCTCAAGTTCTTGTTAATTAATCTTTTTCTAACCCAAACTATTTTTTTCAAAATTAATTTGGAGTTAACGGGCGAGTCTTAGGGTTAGCTATTCCCTTTGGAAACAATAAAGAACAAGAATAATTAAAGTAACAATAACTCACTTCATAAATATAGAAAAATCATTCAATACATAAGCACAACAAGGTATTTAATCCACATTTTAAATATGAACATTCCCATAAACAAGATTTAAGTGTTGGAAATAAATACTATATACTTAAATATTCAATACAAAGCAAGGAAATGAAGAAATAAACATAAATGGATAAGAAAATCTTAACCACAAGCTTCAAATCTTCAAGACCAAAGTGTGTGTGCACGAATCCTAGCTTCCAAAAATGTTCTCTCTAGTTCTGTGAACTGAAAATAAGCCAAAGATGTCTAAAAATCTGTTGGGACGAGTATAAAACTGATTTGGGGTGAGAAATTATGAAATGTCAATTCTACCTAGGTCTGATGCCCAAAAATCGCTTCTGCAGAACAAAACTCGCAAAAGCGAGTCCGCATAAGTGTTCTCTACCACGCAGAAGTGAAACCGGATTCCAGCACAAATTATCGCAAAAGTGATACAAAGTCGCAGAAGCGACAGCGCAAAAGCGCTTATGTCAATGCAGAAGCGATGTTTTCTTTCCCAGTCATTCGCGTAGGAGCGGACTAACAATCGCAGAAGCATGAACGCTTCTGTGTCTTTTCCTCCGCATAAGCGAAAGTGTTCGATCCATGCACAAAACGTAGAAGCGATCCATTTTACGCAGAGGCGACATAGCTTTGCGACCAAACGTCCACAGAAGCGGAATCACTGGCAGTTTGCATGATTTCACTTTCTTTTGGTTCAATTCCACTTCAATTCAATCTCAATCACTTTGTAGCATCATGTACCTAAAAACTAACAACAACCAACATAAACAATCTCATTTTATAATTAAAATGACATAAAAGCTAAATAAAAGAGGCTAGAATGAGTGCTAAAATCACCACTCATCATCGTACGTCCTCGATAGAATTTGTGCGTGATAATAAAAGTAGAAGTCCCTTTTTACATTTGGTATTAATTCACTTTAATTGAGAGTTTATTAGTTTTAAATGAAGGAAATGTTTTGTTTCATAAATACTGTGAACGGATTTTTCAGTTATTTCTTATTATGTTGTGGGTTGTTATCTATATATATCATGTTTAATTAGAAGTTCATTTTATAATATTGATGGCCTTAGTAAGTGCCGGAGTCAACCCCTGGTCAGTACTTCTTCGAGGTTAGACTAGATACTTATTGGGTACATATTAGTTATGTACTTAATTGTACAAGATCTGAGGCAGGTGCATCTGGTTACTAGTCCAACACACATTTTTGATCCACGCTTTGAGACTACACAGTGAGTTGCCCTTCCGAGCTGTTCTGCAGCAGCCGAAGTCTTCCTTTTGTTAGAATTTTTCTGTCTATTACATTTCAAACAGTATCGTACTAGAATACTCATATATTTGTGAAATCCGTTTCTGGCACACACTAGTAAACTTTTGATTTTGGATTTATTTTATTACTATGAGTTGCACTCATTTTCTTTCGTTTAATTATTTTCATCTGTAAATTTCTAAATATTTTAACAATGAGGAAAATATTATTCACTAAATAATCTTATTTAAATCAAGAAACCACTATATTGACTAGTGTTGGCTTGGCTAACTTCGGTGTTGGGAGCCATCACGGCCTGTAATAGAATTGGGTCGTGACAACATGGTATCAGAGCACTAGGTCTCACAAGTTATTGATAGGCCTAATAGCGTCTTGTGAATTGGTGCAGAGACATCTGCACTTATGTTCGAGAGGTTATAGAGTGTTAGGAAACTACTCTTTATTCATATTCTATCGTGCAATTTATGGTATACTAAGTTATTTATTTTATTCTCTCACAGATGGTAAGAACTCGCGCAGTAAAAATTTCAGACCCAGGAGAAGCTGCTCCACCCGTTGCTTGATAACGAGGTAGAGGTCGGGGGAGGGCACCGACCCGAGGTAAAGGACAAGGGCATCCTAGAGTTGCCCTAGTTGCACCACCAGTGGATACAGTAGAGGAGCCCATTATTGAGGAGTAGGGAGAGGTGCCCGCAACAAAGCCAGCCTTGGTAGATTTCATGTCAGCATCGTACTTTCAGGAAGTCATGATGCAGTTCATGGATTCTATGACCCATGTTGGTTTATTTCTAGCATACCCAGCCACATCTCACGTGGGAGGGGAAGAATAAGCCCCTACTGCTCGATCTCCCTGGCATTTAGCTGTAGTATATCATACTCTAAGTACACTACCTATGGGCGGAGCGTAGCTAGTTGCAGCGGATGTACCTGATCCTAGAGAAGTTACGGCCGGCGAGCCGCATAATCTTTTAGTAGATGGACAAGGATATACTCTTCTGTATTCGGAGGTGAGCAGCATAAGGTTCCCCAAGACTTCATTGATAGTTCCAGGGATTGACTTCAAAATATAAGGATATTGGAGTCACATGGGGTAGATTTCACTACTTTCTAGTTGCAGGGCAGGGCCCCTAGATGGTGGTAGCCTTATTTTCTTCGTAGGCCAATGGGTTCTTATACCATTACTTGGGACCAGTTTACATAGATTTTCTTGGATAGGTATATTCCAACCTCTTAGAGGGAAGAGTTATGAGGTCAGCTTGATTATCTCGAGCAGGGTCAGATGTTAGTGACCGATTTTGAGGCGAGATTCTATGAGTTGTCTTCCCATATACTTATTATACTTCCTACCGACATAAAGAGAGTGTGGAGATTTGTTCCAAGTTCACACTATGGTATCAGAGCTAGTATGTCCCTAGAAGTTGAGATAGGACTTCTTATCAGCTAGTAGTGGAGATTGCTTAGATGATTGCGAGCTACCGCCAAAGGGGTAAAGAGAAGTTTGGGTAGAGACCCTATTTTAGTGCTATTCCAGAGAGTTCTTACCACCCATCAGCTATTCGTCAGACTTTTAACGCCTATTTCAGTGCCATGTCAGAGAGTTCATATCGCCTACCAACCATCCAGGGTTCTTCCGGTGGGTATTCAGGCCATCAGGGTGAGACTTTAGGGTAGTAGTCTATAGCATTGAGAGGTTGTTATGAGTGTGGGTATCCGGGTCACATGAAGATATTTTCTCTAAAACTTTCGGTCAAGGTAGTGGAGTAGGGTCATTAGCCTATGATTATCGCACCAGTCGTCCGACCGCCCAAAGGTGAAGGACAGACGTGTAGGGGCCGTCCTAGAGGTAGAGGACAGACATGGGAAGATCAGATAACTACTGTCTAGTCAGGCAGAGGCCAACCAGCCTGTGCTATAGCTAGATTCTATACTTTTCCAAACAAGATGCAGTGGCCTCAGATGCCTTGATCACAAGTATTATTTCTATTTGCGGTTGGGATGCTTCAGTATTATTTGATCCAGGGTCAACCTATTCATATGTATCATCTCTGTTTTCTTATTTCCTGGAAATTCCTCGTGAGTCCTTGGGTACTACAGTTTATGTGTCCACTCCTACAGATGAATTTGTGGTAGATCGAATCTATCGGCCGTGTGTGGTCACATTTTGTGGTTACAAGAACAGACCAGACATTCTGTTGCTTGATATAACTTAATTTGAGGTCATCCCGGACATGGACTAGTTATCCACATATCATGCCATCCTTGATTTCCATGCCAAGGCTATTACCTTAACGATGTCAGAGTTGCCAATATTGTATGGAAGGGTTCATTTGCTAGTATGTCTAGTCGGGTCATCACTTTTTTGAAGGCTCGACATATGGTCGAGAAAGGTTGTTTGGCTTATCTAGCTTATGTTTAGGATACTACCGTAGAGTCTTCGACGATTGATTTAGTGCCAGTAGTCCGGGAGTTCACTGATGTGTTTCCTTCTGATCTTCTAGGCATGCCACCAGATCATGACATTGATTTATGCATTGACTTGTCTCTAGGTACCCAGCTTATATTTTCCCACCATACCATATATATCCGAAAGAATTAAAGGAGTTGAAGGAGAATCTTATGGAGTTGTTAGCAAAAGGGTTCGTCGTACCAAATATATCACCTTGGGGTGCATCAATGTTATTTGTGAAGAAGAAATATGGGACTATACGATGTGCATTGATTACCTCCAGTCAAAAAAAGTTACAATCAAGAACAAGTACCCTTTATCGCGTATTTGTTGATGTGTTTGTCCAGTTGCAGGGCATTAGTGTATTTTCTAATATCGACTTGAGATCGGGGTACCATCGGTTAAAGATTCAGGACTCAGATATTTCAAGAATTGCTTTTCGTACTAGATACGACTATTATGAGTTTCTGGTGATATCCCACAACTTGACTAATGCCCCAACGACATTTATGGATTTGATGAACAGGATGTTTAGGCCTTATATTGATTCTTTAATTATTGTCTTTATTGATTCCATCTTGATCAACTCATGTAGCCTAGGGAGCACGAGCAACGTTTGAGAGTGGTGCTTCAGACCTTGAGGGAATAGAAGCTATATGCTAAGTTATCAAAATGTGAGTTTTGGTTAGATTATGTGGCCTTCTTGGGGCATATTGTATCAGGCGAGGGTATTAAGGTAGATCCTAATAAGATTGAGGTAGTTTAGAGTTGGCCTCATCCCACTTTGGCAACTGAGATTAGGAGTTTACTAAGGTTAGTGGTTTATTATCGTTGGTTTTGTGGAGGGATTTTATTCTATTGCATATCTTTTGACTAGATGGATCCACAAGGGTGCTCCATTTTGTTGGTCCGATGATTGTGAGGTGAGCTTTTAAAAGCTCAAGACAGCTTTGACTATAAGGTGAGTGTGAGCACATGATTTTTGCACTAAGCCTTTAAATTCCAAAATTAAAATAAATATGTTTTTGAGTGCAATTACTTGCTTTGTTTGAAATTAGTTATATTTTTGTGTGTTTGAATAAGTAAGAAATTAGAAAAAACCAAAAAATAGTAGTAAGTAATTTGTTAGTTTAGTTAATTAGGAAATTAGTAAAATAGCTTAAGTAGTAGAAATTAGGAAAAAATAGCAGAAAATTACCAAAAAAATACTAGGAAATTAGAGTAGATAGTAAATTAGGATTTATAATTTTTCATAAAAGAAAAGAAAAAATATATATAAAAGAAAATGCATAAAAAATTAATAAAATCAAAAAATACAAAAATATAGCTTGTGTATAATAAAGATGGGCCAATTGGATTGAATTGTTTGGCCCAACATATTGGCCCAAAGAGACGGCCCGCCTGGTTTTATAATCATCTTGATCTCGGCCGTCCATTTTGATATATCCAACGGCCGAGAATATTAGGTGAATTATTGGTATAATTGAATAATTGGGAGTCAATCTGAGCCGTCTGTGTGATTGGATCCAACGGCTAGAGACCTTAGTCTCATATGTGATGATGCTACGTCGTTTTAGTAACGCCTCCTGGAGCCGTTGATCATCATCAAATGAACGGCTTAGATTTCATCGTATATGTGGCCTATATAAAGGCCTTGTCTGAATGGCCGTCCCATTTTGGCCATTTCTCTAACCCTAGAGACGGCCGCCTCTCTTCTCCCTGTCTTCGTCTCCTTCTTCAAACCTCAGAAACCCTAGGCGGCCATGGCGGCCACCACCCTCCACGGTGGTCGCCGGCCATTCCCTTCACTCCCTTACCTTCTTTTCTTTCTTCTTCACCTTAAAACACCCAGAAACCCTAAGAAACGCCTCTTCTTCATAAATCCCGGTCACCGGAATCCTTGCCGGTGATCGCCAAACAATGAACCACCGCCTGAAACCAATACCAATCGACGCCTTTTCATGAGATCTACCCAACCATACTAGCCTTCACCCTCGAATCAAACCCAATCGTTTCGAATATCCCAAAAAGGTTCGTCGGAACCCTAACTCCGGCGACCCCAAATCCAACCCTCAATCAAGACCTCACCTTTACCACCTCCAAAACACCCCTCTGCAATCAAAACTCAAAAAGGCCTCGTCTTTAGGCCTGAAAGAAGAATCAGAGAAAAATTGGAAGAAAAGGGTTCTGAAAAAGAATAGAGAAACATGAACGAATAAGGAAAAAAAGAAAACAAGCAAGAATGAAAAGGAGTCAGAGAGTTCAAGAGAGGGTGAGGAGTGAAAGGAATAGGAAGCTCGGGGGACCGGCCCCGCAAGCTAAGTCCCCCACCCTTTAGTTTTCTTTAGTTTATTAGGATGTCTGTTATTTCTTGCATGTTTTGATCCTGACTTCTATGATTTCTGTGTTTAGCATGTTTTCTTGTCCTTTCTGATTTCTAAGTTTGCATTCGTGAGTTGTTTGCTGTTTGATTATGTTCCCCGTAGTTCTGAAGTTCACATCTCTTTGTTGCTTTACTTTGTTAATTGTTGACCCTGCTATTCTGATTAGTTGTTTCACATGCTAGCCTAAGACTTTTCTGTTTATTTTCTCATGTTAAGCATTTCCTCTCCTTCTGTGTTTTAGTTAATGTCTGTTGCTTGTTTATCATTATGATCATTTCTTCTGTTTTGAGATCCTGTGTTAGTCATATTGTCTTTGTTTCTTTGCTTTCATATATGTTTCTCTTGTTTTGAATCTCTCAGCATGTTTTCTTTCTATCCTGTAGATTCTTAGTTTGTGCTTCGCATGTTAGCTATAAGATTCTTATATAATTATGTCTTCTTTTGTTCTATATCTCTTGCATGTTTCTTTAGTGATTAATTATAGGGTTTCTTTGCCTGCTTCTTTTGAGCCTGTTAATAATGGGATTTTTATCTGTTGATTGTCCTGTTTTTATGGTTCTCTGCTATAAGTTCAAAATTTCATCTTTCCCCTGTCATTTTAATTGTTGAGTTGTGAGTCACTGATCTATATCTTAAGTTCAAGTTACTGTGGCCATTTTTGTTGCCTTTGGCTTTAATGATCTATGAAAGAATCAGGCTTCTTTTTCATCTTGTCCATCTTTATAATTGTTTGCTACCAATCATGTTAAGTCATAAGAGTCATTTTGAATTCCCTTTGTTTCCTCATCTGGTAGATATTATAGTCTTTGGATCTGTTTAGTTCTTACAGTCCAACTTTCTCCCATTGTCATGAATGCATAGTTTGTATAGTAGCTTAACTTCATTCTTTTCTCATCATTACATTAAGTTGTTTTTGAAGTATCCTGGTTGATCTTTCTTGTTTCTTTGTCACTTGTTTCTCCATGTTCTTCCTTTCATCATCTTCATTTTATGTGTCATGCATTTGTGCTAGATTTAGGATTCTTCTTCACTGTTTCTTCATGTCTCTTCCCTTCTTTATCTTCATCTTGATCCATCACATATATACATAAGGCTAGGATTAATACTTGAAAAGATATATCATCTAACATGCCTATGCTATTGTGTGTACTCTGGGCTTAAATAAATCCCGTGTCTTAGAGTTTAATATTCTGAGCATGTTTATGCCTTGAACCTTGGTGATTCTGAATTGTTTAAACTTTCATGTGACTGGAACTGGTAGTTATTAAGTCTTAATTAGCATGATTTCATACTCTGTCTCATAAAATTAGATAATGTGAATTAATCAACTGAAATTCAACCATATCAATTGCCTTCTCTGAGTTTTGGTTGATTACTACATTTTGTTTTATCTTATGTGTCTTAATATGCAATCCATGTTTGAAACTGATTTAGTTTACTGGTTCTGGTTGAGTGTAAGTGTTTGATTAACACTGTTTGAACCCTAGGTGAATTGGTTATAGTTGTTAGCATTAGGATTTATGAAAGTGGTTAGTTTTTAAATAGGCTAACACTGAAAATGCATAATTAGGTTATAAGTTTAATAATTGGCCTAAGAATGGTCAACCTTGCAAAAGGTTGACCAATTCTATAAGCCCTAACACACAGCTCACTGTTAAACAGTGGCTGGTTGTGCAAAGGGGCTATGTCTGCAAATGCAGACTAGCCCAGGCTCTATATTGAGCCCTGAACAGCAAAGTGGCCAAACCTGTAAAGGTTTTGGGCCAAGCTGTTCAGTATATGGCTTTGATAGCCCAAGCCAAGTCTCAACTTGAGACTGGCTAGTTCTTAAATAGGTTAAGCATAACAATAAAACAGGCTATGCCTACAATTAGCTTTAATTAGGAATAAATGGGTCTTAATTGACTGGAATTGATTTAAAATTGGCTAAATTTGAAATAGTTCTTAAAAAATAAAACTGGCCAGCCCTTAAATACTAATGCTAGGGCTGGCTATTAGTTAAATAGTTCAAAACAAGTTGAAAATCCGCCCTAGGCAAGCTAGTAAATCAGCAGTGCCCTTAGGGGCATAATTGGGTATTAAAAAAGGTAAAGTAGTAACTAGTAAGAACTTAAGAGGGTAATAGGGACATTCATGCTCCTGATTTCTGCAATTTTGCAGAGATTTGGGGGTATAATGGTCCCCTAAAAATGGGAAATCTGTAAAAATCTCAAACCCCTAAGGTCATACTAGTAAAAGGCCATAAAAGAGAATCTTTAGAACCTTCCAGCACATGCTGGAAGGGTTTTTAGTAACTGAAATATGGACCAAAGTGTAGAATGAATAATTTTAGGAGGGGGAAGTGGGATTAATCCCATACTTCTTCCCCAAGTATTCAGCCCTAAAGGTTAGCTATAAATACACCAAAAAGGGGCTGAAAAGGGGGTTTTCCATTGGAGAGTAATCTGAAAACACACAAAGCTGAAATTCATACAAAGCTTGAGAGATAAAATAGCAATAGAGCAATAGGATTTGCTGGGAATTTTTTTTGAGTAGAACTCGCTGTTTTCCATTGGTTTTGCTGTGATCTTCTGCTCGAAAATTGGATTGGATTTCTTTGTTGCATTGCTGATTCTTACCTGCTGTTACTGTGTTGTTTGGCTCGTTGATATTCAAATCCTCTACTGTTGCATTGCCTTGTTCGAAATCTGCTGTGCTTACCTGCTTTACTCCCCTAGACTCATTGGATTTTCTTCTTAACTCGGGTACACTATCCTTTCACTCGAAGAATGTAATGCTGATTTATTGAAATAAAAATGAAGCTCTGGATTTGAATCTATGCCGTTGTGGAGTTGTATTTCAATTGTATTAGTTTAAGTTTGTAGATAGTCCATTGTAGTAGTATGTAGTAGCTGAAGAACAAAGACAAACAGCAACTATGTAATAGCTAGTGGTAGTGGTAGTATAGTAGCAATAGTAATTAGTACCTCACCTAGTTAATTAGGTAAAAATCTTTAAAATGAAGTTAAATAACTATCACATAGGTCTCCAATAACAAAATTCACATAGGAGCTGATTAGTATGCTGGCAAAAATAGCTTATCTTGTCAATATCCCAAATTCAAATGAGATAGAATCAGAAATTACCATTGAAGTAACGTTAATGTAAAGTGGGTTTTAGGAGCTTCAAATAAATCCGGCATATCAGTATTAATAACTGAACAATGGCAATTAGGAACTCAGTATTAAAATGGAAGTGATCCAGTGTCAAGATCTAAAACAAATCTCTTAGTCATTTAGTGTAGTAATTAAGTAATCCTGGTAAGTAATTAGACTATAAATTGTACAGCTAAACCATTCATTCCTAGTTTATGACTTCATCGATAATATTGGTTAATTCTCAAAAACAAGGGCTAAAGTAATCAGTTAGTTTAATTCCCTTCATTGATTAGTCTGTTAAATACATGCTCCCTGTATATATAGATTTTTGAACTTAAAGTTGGAACGTTGTGTATTGAAGCTTTTCCTTCTGATTAATAAAATGTTCAGATTTTACCTCTTAAATTATGTGTATTTATCATCCTGTTTCTGATTTGCTAATCCATTTGGTTTGGGTCCAAATATCTTGTGGGCTTGAACCATGGTATCATTCGACTGGGTTGAAATCTGGAGACTGTTTGGACACGTCCGGTACAAAGCTGAAGAACCAAGCCCAATTAATTAATCAAACTCGACGGGTCTGGGATTCTTATTGTTTAGATACGATTAAGGAAAAAACAAATATAGAAAACATAGTTAAATATTAGTATCCTTTAATAAAAATTGGGACGAGCCTCGCCCGAATAACACCGGGGCCGCCATTTAGTAATGATATAAACGCAAATAGACTCGGGAAAGCTAATAACCAATTCCATAGCTTCTCCCAAAAGATTTAAAAGCCGATAGATGTTACTTTAGGGCACGATTTCAATATACCTTCCTACGAACGAGTGTGCACTTGGTGCGACTCAAATCCAAATCTAGGTAAAGCCGAAATACACCAAAAGTCATAGGCGTACTGGTTGCGGTATGACTCGAGGCGTGTTTTTCGCGATACCGCAAAATTCCTAAAGATAATATTCAACGTAAAAGTATATTATGTTGTTAAAATTTATAACTGAGTCAAACAAAAGTCAAAGAACGACAGTGGAGCGACCGTGCTAAAACCACGGAATCCGGGAGTGCCTAACACCTTCTCCCGGGTTAACAGAGTTCCTTATCCGGACCTCTGCTTCGCAGACATTTCAAAGAGTCAAGATTCCTCGGATTCGGAATTAACCGGTGACTTGGGACACCATAATCATTCCCAAGTGGCGACTCTGATTAATCTCTAATAAATCCCGAACCGATTGTCCTTAAATTGGAAAAACTCCTTCCCTTACGTTATTTTATCCGTCTCGGGTAATTGAGCGTCGGGGTATACCCTACAAGTGTATTTTATACATCTTACGCATGTTTGGGGTAGTAAAAAGGGAGGTGTGACAGCTCTGGCGACTCTGCTGGGGACCCAACCCTGAATTTCGATTTCAGGGTTTAAGAACTCGAGCTCCTTAGAACTGCCGTTTGCGTTTTTGTTTGACTTCATTATGTGATTTGAATAACATGCTATGTGCTTTATCGCTTTTGATATTATGTGGATTGTATATAAAATTGTGCCGAAAACCCTTCTCTCTTCTCCCTCGGGGATGTGCTTACTGGTTGAGACTCCCCTTTCTGTTAAATGTCACCTTAAATTAAGAAAACAGAGGCCGGATAAGTTACAAAGCCGATTGACTCCGCGGGTCACCGGTACGTAGCCCCTCCTCGATTCGAGTTGTCCGCTCGGGTACACGGTCTAGCAATCCATGAAACCGTAAGATTTTGAACATAGGTCTAGGACGATTATTTGCATCATGTCTGACTTAGGGGACTCAACACAGGGGTTGGGTCCGTCTAGGACAAGTGACCCGGTATTGAAAAGACCGAGCATGCTATGTGTTGCATTTTATTGTCCTTGATCGTTATGCGGACCGGCGAAAATCCCGAGATTGGAAAAATTGTTGAAAAAGGAAAAAAAAAAAAGAGAGAGAGGAAAATAATGATTTATAGAAAATAGGTATCCGGAAAATTTGAAAATTTGCAAAAAATAGGTGGAACATTTTTTGAAATTATTGGTCAATTAATCTGACCGAACTTCGCAGGTTTGATTCTCGCCATTAGGTGGGATACGTAGGCAACCCTCAAACGGGTCCAACCACACTTTTAGAAAAAGACCAAAAAGATTTTCTTTTCAAATAATCGAGGTGATTGCTATTTTTGGAAATGGCCGAATGTTCCGAAAGGACGACGGAAGGCTGTTTTTACAAAAATGGCCACTTCGAAATTATTTTTCTTTTCTTTCATTCAAAAAATTAAAAATTTGCATTGAAAAAGATTTTTCCTTTTCTAAATAAAATCACCTTAATAAATGTGCAGGACGAGCACGATGATGAATGAACAATTTTCCCTAAATAAAATCCCTTTGGAGCTCAGGTTATGGTGGCAGGACATGGGATCCGATGGTCAAGACTGGGTCAAAAAGTACTTGAAAGGCCTTACGGGGTTACTCGAAATAGTTCCTCGGGGTGATGTGATTAGAGCGTTGGTCTCGTTTTGGGATTCGGCACACAACGTATTTCATTTCCCAGATTTTAAGCTTACCCCAACTTTGGAGGAGATTGCCTTCTACATTGGGAAGATCAAGGTTCCGCTGAAAGGAAAATACCCGGTATCTCCGAGGATGGTGACAGTACATCGCTTCCTTGACTCTTTGAAAATTGCCCGGAATGTTCATAATGAAGATCTGGCCAACGGATTTTGTTCTTTAAGCTTCATCTACAACAGGTTTGGACATGTTGGGGGTTTCAATGACCCAACCAACAAGTTGTGTTGTAAGTCCAACCGGGCAAAGTGGGAAGAACACCGGAGGTTCGCATTTTTGGTGGCATTTCTTGGAGTTGTTGTATTCCCGAGGAAAGATGGTCATATCAATATAAAAGTCGCCGGGGTAGCTACCACACTGATAGTGCAAGAAAACTGTACCCTGGCCCCGATGATTGTCGCAGATATCTATCGTGCTCTGACTGCGTGCAAAGCAGGGGCTAGTTTCTTCGAGGGGTGTAACTTGATCTTGCAAATTTGGCTAATCGAGCATCTGTGTCACCACCCTTCATTCTCGAGCTATGGTTCGGCCGATCGGACATGTTTGGAAGAGTTCAATGCGAGGACAAAAGAAGTAAGGTTGCCAGAGGGAGTCCAAGGTTGGATTGTGTATCTTCGATCACTAACTGACGGTCAAATTGATTGGACGTATGACTGGTTACCTCTTGACGAGGTGATATACATGCCAACGAGGGATCGCCGTTTTTTATCATGGGTTTGAAGAGTATACAACCCTATGCCCCATACAGGGCCCTGCGACAGTTGGGTCGGTGTCAAATTATTCCAAGAGATGGGGACCTCAGTGTGCAAGCTGTGAAGATTGGTCCGGACGGGCAATTCCGGAAGCAAAAATCCGGCAAATCTGGAATGAGTGCCAAAATTTGAAGATTGATACTTGTGTGCCGAATAGAGCAAGAAGGGAGATATCACCTGGATACTCCACCTGGTACCGACGAGGGGTTGAACACGAACGTCTTTCAAAGAGACCTCACTTGCAAGACCTGATAGAGCAATCCGAGGAAAATCTGAAATGGGCGGCCAAGGAGAAAGAATATAAGGCCAAAATCAGTCTGTTGGAAGATAAGTTGAGAAATCTTCATTTCGAAAGCGGCTTACAAGCAACATCCGATGAAGGGGAAAAGAAACAGCTGAAAAAAGAAAATGATATGTTGAAGGCTCAAATAGCTCAAATGAAAATTGCATCCGAGACCCCGGTTCGTTCAGCCCGCGATGAAAAGTTAATTGAGATTCTCCGGCGGAAAGTAAACGACTATAGCTTTGATTTGGACGTAGCTGAAAAAGAGTTAGTCAAGGCTCGGAAGCAAATGGACAAAGACGCCGAGGAAAGAGCCAAGTTGGTCCGGCAGCTACATGACAAGCACGATGTTGAAATAGCTCAGCTTAGAAAGAAAATGATCTCAGCCACAGTCAAAAGTAACAAGATTATCAAAGATCTTGAAGAAGAAAGAGAGCACTGCTACACGACTATGGCTAGATTGGAATTGAAGCTACAACAAGTGCAAAAGGACAACCAACACACCTTGGATGCTCGCGCTCAGCAAATAAGTCGTCTATTGCAAGAAAAAGGGGTCATCAGAGAAAAGATTGTTCGCATCGCCCAATATATCACCCAAAAGACTCAGCTTTGTGAAGATATGACTCGGAGGACTTTCGTATCTGCAGTGAAGTTTTTTGTACAACAAGTCATGGCGGACCTGGATAGGCTTCAAAGGGGTTTAGCATATAGGCCCGCGGCAAGGCCGAACGATGCCTCGCGGGCACTAGGTGCATTAATGTACTCTTAGGTCATGCATCATCTTTTATTTTTCTTTTTCTTAAACATCGCTTTGTAATCAAGGTTTTGAATTATCAATGAGAAAACAAAGTGTTGTTACCAATTCTTTTACTTTATGTCATTTCTTTTGTATCCGCTAGGCAAATAAATAGGAGCGTGATTATAAAAACGGCAAGGAAAAAGAGAGAAAAGAAAAAGCAAGAAAAAAAAAAAAAAAGAGAAAAGAAAAAAAAAAAAGCAAGAAAAGAGAAAAAAGAAAAAAGAAAAGAAAAGAAGAAAAGAAAGAAAGAAAACAAAGGAGCGGAAAAAGAAAAAATGATGATTGAAGTGAACAGCGGCCGGGATGATGCATAGCGACTCGAGCGAATGTGTTTGTTTTTAAAGTCGTTACATCTTATTCATGCGCTAACAACTAACAAGTGTTGATGTTTGTGAGTCCAGATTTTCTAGGCAACTGGCATACTGGCTACCCACTCATACAACACCGGATCCAAAAAGATGACAAAGGCTGTATCCCAGGAGATCGAGGCAACCATTGTGGACCCTGCTCACGAAGAAGAGATCGTGGATGTGGCAGGGATGAAAGAAGAAATGTACAAGTTAAGACAGCAGATGGCTGAAATGTACCAGGCTTGGTCGAGAGGTCAACCACTACCGGCCTATCCTGCTAACCCTGCATATGTCCCCCCAGCCAATCCTAACCCTGAGCCACCAACATTGAACTCATCCTCCACCTACCCCGATTACCCTCATTACTATGCTTCCACCTCCCATATACCACCACCTCCAGCTAAGCAAACACCACCTCAGGTACCACAAGTTGCTCCTGTATATGTGGCACCTCCGCCCGCTGTTATCCACAAATCCTCTAGCGAACCAATGTTTCATATCCAGGATTCTCACTACTACCCTCCGGAGCCGACTTTCAGACAACACGAGTCTCACGCTCCGATGATAGAAGCAAATGCCGGGCAGGAAGAGATGGCTCGGAAAGTGAAGAGTCTTGAGAACGCTTTCCGCAATATGCAAGGGCTGGGAGGGCAAGTAAGTGTAGCCTACAAAGACCTGTGTTTGTTCCCTGAGGTGCAGCTTCCTGCAGGATTTAAGTTGCCAAAGTTCGACATGTACAACGGACACGGGGATCCGGTAGCTCATCTAAGAGGATATTGTAGCAAGATGAGAGGCGCGGGAGGTAGAGATGAATTGTTGATGGCGTATTTCAGCCAAAGTTTGAGTGGATCAGCGCTGGAATGGTATACCCGACAGGACCATACAAGATGGTTCGTTTGGGATGATTTAGCACAAGCTTTCGCTAGTCATTTTCAGTACAATCTGGAGATCATACCCGACAGGTTATCCCTTACCAAGCTGGAGAAAAAGCCGGGAGAGAGCTTTAGAGAATACGGTTTTAGATGGAGGGAACATGCCGCTAGAGTGGATCCGCCAATGAAAGAAGGTGAGATGGTGGATTGTTTTCTGCAAGCTTTGGATCCAACATACTACGGCCATCTAGTGTCAACAATTGGAAAAAGTTTCAACGAAGTTGTGAAAATGGGAAGTTTTGTAGAAGAGGGTTTGAAGACAAACAAAATTATGAGTTTTTCGGCTATCAAAGCCACCAATCAAGCTATACATAGTGGAAGCGGAGGAGTGATGGGAAAAAAGAAGAAAGAAGAAGTAGCAACCATTGAAAGCAGGTCCTGGAGTCGCAACCCACCAAGACCCTATCGCCAACACCCACCAAGCCCATCAACCCCATATAATCCACCACCACCATCTTACCCGCCAAATCCCTACAATGCACCGAGCCCATATAACCCACCACCACCACCATACCCGCCGACTGTACCACATTACCATCACCCTCAAACCCAAGCTTATCCACCACCACCACCCCATGTGTGGAGAGCTCAAGCTCCACACAATGTGTACCATACCCAAAACACATACCCAACCCCCAAACCTTACCGAAACCAGAATAGACCCAGGCCGGACGCTGATTGGAGAAACAAAGCAAAAAAGACATTCACTCCTCTCGGAGAGTCATATACCGGTCTTTTCCACAGGTTGAAAGAATTGGGGATGTTGAGACCAATCGCACCAAAAAATCCGAACCCACCCCCGAAAAATCTTGATTCTTCTGTCAGATGTGAATATTGTTCAGGAACATTGGGCCACGATACTGAGAAGTGTTGGCAATTAAAGAATGCCATTCAAGATCTTATCAATGAGAGGAGAATTGAAGTGCAGGCTCCCGAGGCCCCAAACATTACCCAGAATCCATTGCCGAATCACCACGAAACAAATATGATAGAGCTAGTGCAGGGTGATGGCAATCAAAAACCATCTCAGGCCGTCATGATGATAAAGTCGAGTGACAAGTTAGAGAAAGAAATTGTGAAAGAGGAAGTAATTGTTGAGAAACCAAAGCCAGTAGTGTTGGGAGGTATGAAAGTGATAGTGCTAGGAGCAAAGACAATTGTGACTGTGAAGGGTGCAAGTGCAGAGCCAGTGATCATAAAACCAGTAGTGCAAATGCCAGTGGTAAATACCAAGACTGTACCTTGGAACTATAACAAGGTAACAGTAGTTTACAAGGGAAAAGAGATTTCTGGTGAAATTAATGAAACGCATGGACTCACACGATCCTGGAAGGTGTTTTGCTCCAGAGGAGCTGAGAAAGATGAAAGCGGTGAAAGAAAGTCAATTGAAAAAGCCAGTGTCGGAGGAGGAAGCAGAAGAATTTCTTAAGAAAATGAAGTCACAAGAGTACTCGGTGGTTGAGCAGTTAAGAAAGACCCCGGCCCAAATTTCTCTGTTATCTTTGTTGATACATTCAGAAGAGCACCGGAAGGCTCTTATGAAGATTCTAAATGAGGCTCATGTTCCGGAGAAGATTTCAGTGTGTCACTTGGAGAAGATCACTAGCAAAATTTTCGAGTCTAACAGGATCACCTTTTCTGATAGGGAGCTGCCGGTGGAAGGAACTGAACACAATAAAGCATTGTACCTCACAGTAAAGAGTGAAGAATCAGTCGTGACCAGGGTACTAATTGACAATGGATCGAGTGCCAACATCTGCCCGCTGTCAACCTTAGGGAAGCTGAACATTAGCCCGGACAGAATCCGGAGAAACTGTATCAATGTGAGAGGGTTTGACGGCGGAGGTAAGAACACGCTGGGAGATATTATTTTGGAAGTGACCATCGGTCCCGTTGATTTTACGATGGAGTTCCAGGTGCTCGACATTGCCGTGTCGTATAACTTGCTGTTAGGTCGACCCTGGATTCATGCGGCTAAGGCGGTACCATCTTCTCTACACCAGATGGTCAAGTTTGAGTGGGAACAGCAAGAGATTGTTGTGCACGGGGAGGAAAATGCTTGTAATGTGATAGCTCCTTTTGATGATACTAATGGTGATAGAGGTCCTTGGGTCTACCAAGTGACGGATTCTGTTGTGGTGAATAGAGTTGCTGAAGGTGAAAAGTTACCAACCCCTATGATGGCACCAACTGCTATAATGGTGGCCAGAGAAATGCTGAGAAACGGATTTGCACCGGGGAGAGGATTAGGCAAAACACTGCAAGGAGTCACTCAACCAGTTCAGCTTCCGGAGAATAAAGGCACATTCGGCTTAGGGTTCAAACCCACCCTTGCCGATATCCAAAGAGCCTCTAAAGCCAAGAAAAACTGGACCTTGCCCAAACCCATACCCAAATTATCCGACATCTTTATCAGGCCTGGTACAAAACATCAACCATCTGCTGCAGCAAAGTGCATTGAGACCCAACTTGATGAAGAAATGCTTGGTTTTAAGAAATTGTTTTGGGAGGTGAATACGATTGAAGCAAGGGAAGGCACGAGCAACATGGACGTGCAATTTGTGGGGCCCAGAGTCACATTGAACAATTGGGAAGCTACTCCTTTCCCTATCAGGAAGGAGTCTTGGTAGTTAGCTCGAAATTTCATCATTGCTTCCCCAAAAGTTGTTATTTTCCCCATTCCCCTCATGAAAAAAAAATCATCACCATGTATCCCGAACATTGTTCGTTTCTTTTATTAAAGAAATGCAGTTTTTCCTTTTTCTTCACTTTTGCCTTATTTTTCTTTATTTTTCCTTTTGTACAGTTTTGCATGTGTTGATTCCAATGCCATGTCATGCGTGAAGGATTCTAGACCCAGTTCTGACAATCACGCTACTATACAAGAAATCGAGGAAGATAGTGAAATAGAATGTGAGGACGAGGAAGCCCTGGAGGAAATAAGTAAGGACATGAAACAATACGAGGAAAAACCCAAACCGAATCTGAGTGATACGGAATCTGTAAATTTGGGGAGCGAAGATGATGTCCGAGAAACAAAGATTAGTGTATATTTGGAGGCACCCCTCGGGGATGAATTGATAAGGTTGTTACATGAATTTAAGGACATTTTTGCCTGGTCCTATGATGACATGCCCGGGCTTAGCACTGATTTGGTGGTACACAAGTTGCCTATCTATTCTGAATGCCGGCCGGTGAAACAAAAGCTGAGGAAATTCAAAACGAACATTAGCGTGAAGATAAAAGAAGAGGTGAATAAGGAGTTTGAGGCAAAGGTCATAAGAGTTACCAAATACCCCACCTGGTTGGCAAATGTTGTGCCGGTCCCAAAGAAAGATGGCAAAACCGGAGTGTGTGTAGACTATAGAGACCTCAACAAAGCCAGTCCGAAGGATGACTTCCCATTGCCAAACATCCACATATTGATCGACAATTGCGCCAAGCATGAAATCGGTTCGTTTGTGGACTGTTATGCGAGTTATCATCAGATCCTGATGGATGAAGAAGACGCTGAGAAAACTGCCTTCATTACACCTTGGGGAACGTATTGTTACAGAGTAATGCCGTTTGGATTGAAGAATGCCGGGGCAACTTACATGAGGGCAATGACCACAATGTTTCATGATATGATGCATCGGGAAATTGAAGTATATGTGGACGATGTCATCATAAAGTCCGGAAAACAACCTGATCATGTGAAAGATTTGAGGAAGTTTTTCCAAAGACTCCGGAGGTACAATCTAAAACTCAATCCGGCGAAGTGTGCTTTTGGAGTACCTTCGGGGAAACTACTGGGGTTTATTGTGAGTCGGCGAGGTATTGAACTGGATCCGTCAAAGATCAAGGCTATTCAAAGTCTACCTCCGCCGAAGAATAAGAAGGAGGTCATGAGTTTGCTAGGAAGGTTGAATTACATTAGTCGGTTCATTGCTCAATTGACATCAACATGCGAGCCGATCTTCAAGTTGCTGAAGAAAGATGCGGCAGTGAAATGGACCGACGAGTGTCAGGAAGCCTTTGACAAGATCAAAGAATATTTGGCTAATCCTCCAGTGTTAGTTCCTCCGGAACCAGGGCGACCTTTGATTTTGTATTTGACGGTGCTAGATAACTCTTTCGGTTGTGTACTGGGTCAACATGATGAGACAGGCAAGAAAGAACAAGCCATATATTACCTCAGCAAGAAGTTTACATCCTATGAGGTGAAGTATACCCAACTGGAAAGGACTTGTTGTGCATTGATTTGGGTAGCTCAGAAGTTAAAACATTATTTGTCAGCATACACCACGTACTTGATATCTCGACTGGATCCTCTCAAGTACATATTTCAGAAGCCCATGCCTACGGGAAGATTGGCCAAATGGCAGATTCTGCTCACAGAATTTGACATTATTTATGTGACCCGTACGGCAATGAAGGCCCAAGCTATTGCAGACCACTTAGCGGAGAATCCGGTAGATGATGAGTATGAACCATTGAAAACATACTTCCCGGATGAAGAGGCAATGCTTGTCGAGGAGATGGAGCAAGAGGAGAAACCAGGATGGAAAATGTACTTTGATGGAGCCGTCAACAGCAGAGGCGTTGGTATCGGAGCGGTAATCATTTCAGGTACGAGTCAACACTATCCCGTCACAGCTCAGCTCCGATTTTTCTGTACCAACAACATGGCCGAATATGAGGCGTGCATCTTGGGATTAAGGATGGCAATTGACATGGGTATTCAAGAGATTTTGGTCATGGGTGACTCGGATCTCTTGGTACACCAAATTCAAGGGGAATGGGAGACACGAGATTTGAAATTGATACCATATCGGTATTGTTTGCACGAGTTGTCTCAAAGATTCCGAGTCTATAGAGTTCAAGCACATCCCAAGAATGCACAATGAGATTACGGATGCTTTGGCCACGTTGTCCTCTATGTTGCATCATCCGGACAAGACATATATAGATCCACTTCAGATCCAAGTCCGAGATCAGAATGCTTACTGCTTCGCTGTGGAAGAAGAGTCAGATGGAGAGCCGTGGTATCATGATATTAGGGAATACCTGAAAGCTGGCAAATACCCGGAGCAAGCCACCGGAGACCAGAAGAGAGCCATCGGGCGTCTAGCCAATGGATTTTTCCTCAGTGGAGGAGTGGTATACAAAAGAACACCAGATCTGGGTTTATTGCGGTGTGTAGATGCGCAACAAGCAGATGAAATCATGATTGAAGTACATGCTGGAGTATGCGGACCTCACATGAGCGGATATGTTTTAGCAAAGAAGATCTTGAGAGCTGGGTACTACTGGCTCACGATGGAGCGTGATTGTATCAGGTATGTAAAGAAATGCCATCAATGCCAGGTACATGGGGATCTGATCCACTCCCCGCCTTATGAGTTGCACACAATGTCAGCACCTTGGCCCTTTGTTGCTTGGGGCATGGATGTCATCGGCCCAATAGATCCAGCCGCTTCTAATGGGCACGGGTTTATCCTGGTTGCAATTGATTATTTCACCAAGTGGGTCGAAGCTAAGACATTCAAGGCGGTGACGAAGAAAGCGGTGGTGGATTTTGTGCACGAGAATATCATATGCCGATTTGGAATCCCCAAAGTGATTATCACAGACAATGGAGCCAATTTAAACAGTCATCTCATGGCAGAAGTTTGTGAAAGGTTTAAGATCACGCACCGTAATTCCACACCTTACAGGCCAAAGGCAAATGGTGCGGTAGAAGCGGCAAATAAGAACATCAAGAAGATTCTCCGGAAAATGGTGGAGGGATCCAGGCAGTGGCATGAAAAGTTACCCTTTGCTCTCATGGGTTATCGCACGACGGTACGTACTTCTATCGGAACCACACCTTATACCCTGGTGTATGGAACGGAGGCCGTTATACCCGCAGAAATAGAAATACCGTCATTGCGAATTATAGCCGAATCCGAGATAGATGACGATGAATGGGTAAAGGCCCGGTTAGAACAGTTGAATTTGATTGATGAGAAGAGATTGGCCGCAGTCTGTCATGGACAGTTGTATCAGCGGAGAATGGCCAGAGCATATAATAAGAAGGTACGACCTCGAAAGTTTGAAGTTGGACAACTGGTATTGAGGCGTATCTTACCACATTGGGCAGAGGCAAAAGGCAAGTTTGCGCCGAATTGGCAGGGACCGTTCATGGTATCACGGGTGTTGTCCAATGGAGCATTATATTTAACTGATGTTGAAGGAAAGTGCGTAGAGACTGCTATCAATTCAGATGCAGTCAAAAGATACTATGTATGATTTCCTTTTCAATTGTATGTTTTGTATCTTGTTGTGATTTTGGAATTGAAATGACGAAGGCATTTTATTCTCTATCCAAACACTTCATCCATTGATGACCCCTTTGAGCCTTAATGAATGAATTCTTTCATATCCCTCTCTCGGAATCACTCTAATACAATAAGTTCTCAATTGACAGAATGAAAAATGAAATGATGGAAAAATGAAAAATGAAAATAAAAAAAAAAAATGAAAATAAAAATGATGAAAAAAAAAAGGAAAAGACAAAAATCGGAAAAAAGTCAAACAAAACCATGAATTATGGTGTAGTCTGAACTACGTGTGACTTGATCCCGAAAGGGTACGTAGGCAGCCTCACTGAGGTTCAGTCACAATAAAGAAAAATCCAAAAATTCCCCGCATATTGAAACTGGGGCAGAAGTTATGTTTTATAATTCCGAGAGTTGTAAATATTTTTAACCCTCGTTGAAATTTTGAGCCTTTATATCTTTCTTTCTTAACCCGTCCAAAGCCACATTACAGTCCAAAGAAAGACCTTCTGATCAATTTTGAAATGATAACGAATACAACGAAGGAGGAGCGAAGTATCGGACAATACCCGTGGTAAGAAAACAAAATACAAAAAGGAAAAATGAGAAAAAATAAAAAAAATGAGAGAGTCTCATCGGTGAAAACCTTAACCGGCACTGTGAGGCGACTGTGAGTTTGAGGGAAATAAAATGAGAGAGTCTCATCAGTGAAAACCTTAATCGGCACTGTGAGATGATGGTGAGGTTGAGAGAATAAATGAGAGAGTCTTATTGGTGAAAACCTTTCGAGGCACCTTAGGGCGATCGCGAGGACTATCAGAAAAGAGAAAAAGGCAACAAAAAAGAGTATCGGTTTGGGTCAAAGGCAATTCGGAGTCTGAATAATGATTGGAACGAACTGGGTCAGAGTTTAAATACATGGCATGGTCAGCGGAATCAGCCAGCAAATACCCAGATAAGTTCTGTCATCTCTCCAAAATACCCTTACCTTTCTTTCATTTTTTCTGCATTTCATTGTTTACCCTTTTGAGAGTTAACTACCAGCTCCTGATAACGGAAGTTGAAACAACACTAGATCAGAAATGATAGAAGATTGGGGAAAAGGAATAAAAGAAGCTTGGCAAAAATGGCCAAAGAAAAAGAAAACAAAACAAAAATGGAAAAATGAGAAAAATACAAAAAGAGTCTGCAAGGGACAAGAAGTGGAAAGTCATGAGAAAGCAAGAACAAGGGAAGCAATAAGAAGTGGGGATGGCAGATGCCAGTTGCCAGCAGTTTATATCTAATAAATTTTGTTTCATGCAGGAACAAATTGTCACTAATCACTTTAAAGTGAATGTGACCAATGTGGAAAATCTAAAATACCAAAAAGAGAAAGTCTGCCGAATAAGTGGAAAAATTCACAGGCAAGAGATAAATTGGTAAAAGAAAATACCAAAAAGTGGAGGTAACATCTTTAAAAAATCCACTCCCCAGTCCTCAGGCTGAGAGAATATTTTTCTGCATTCGCATTGCACGTTTAAATTTCTGTTAGGCGCCCACCTTCAAATTCGGGAATATTTTCTGCACTGCATTGCACGTTTAAATTTCTGTTAGGCGCCCACCTTCAAATACGGGAATATTTTCTCTGCATCCGCATTGCACGTTTAAATTTCTGTTAGGCGCCCACCTTCAAATACGGGAATATTTTCTGCATCCGCATTGCACGTTTAAATTTTTGTTAGGCGCCCACCTTCAAATACGGGAATATTTTCTGCATCCGCATTGCACGTTTAAATTTTCTGTTAGGCGCCCACCTTCAAATACGGGAATATTTTCTGCACCGCATTGCACGTTTAAATTTCTGTTAGGCGCCCACCTTCAAATACGGGAATATTTTCTGCATCCGCATTGCACGTTTAAAATTTATGTTAGGCGCCCACCTTCAAATACGGGAGTATTTTCTGCATTCGCATTGCACGTTTAAATTTATGTTAGGCGCCCACCTTCAAATACGGGAATATTTTCTGCATCCGCATTGCACGTTTAAATTTCTGTTAGGCGCCCACCTTCAAATACGGGAATATTTTCTGCATCCGCATTGCACGTTTAAATTTCTGTTAGGCGCCCACCTTCAAATACGGGAATATTTTCTGCATTCGCATTGCACGTTTAAATTTCTGTTAGGCGCCCACCTTCAAATACGGGAATATTTTCTGCATTCGCATTGCACGTTTAAATTTCTGTTAGGCGCCCACCTTCAAATTCGGGAATATTTTCTGCATTCGCATTGCACGTTTAAATTTCTGTTAGGCGCCCACCTTCAAATACGGGAATATTTTCTGCATCCGCATTGCGCGTTTAAATTTCTGTTAGGCGCCCACCTTCAAATACGGGAATATTTTCTGCATCACATTGCACGTTTAAATTTCTGTTAGGCGCCCACCTTCAAATACGGGAATATTTTCTGCATCACATTGCACGTTTAAATTTCTGTTAGGCGCCCACCTTCAAATTCGGGAATATTTTTTGCATTCGCATTGCACGTTTAAATTTCTGTTAGGCGCCCACCTTCAAATTCGGGAATATTTTCTGCATTCGCATTGCACGTTTAAATTTCTGTTAGGCGCCCACCTTCAAATTCGGGAATATTTTCTGCATTCGCATTGCACGTTTAAATTTCTGTTAGGCGCCCACCTTCAAATTCGGGAATATTTTCTGCATTCGCATTGCACGTTTAAATTTCTGTTAGGCGCCCACCTTCAAATACGGGAATATTTTCTGCATTCGCATTGCACGTTTAAATTTCTGTTAGGCGCCCACCTTCAAATACGGGAATACTTTCTACATCGCATTGCACGTTTAAATTTCTGTTAGGCGCCCACCTTCAAATACGGGAATATTTTCCGCATCATCATGGTTTATATATTTAAAAGCCCACACTGGGGCAGAAAAAGAAAAAAAAAAGAGGTAGTTTTTTGTTTTGTTTTGAGCAGGTTCAGCTCGGGATCAAGAAAAACAAGAAAATCAACAAAAAGAGAGTCAACAAGAAAAACAATAAAATCAACAAAAAAGAGAGTCATCAAGAAAAACAGGAAAATCAACAAAAAGGAAGATTCTGCATCACCGGAAAGGGAAGAAGAACAAAAGCTAGATTAGGAACAATTGTAATTGTAGGATCTTAGCTTAGAATAGCTTCTTCATTTTACATTTCTCCCCCGGTGTAATAAGGAATAAGTCAGCAGGTCTCAACAGTGTCAATGCAACAGTGAGTCTGGTAGTTTTTAAAACTGCCAGACCTTCCCGAACTACACTGACCCGATTCCTGTTTAGCCCAGGATATGTAGGCAACCTCTAAAGCAGGGTGCGGTCAAAAGGTTTTCAAAAATGCTTTCACGGAATATGCCGATGTGCAAAAATCTCTCATTATCGCTCACTTGTCTTTGCACTGAAACTCTTCGTGTTCCCGAGCAAAGAGGGGCAGCTGTGAGCACATGATTTTTGCACTAAGCCTTTAAATTCCAAAATTAAAATAAATATGTTTTTGAGTGCAATTACTTGCTTTGTTTGAAATTAGTTATATTTTTGTGTGTGAATAAGTAAGAAATTAGAAAAAATCAAAAAATAGTAGTAAGTAATTTGTTAGTTTAGTTAATTAGGAAATTAGTAAAATAGCTTAAGTAGTAGAAATTAGGAAAAAATAGCAGAAAATTACCAAAAAATACTAGGAAATTAGAGTAGATAGTAAATTAGGATTTATAATTTTTCATAAAAGAAAAGAAAAAAAATATATAAAAGAAAATGCATAAAAAATTAATAAAATCAAAAAATACAAAAATATAGCTTGTGTATAATAAAGATGGGCCAATTGGATTGAATTGTTTGGCCCAGCATATTGGCCCAAAGAGACGGCCCGCCTGGTTTTATAATCATCTTGATCTCGGCCGTCCATTTTGATATATCCAACGGCCGAGAATATTAGGTGAATTATTGGTATAATTGAATAATTGGGAGTCAATCTGCGCCGTCTGTGTGATTGGATCCAACGGCTAGAGACCTTAGTCTCATATGTGATGATGCTACGTCGTTTTAGTAACGCCTCCTGGAGCCGTTGATCATCATCAAATGAACGGCTTAGATTTCATCGTATATGTGGCCTATATAAAGGCCTTGTCTGAATGGCCGTCCCATTTTGGCCATTTCTCTAACCCTAGAGACGGCCGCCTCTCTTCTCCCTGTCTTCATCTCCTTCTTCAAACCTCAGAAACCCTAGGCGGCCATGGCGGCCACCACCCTCCACGGTGGTCGCCGGCCATTCCCTTCACTCCCTTACCTTCTTTTCTTTCTTCTTCACCTTAAAACACCCAGAAACCCTAAGAAACGCCTCTTCTTCATAAATCCCGGTCACCGGAATCCTTGCCGGTGATCGCCAAACAATGAACCACCGCCTGAAACCAATACCAATCGACGCCTTTTCATGAGATCTACCCAACCATACTAGCCTTCACCCTCGAATCAAACCCAATCGTTTCGAATATCCCAAAAAGGTTCGTCGGAACCCTAACTCCGGCGACCCCAAATCCAACCCTCAATCAAGACCTCACCTTTACCACCTCCAAAACACCCCTCTGCAATCAAAACTCAAAAAGGCCTCGTCTTTAGGCCTGAAAGAAGAATCAGAGAAAAATTGGAAGAAAAGGGTTCTGAAAAAGAATAGAGAAACATGAACGAATAAGGAAAAAAAAGAAAACAAGCAAGAATGAAAAGGAGTCAGAGAGTTCAAGAGAGGGTGAGGAGTGAAAGGAATAGGAAGCTCGGGGGACCGGCCCCGCAAGCTAAGTCCCCCACCCTTTAGTTTTCTTTAGTTTATTAGGATGTCTGTTATTTCTTGCATGTTCTGATCCTGACTTCTATGATTTCTGTGTTTAGCATGTTTTCTTGTCCTTTCTGATTTCTAAGTTTGCATTCGTGAGTTGTTTGCTGTTTGATTATGTTCCCCGTAGTTCTGAAGTTCACATCTCTTTGTTGCTTTACTTTGTTAATTGTTGACCCTGCTATTCTGATTAGTTGTTTCACATGCTAGCCTAAGACTTTTCTGTTTATTTTCTCATGTTAAGCATTTCCTCTCCTTCTGTGTTTTAGTTAATGTCTGTTGCTTGTTTATCATTATGATCATTTCTTCTGTTTTGAGATCCTGTGTTAGTCATATTGTCTTTGTTTCTTTGCTTTCATATATGTTTCTCTTGTTTTGAATCTCTCAGCATGTTTTCTTTCTATCCTGTAGATTCTTAGTTTGTGCTTCGCATGTTAGCTATAAGATTCTTATATAATTATGTCTTCTTTTGTTCTATATCTCTTGCATGTTTCTTTAGTGATTAATTATAGGGTTTCTTTGCTTGCTTCTTTTGAGCCTGTTAATAATGGGATTTTTATCTGTTGATTGTCCTGTTTTTATGGTTCTCTGCTATAAGTTCAAAATTTCATCTTTCCCCTGTCATTTTAATTGTTGAGTTGTGAGTCACTGATCTATATCTTAAGTTCAAGTTACTGTGGCCATTTTTGTTGCCTTTGGCTTTAATGATCTATGAAAGAATCAGGCTTCTTTTTCATCTTGTCCATCTTTATAATTGTTTGCTACCAATCATGTTAAGTCATAAGAGTCATTTTGAATTCCCTTTGTTTCCTCATCTGGTAGATATTATAGTCTTTGGATCTGTTTAGTTCTTACAGTCCAACTTTCTCCCATTGTCATGAATGCATAGTTTGTATAGTAGCTTAACTTAATTCTTTTCTCATCATTACATTAAGTTGTTTTTGAAGTATCCTGGTTGATCTTTCTTGTTTCTTTGTCACTGTTTCTCCATGTTCTTCCTTTCATCATCTTCATTTTATGTGTCATGCATTTGTGCTAGATTTAGGATTCTTCTTCACTGTTTCTTCATGTCTCTTCCCTTCTTTATCTTCATCTTGATCCATCACATATATACATAAGGCTAGGATTAATACTTGAAAAGATATATCATCTAACATGCCTATGCTATTGTGTGTACTCTGGGCTTAAATAAATCCCGTGTCTTAGAGTTTAATATTCTGAGCATGTTTATGCCTTGAACCTTGGTGATTCTGAATTGTTTAAACTTTCATGTGACTGGAACTGGTAGTTATTAAGTCTTAATTAGCATGATTTCATACTCTGTCTCATAAAATTAGATAATATGAATTAATCAACTGAAATTCAACCATATCAATTGCCTTCTCTGAGTTTTGGTTGATTATTACATTTTGTTTGATCTTATGTGTCTTAATATGCAATCCATGTTTGAAACTGATTTAGTTTACTGGTTCTGGTTGAGTGTAAGTGTTTGATTAACACTGTTTGAACCCTAGGTGAATTGGTTATAGCTGTTAGCATTAGGATTTATGAAAGTGGTTAGTTTTTAAATAGGCTAACACTGAAAATGCATAATTAGGTTATAAGTTTAATAATTGGCCTAAGAATGGTCAACCTTGCAAAAGGTTGACCAATTCTATAAGCCCTAACACACAGCTCACTGTTAAACAGTGGCTGGTTGTGCAAAGGGGCTATGTCTGCAAATGCAGACTAGCCCAGGCTCTATATTGAGCCCTGAACAGCAAAGTGGCCAAACCTGTAAAGGTTTTGGGCCAAGCTGTTCAGTATATGGCTTTGATAGCCCAAGCCAAGTCTCAACTTGAGACTGGCTAGTTCTTAAATAGGTTAAGCATAACAATAAAACAGGCTATGCCTACAATTAGCTTTAATTAGGAATAAATGGGTCTTAATTGACTGGAATTGATTTAAAATTGGCTAAATTTGAAATAGTTCTTAAAAATAAAAATGGCCAGCCCTTAAATACTAATGCCAGGGCTGGCTATTAGTTAAATAGTTCAAAACAAGCTGAAAATCTGCCCTAGGCAAGCTGGTAAATCAGCAGTGCCCTTAGGGGCATAATTGGGTATTAAAAAAGGTAAAGTAGTAACTAGTAAGAACTTAAGAGGGTAATAGGGACATTCATGCTCCTGATTTCTGCAATTTTGCAGAGATTTAGGGGTATAATGGTCTCCTAAAAATGGGAAATCAGTAAAAATCTCAAACCCCTAAGGTCATACTAGTAAAAGGCCATAAAAGAGAATCTTTAGAACCTTCCAGCACATGCTGGAAGGGTTTTTAGTAACTGAAATATGGACCAAAGTGTAGAATGAATAATTTTAGGAGGGGGAAGTGGGATTAATCCCATACTTCTTCCCCAAGTATTCAGCCCTAAAGGTTAGCTATAAATATCTCAAAAAAGGGGCTGAAATGGGGGTTTTTCCATTGGAGAGTAATCTGAAAACACACAAAGCTGAAATTCATACAAAGCTTGAGAGATAAAATAGCAATAGAGCAATAGGATTTGCTGGGAATTTTTTTTGAGTAGAACTCGCTGTTTTCCATTGGTTTTGCTGTGATCTTCTGCTCGAAAATTGGATTGGATTTCTTTGTTGCATTGCTGATTCTTACCTGCCGTTACTGTGTTGTTTGGCTCGTTGATATTCAAATCCTCTACTGTTGCATTGCCTTGTTCGAAATCTGCTGTGCTTACCTGCTTTACTCCCCTAGACTCATTGGATTTTCTTCTTAACTCGGGTACACTATCCTTTCACTCGAAGAATGTAATGCTGATTTATTGAAATAAAAATGAAGCTCTGGATTTGAATCTATGCCGCTGTGGAGTTGTATTTCAATTGTATTAGTTTAAGTTTGTAGATAGTCCATTGTAGTAGTATGTAGTAGCTGAAGAACAAAGACAAACAGCAACTATGTAATAGCTAGTGGTAGTGGTAGTATAGTAGCAATAGTAATTAGTACCTCACCTAGTTAATTAGGTAAAAATCTTTAAAATGAAGTTAAATAACTATCACATAGGTCTCCAATAACAAAATTCACATAGGAGCTGATTAGTATGCTGGCAAAAATAGCTTATCTTGTCAATATCCCAAATTCAAATGAGATAGAATCAGAAATTACCATTGAAGTAACGTTAATGTAAAGTGGGTTTTAGGAGCTTCAAATAAATCCGGCATATCAGTATTAATAACTGAACAATGGCAATTAGGAACTCAGTATTAAAATGGAAGTGATCCAGTGTCAAGATCTAAAACAAATCTCTTAGTCATTTAGTGTAGTAATTAAGTAATCCTGGTAAGTAATTAGACTATAAATTGTACAGCTAAACCATTCATTCCTAGTTTATGACTTCATCGATAATATTGGTTAATTCTCAAAAACAAGGGCTAAAGTAATCAGTTAGTTTAATTCCCTTCATTGATTAGTCTGTTAAATACATGCTCCCTGTATATATAGATTTTTGAACTTAAAGTTGGAACGTTGTGTATTGAAGCTTTTCCCTCTGATTAATAAAATGTTCAGATTTTACCTCTTAAATTATGTGTATTTATCATCCTGTTTCTGATTTGCTAATCCATTTGGTTTGGGTCCAAATATCTTGTGGGCTTGAACCATGGTATCATTCGACTGGGTTGAAATCTGGAGACTGTTTGGACACGTCCGGTACAAAGCTGAAGAACCAAGCCCAATTAATTAATCAAACTCGACGGGTCTGGGATTCTTATTGTTTAGATACGATTAAGGAAAAAACAAATATAGAAAACATAGTTAAATATTAGTATCCTTTAATAAAAATTGGGACGAGCCTCGCCCGAATAACACCGGGGCCCCCATTTAGTAATGATATAAACGCAAATAGACTCGGGAAAGCTAATAACCAATTCCATAGCTTCTCCCAAAAGATTTAAAAGCCGATAGATGTTACTTTAGGGCACGATTTCAATATACCTTCCTACGAACGAGTGTGCACTTGGTGCGACTCAAATCCAAATCTAGGTAAAGCCGAAATACACCAAAAGTCATAGGCGTACTGGTTGCGGTATGACTCGAGGCGTGTTTTTCGCGATACCGCAAAATTCCTAAAGATAATATTCAACGTAAAAGTATATTATGTTGTTAAAATTTATAACTGAGTCAAACAAAAGTCAAAGAACGACAGTGGAGCGACCGTGCTAAAACCACGGAATCCGGGAGTGCCTAACACCTTCTCCCGGGTTAACAGAGTTCCTTATCCGGACCTCTGCTTCGCAGACATTTCAAAGAGTCAAGATTCCTCGGATTCGGGATTAACCGGTGAGTTGGGACACCATAATCATTCCCAAGTGGCGACTCTGATTAATCTCTAATAAATCCCGAACCGATTGTCCTTAAATTGGAAAAAACTCCTTCCCTTACGTTATTTTATCCGTCTCGGGTAATTGAGCGTCGGGGTATACCCTACAAGTGTATTTATACACCTTACGCATGTTTGGGGTAGTAAAAAAGGGAGGTGTGACAACAGGTTCTAGCATTGTCTTCTGTCTTAGGGATGTATACAGTTAATTATGATGCTTCACGTGTTGGTTTGGGTTTTGTGGTGATGTAGGAGGGGCAAGTTATTGCTTACGCGCCACATCAGCTCAAGATTCATGAGAAGAACTACCCTTTGCATGATCTAGATCTAGCCGCGATTGTTCATGCTCTTAGGATCTGGAGGCATTATCTTTATGGGGTGTCATGTGGGGGTTATACTGATCATTGCAGCTTGCAACATTTGTTCAAGCAAAGGGATACCAATTTGAGGCAGTGCAAATGGCTTGAGTTACTGAAGGATTATGACATCATCATTTTTTATCATCCTCGCAATGCGAATATAGTTGTGGATGCCTTGAGCAGAAAGGAAGAGAGTATGGGTAGCTTGGCATTCATTTTAGTAGAGGAGAGGCCACAAGCTTTGAACATTTACTCCTTGGCTAACAAACTTGTGAGGTTGGATATTTTAGAGCCCAACCGAGTTCTTGCATGTGTTGTTGCTCAGTCTTTACTGTTGGAGCATATAATGCTTGACATTTTGATGGTCCTCAAAGAGATGGTACTACTGGGTGGTGCTAAGGAGGCTTCTATCGGTGGGAATGGTGTTTTTGAGACTCTAGGGTTGCATATGTGTTCGTAATATCGATGGATTGAGTGGGAGGATTCTAGAGGAGGCACATAATTCTTAGTATTCTATTCATCCAGGTGCTACGAAGATGTATCATGACTTGAGGTAACATTATGTCACGACCCTAGTTCACCAATTGTGAACATGTCATGACGGCACCCAGTCTCCGCGACTAGGTCAGCCTAACACGATGCAGAATATACAAGTTTATAATCCGTGCCGCTTGGCACATACACTCGTCAACCACACTATATAACATACCACCAAGACCCGGAATCCCACGGGTAACATAGACTAAAAGGGAAGTACAACTGTGGCTCTATACATCAAGAGTATCTAAAACAACGAAATAAGGGAAAATATCTACTATCACTATCAGAATAGAAGGAGGGCCTCCGGATCCGCGGACGTAGCGGATCATACGTCGAGGTCTTCGAATGTGCTGCTGAATCACCTAAGCTAAGCCTATCCTGACGTACCTGGATCTGCACAACAAAAGTGTGCAGAAGAGTAGCATGTATTACACCACGGTGGTACTCAGTAAGTGCCAAGCCTAACCTCGATAGAGTAGTGACGAGGAAGGTCAGGGCTCTACTGAGAGAACAATAATATAATGATCAAAACAATAATAAGCAGGAATATGTGAGAAATAAATCTGAAATATCAACAATAAGGTGATTACTACAACAGACTACGAATAACTAACTACAAGTAACCAGCTCAACGAAACTCAAACCAGCAAGTCCAGGACCTGTGGGAATTGAACCCACAGTCGCACTCTATAATCAGCAATCCAGGAGCTACGGGAATTTAACCCATAGTCCCAATATCAGTATCCCTGGGTCTCCGGGAATCGAACCCGCAGCCCGGTGTCTCAATATCTCAAGATGTGTCTCAATATCTCAGGATCTACGGGAATCGAACCCGCGGTCCATATCTCAATAATATATCAATAAACTCTAGGTCTCCGGGAATCGAACCCGCAGCCCTTGGATCTCCGGGAATCGAACCCGCAGTCCACAAACAATACCACTCCGGGTCTTTGGGAATCGAACCCACAGACCTGGGATCTCCGAGAATCGAACCCGCAGTCTACACCCACAACAAATAAAGAAACGCACCGAGAAAAATATAATATGCTTAACTACAACTTCACCGAAACTAGTGCCAACAATTATCAAGAAGTTCAAGTAAGACAATTAGGCAATTAGACAGTTAATTCCTATTTAATCATGCTTTTCTAACGAATACCGGGTAAATGTAACAATTTAATCATCTAAGAGCAGGAATATCACTAATCAGACAATTCAAGTAAAGTGTGTTACAACAACCAGCGCATGTACACACCCGTCACCTCACGTACAAGGCATTTAAACTATCATATAATATCCTAGGTGTGAAGGTTCCCCCACACGAGGTTAGACAAGCCACTTACCTCGACTCCGGTACAAAACCGCTAAGAGACAACTCTCTTGCTGCGAATGTCGGCCTCCACAGGTGTAGTATGTGATAAAAATCAATAGAATCACATCAAAATAGGACAATTGGGCATCACCCAATCAAAATAATTCAAAATACACCAAAAACCACAAGTTGCCAAAACTCGCCTCTCGGTACGCTTCTCGAAAAATTACCAAAGTTACATACTCGGAACCCTCGTCTCAATACGAGTCTAAACATATATAATTTACCAAATTCGGACTCCATTTGCCCATTCAAACCCTTGATTTTCTAAAATTCAAGCCTAGGGTGAAAAACCCCATGATATACCCCAAATTCCTCCAATTTCATGAGAAAATTACATAATTTTTCAATACAAAACCATAATTTGAGTCCATAGTTGATTACCTGAAGAATCCCATTGAATTTCCCTTCAAAATCCCCCAAATAGCCTCTTAATATGAGCCCCAAATGTTTTGAAATGTTCTGAAATTTCTAACTTCTGATATAATTAAACCCTCTACGATTTCTGCTTCTGCAGAAAGTTTCCGCCTCCGCGAGACCGCTTCCGCGACCATTTGGTCGCTTCTGCGAACCCCAGGCCTAACTGGCCCTTTCTGCTTCTGTGAGCCTAGGGCCGCTTCCGCGCGTCCGCTTCCGCGATCGAACCGCCGCTCCTGCGAAGAATCCCGCTCCTGCGCACCAGAGTCCGCTTCTGCAGATACGCATAAGCGATCTAGCATCCGCTTCTGCGGAACTTCCCAAATCCGCCTCTTGACCGCTTCTGCGGTCTTACCCTCGCACCCGCGATCACGCCTCAGCGGACAAAGATCCGCCCCTGCGAACCAAACCGCCTCTGCGCTCCCTTGTCCGTTCCTACGGACTCGCCCCTGCGCTCCCATTTCCGCAGGAGCAAAAACAACAGAACCAGAACTCCCAAACCTGCAAATTTCCATGTTTTTCTCCCGTTTAACTATCCGAAAACACCCCGAGGCCCCCGGGACCTCATCCAAACACACCAACACATTCTAATACCTTATTCGAACTTGTTCCAATGATAAAAACATGTCCTTAAACACAGAAAACATTGAATTACAGCGGATTCAAGCCTAAGTTTTCATCTAAACTTCCGAAATCAACATTCAATCAAAAACCCGACCAAACGACGTCCGAATGACCTGAAAATTTGTAGACATATCCAAAATCACATAACGAAGCTACAGAAATTGTCGAAATTCCATTCCAACCCATGGATCAAAATCTCACCTAATGTTCGGATTCGCCAAAATTTCAAACTTCGGCATTTCAAGCCTAATTGAGCTACGGACCTCCAAAATACATTCCGAACGCGCTCCCAACCCCGAAATCACCTAACGGAGCTAATGGAACCATCGGATTTCCATTCCGAGGTCGTCTTAACACTGTACCGAATACGGGCCATTTTCCAACTATAAAGTTCCTATTTAGGGACTAAGTGTCCCAAAACACTCCAAATTCCAGAACCGACCCCTTCGGCAAACCACAATAGCGGAAATGAACTTAGGGGAACAGTTAAACTGGGGATCGAGGCATAAATTTCAAAAACGACCGGCCGGGTCGTTACACATTATTGGTGGCACCGGATGAAGAAAGACATAGTTGAGTATGTAGCTAGGTGCTTAAATTGCGAGCAAGGTAATTTGAGCACTAGAGGCTAGGTGGCCTACTCCGGTATATGACTATTCTTAATTGGAAATGGGAGTGCATTACTATGGATTTCGTAGTTGGGTTTCCAAATATTTCAATAATAATAAATTATATATCTTCTCATATATTACAAAAAGAAACTGAATACTAAATATTATTTAATATAATAAAGAAGAATAAAATAAAAAAGTTATTCACTGACTATATAAGTACATTTGATTTAATAGAGATTTCATTATTGGGTATATCGTATTGACAAACAAGATGATAATTTAATTTTGTTAAAGCAATATGATCTAATAGGATCAAACAAGTCTGATCACAATTTAATTTGATTAATATTATTTTAATATTGACCACGTATCGCGCGGGTACGACTACTAGTTACTAAAAATAATGGTAGCATCAAAGGGCGTCATAATGAGAAAATTACATAATAAATATGGTGGTGGCAATTAATACACCACTCTTCCTCCTCATAATAACCAACTTTCACCATTTTTTCTCTTCATAAAACATAATACAAACAACATATACATCGACCAAAAAAAAAGGAACAAGAAGAAGCTTTTCAATTCAAAATTGGATTTGCAAAAAAATATATGATTAGGGAGTTAGAGTTCAAACTTCCAAGAAAAGAAACGACAAATCACGTTTTGCTGGCAACATATCTGTTGCATCAGTAATTGTGCTATGCATTTACTGATATATTTCATATTCTAAGTTCTCTTTTCCTTCTTCTAATATGCTCTGTTTTTTATAATTTTACTTTTTAATTACTAAAGGGTTAAAGTATTTTTTGCGATCTGTAGGTAAGTTTGATTCTTAGTTTAATCCATTACAAGCTTTTTGTTGATGCATCGACCGACATTTGAGTATTTTATAATATTAGTTAAGAGGGATTATGAGGATTCAGTGCAACAAGTATTATTGTACTGAGAATATATAAACTGTGTGTCCGGGACTTCTCTACAATCTTGCTTGGTTAATCATGAATTCGTGATTGAACTTTTAGAAAATGATCAGAAATTGTATGTAATGTCATTTTAACATCTCTTTAGAGTTCCTACATGGAATAAATTTTTACCTCAAGATAGCTCTCTGTTACTTCTCCCAGAAGTACGGCAACATCAACACTCAAGTCCAATATTATCAACATTCAAGTCCAATATTGATACTCACTTTTTTATGCATTTATACTCTTTTCCGAAACGTCTCTTCATTCCTAACGCTCCCCTTCCTTCTTATTAGTTTCATTCTCCTTTCTCATTTAAATATATGCATTATTTTCTTCCTTCACTCATATTTTAATGTGGTTGTCTTTTAATTAGTAGTAGTAATTAATTATCTTTGTATCCTTCCCCAGCACCCAGTTCTACCTCTATACGTTTTATTTTTCATTCACTTACTTCTTTTGTACTCATTTTCATATTTGCATATGTCTTAATTTTTTATTTATAGTTTTATAGGATAGCATAGTCTTAGTTGCACATATTACAAATACATATCCTAGCATACTTGGTTATTTTTTTAGGTTCGGAAGCAGTGGCGAAGGCAAAAATTTGTTCAAAGGTGTTCAAACTTGAAATAATTAAAAACAATTCCGACAAAGGGTGTTCAAGATATGTTATGTACCTCTAAAACCTAATATTTCTGGCTTTATACGCAATGTAATTTTCCGATAAAGGTTGGTCAATTGACCACCCTAAGTAAAGTGTGGCTTCACCCATGTTCGGAAGACATAATTTTGGCAGATATTGATTATGTGTAATTTTTATTTTTCAATTGGTGAAGTTTAATGACAATCTTATTTTTGTGGCAATTTGTTGTAAGTTTCATCGAAGATATTAACAGCCTTAAATTTTGGCGGATGATGGTTATGTGTAATTTTAAATTTACAATCTCACCTTTGTTAAGACTGCATGTGAATGAATAGTGTACTTTGTAAATTTATTGATAGATGTTTGTTACTAAGACAAATTAGGAGCACAAAAAATGTAGTTTATATTAACGATGGAGGAAACATATGTTAGAGGGAAAAAAAAGAAGAAAAGAAGGAAAGAGAAATAAATCTTTCTTCTTTGCACGCAATGTGTTTCTTCTTTTTCATATTTTTAATTTCCACCCTTTTCCTTTTTCTTTTTTTTATATTCATAAATACAAGAAATTTTGAAAAATACCAAAGAAGTGTAGGAGGTGTATATATGTATGTGTGTGGGGAGTCGTGTAATTTGGCATATTTATAGCTAAAAAGCACATTTATAATTATCATCCCTTTTTTCCCTTCAATTTTTTTCTTTTTTCGAAACAATTAATCGAATAACATTTGTATGTTCTACATTTTTTAAATTAAAGTATTAAAATTATAAAGAAATTATTTATTTATTAATTTATTTTTAAGACCGCGCTAAGTATAGTAATTTTACTAGTTTTTGAAATAAACTAATAAAAAAGTGTGTCTATGGGTTGGTACACAGCTATAAATACTGTTTATGAGCTCACAGCATAGACAGTATCGTTTGATTGCTTGAGAATAGAAAAGAATCAAGGGAAAAAGAATACATAAATTCTCTCCTGAAATGTGTGTACATACTAAAACACCAACACAGCTTTCTTGCTTAGACAATCCTACTACTCCTTCTTCTCCCTCCTACAATTTCCACTCTTATATTTAGGGTTTATGACATGCTACTCCATACAAGTATAACCCCACAATGCTTCAACAAAGGAGACGCTGTAGAAGTCCTAAAAACACAGCCTTTTACCATCTGGTACCCCGCCACCTTACTCCGATCAACCCCAACCAGAAATGGTCAAATTTACGTTGAGTTCCAGACCCTTAATGAGGAACCTTCTGGACGCCGGAGGAGAGAATACGTTAATGCTTGTGATGTACGGCCTACACCTCCAACGGAGTTTCACAGGTACTTCAAGGTTGGTGACAATGTGGAGGTCCTTTATGAAGGGAAAGGGTGGAGAAAAGGGAAGGTGAATCATATCTTGGAGAATTCTGTATATTTGGTTTCACTTGTAGAAGTTGTGGTTAAAGTGGAAAAATGGGGTTTGCGGTTTTATCGAGACTGGGATGATGGCTCTTGGGTTCCTCCTCTTCACCTCCAAAAATTGCCCCAGGTTTTTTTTTTTTTTTTTTTAATTATTAAAAGTAAATACCAAGTTACTTAAATTGGGGCGGAGAGAGTGAGAGTACTATATAGACCTCGTCGGGTGTTTGTTACTCCTATATATGTTGAGATTAATAGTAGTTGACTACTTTATTATCTCCCATACCCTGCTTTCTCTCCCAAAAGTCTAAGGTGGCAGCTGTGGATTGTCTAAGCTATAACCAGCTTGTTTAATCTTCTTTCCTTTTCATCACTTCTTGGGCTGTTATTACTGTTTTATTCCATGAGTATTAGATTTGCTGTTGGTACTCAAGAGGGTGGACTGCGGTTGGAGGTTGAGAGTTTATTTTATTTTATAAAATAAATCATTCAATATTATGTGTAGCATATGAAGGGATGTGTAGCTGAAATGAGATGAAACTAATCTTCCTCTTCTGTTATTTGTATTTACATATGAGATGAAACAAATCTTCCTCTTCTGTTATTTGTATTTACATATGTTTATGAATCTTTGGCATTGTACACTCTATTTTTCTTTCAAGATTTATCTGCCAGGGTATTTTGAGTTGGCATATCTACCTGTAAATTTCTTTCATTACACTCTTCTTATATCTGGTGTCTTCTTCCTTAGTCCTACTACACCTTTTTATAAATAAGCCAAAAAAAAAGTGTAGTTGGGAATGTTTTCCTTCGATTATGCTTATATGGAATTTGCTCATAATTATACTGGGAATTATAACAGACCATGCATTATATTCAATAGGGCACTTAGCTAAATATTCACTTGATGGTGCATACGTTTCCACTTAATGTGGATTCCTTCCTTTTTGTCATGCTATGAACCACTGTACAAACAGTCTTTATAGTAGTTGTCATCTAGTTCTTTTAGATGTATCATGGTCTAAAGTTTATCACTATTCATGTATATTACGTAGTTAAAATTATTGCGATGCAGAAATTTAGCAAAAACAAAAAATTATTACGATGCAGAACATAGACCTAAAGTCAAGAGGGGTCAAACTCAGGATAAAATGTAGCAGATCTTGGATGGAAACATTTAGCGAAGGGATGTCTGTAGAGGTGAAACATGATAAAGAAGGTTTCTGTGGTTCATGGCATAATGCAGTTATTGTCAAATCTGTTGGCTATGACAAGTTTTTGGTCGAATATCAGACGCTGAAAGCAGTGAACGGGTCTCAATTTCTCAAAGAAGAGGTTGATGCTTCATGCATCAGACCATGTCCACCTGAAATCCATTCGTTTCATCCTTTTGAACCTCTTGATAAGGTAGATGCTTGGTTCATTGATGGATGGTGGGAAGGTCATATAAGAGAAGTTCTTGGTGGTTTGATGTATGAAGTGTGTTTATTGAGCACAGAGGAAGAATTGGTGTTTGAACATTCTATGCTGAGACCTCATCAAGAATGGATCAAAGAGAAATGGGTTACTGCCAGAGAGGTATGCTCCTCTCCTCTCTTGTTCTTGTTGGCTTTTCCTCAAGGATATTTAACAATCTTCTTTTTCTCCTTTTCTCTGTTGGCTCAAGTTTGATATGACGAGAAGTTCATCTGACATGAATTTGAAGTCAAAGGATCTGAAAATCAAGATAAAGTGTAGTGGAAAGACATCAGAGCCGAAGTTCAGAAAAGGGATGAGGGTAGAGGTGAAAAGTGATGAAGAAGGATACAAGGGTTCCTGGTATACTGCAGTTATTATCGAGTCCATTGGTCAGCATAAGTTTTTGGTGGAGTACCTGACATTGAGAACTGAAGACGAATCTGAGGCCCTTCAAGAAATGGCAGATGCTTCTGACATTAGGCCCTGCCCCCCTGTAATTGATAGAATTGACAGATTTAAAATGCTTGAAGAAGTTGACGCATGGTATAATGACGGATGGTGGGTTGGTATTATATGCAAAATCCTTGATGGCTTAAAATACATGGTGTACTTTTGGACCACAAATGAGGAACTGGTGTTTGACCATTTCACTTTGAGACCCCATCAAGAGTGGATTGATGGAAAATGGGTAATTGCCTTCAGGGTATGACAACATTAAATTTGTTACAATTGCTATTCATTTATTCTTCAAGAACTTCAGCTGTATAAAGTTGAGATTATTTTCTTCCTCATTCCTATATGATTCACGTGACATGCAGAAAATACCCAAAGTTCAAGTGAAGCCCGGACTTGGAAAACTAAAGGGACAGAATGGTGGAGTCGCGAGGCGCACAAAATTTAGCGTTGGAGCAAAGGTGGAGGTGAAGAGGGATGAAGAAGGTTACCAGGGTTCATGGTACCCTGCTACAATTGTGAGACATCTAGGAAATGGGAAGTATCTGCTGCGATACCAGACTCTAGAAACTGATGATACGGATCTCCTGACTGAAGAAGTAGATGCTCTTTGTATAAGACCTCTCCCAGTGACCCAACAAGCTGATGACATATTCAGGCCACTTGATGAAGTTGATGCTTGGTATAATGGTGGATGGTGGACTGGTCAAGTTTGCAAAGTTCTTGATGGTCCAAACTATACAGTCTACTTTAAAATGTCAAATGAGATGTTGGAAATTCAGCATTCCGATTTGAGGCACCATCAACACTGGGTAGATGGAGAATGGGTTGCTGCTAAAAGGGTATTGATATGATTCTTTTTTCTCTTTAAGCAGCTAACTCATTTGTGATGTTATTAGCATAGAGCTGCTGATTGATGATCTGTTGTATATTTGGACACGGACTCCCAAATTTGTTTTTCGTCTACTCTCTGTTTCCTGCAAGCAATGAAAGTAGACAGAAGGGAAAAGAGAAAAATATAGGTGAAGTTGGACATGCCAAATTAAAAGCATGCAATATTTGAACTGGACCTACTTTGGTCCTTATTACTCTTCTCTCCTGGTGTGTCAATTCTCAATGTTGCAGTCTCTCTATATTCATTCTGACACTGTTTGGGATGTTGAACTAGAATAGACCGTCTTACTTTGTCCAGAATGTGTTGCTTTGCAGGTTTGGATATCATGATCAGGGCCAGGCAAAGCAAGCATGATGATATTTACCTACTTGACTGGTTAGCACAAGCTCGAGTTGGTAATTCATGAAAACATCAAAATTTGCACGAACTTTGGGGGGCTTATCATTTGAAATTTACATGTATGTATAGTATGATCTATATGAACTGTCCATAACATCAACCTTTTTGCGAGTAACTGTTAGGACACATGATCTCTTAAGAATATAAGTTTATTTCACGTCAAGATCAATTTGCTTACATCCTTTGTTAAAAAATACAGTATTAATTAGCTTTAGTTGACAAGTTCCATTCTTTGAAATGCTTATGCACACCATTTCATCGGTTGAGCTACCTTTCATTTTATGTCAGATATAATCCTGTCGCTCTCTTCATTGCATATCCTGACAAAATACAATCACCTTACGGACAAGGTTAAAACTTCTTAAGACAGCTATTAGTTTCACCATCTACAATCGGTAATAATGGGTGTGTTTGGTACAATGGAAAATATTTTTTGTAGAAAATATTTTTCAAGAAAATAAGTAGTAATTTTATTCATTTTTTGGGTTTGATACGCAAATTAAGGAAAATGACTTCTCAAGAGTAGTCATAAATAATTTAGATATAATAAATATGAAGCAGTAAACTTTCAAACCAACAACTTTCCGGACTTACAAATTTTATAAACTTTTAAAACCGCGGAACTTCGAACCAGCAAACTTTATAATTTCTAAACTCATAAGCTTCCAAACACATCCGTGTCTTATAAACTTCCGAACTTATAATTTTGAAATTTGTAAAATTTTGAGTCTTTAAATCGACAAATAATAAAATAAAAATTTAAAAAATATATTTAAAATATTTTTTTGGAGGGTAGTAGGATGGGTGGTAACGGAAAAATTAAAATTTAAAAAAAAAATTTTTTTTTGGAGAGAGGGTATGACAGGTTGGTGAGGGTGAGAAAAGTTGAGAAGGGGCTTTGGAAAATATTTTCCTTCTCTTGATAAGAAAAACATTTTTCTCTAATTGAAAAAAAAATGAATTAATAAGAAAAATGGGAAAATTAAAAAGTATTTTCTGAATAATATTTTCCTTCGTACCAAACATACCCTTAAACTTATTTGATAAACTTAAATATTTTATCTTATCCATTAAATTAGCACAAGTTAGATAAGACACGGATGTCATAGTGTACCTAGTATCGTACCATGTGGTTGATTGGGTCTAAAGTTCCAAAATATAGGGATGACAATTGAAAGATATTATCTTTATCCTACTTCCCACACTATTATTTACAGATGAGATTATCTTTCTCTCACTTATTTCCCACATTATTTCGTTAGAAGCTAAAATTATAAAGTAGGTCTTCTATTTAAGAGATGAACAGAGTTTGTCTTCAATTTTAATATAGATAAAATTATTTTTAGCCTACTTTTATTTATGCCATTTGATGACAAAATTTATTCAAGATATAATCAAACCATCATTGAAGAAGATGATTTCAGATATTTTGTATGACCTTCATTTCGACATAAATTAAATAATTCGAATCATGCAGATATTTAAAAAGAGCTGGAAATCCAAATTATTCATCTAGTGAGGAAATATGTGAAAAAATTATGTGATTTTGCATTATTTCTTAAATTAAAATAGAGAAGAAACTGAACGAATAAACTAAAGTGATTTGCTGAATCCATCAATCTATCATTTTGGTTTGGGCTTTTGAAACCATACTTTAATTATATTTGTTGACTTATAATTTTTAAATTGGTTGAAAATATAAACTTAAAAGTTGTAATATATATGCATAAGGATTGTTTTCTCAAATTGAAGAGTTTAATCAAAAGGGTCTTCTGAGCCGAGACACGCAATAACAAATTTTAGAAAAGTGTTAAATTTCAAACCAATTCGCAACCGCCCCGCCCCACGATAAATTTTTAAAAAGATTATTTGAAACCGCACATCCCGTCCTGTCACGTCCCGCCCCACACATTTGCACATATATAAACTTGCCCTGTCCTGCCCTACATAGGTTCAAACCTGCACCATTTTGCACTCACACCGCCCCTTTGCAATCCCTAATTTTTACCTAATAATCATGTGACTATGACTCACTTTTAGCAGTTAGGAAAAAGAAGAGCCGATTTTTAGCCGTATATTTGCTGCATTACAATTCCATAACATCTTATTTTAGCAATAGTTGTCTAGGCTTAGACAAAGTCTTTTCTCCCTCGTCAACATCAAGGATCTTTTCTTAATTGCCGAAAATTATATATTACTGGCAAAAATCTTTAGTTAACTCGTCCTAATTTTGATTTCCTTTATTTATTTTTTGTCAAAATTTTTACAAAAGCACAAAAATTATCTATATCTCTCTCTTTGTCTCTCCATTATTATCATTTTGTATATATGAAGTAACGCGATAAATCTAAACACATTAGATGACACGTAAATTATAAATAGAAAAATTACTTGTTCTTCTTAACGAAAGGGGAAGACGGATGAACCACATCTGGAATTACCGGTCAGTGGTGGTGGCCATAATGTATAAGATCAACCCCCTAAGTCACAATCTAAACCCTAGATCAATTATTTAGAGAAGAAAGCATCTTATGTTTTCAGTATCTTGAGAAGTACATTGTATGTTTACTTATATAAGGATAGATAGGATTATAGTAATTACTAAAATTAACGGGATTTGCCCTAATGGACCCTAAGAATACCCCTTATGGATGGACTCTATTTCTTACATCTCACACTCACGAGTGCTCGTCTAAATTTGAGAAACATATTCTCTTCTCATCTCCTCAATCATGCATGGAAGGTAGACCATGCGACCAACATACTATGAGAGCTAAGTGTTATACATCTATTAGGAGTATATGGCCTCTCGTCAAGTGCCAACCTACAAGTAGATCATAATGTATGCAATACCCTAGATCATATTAATCACATTTGATATAGTCTCAAAGTCTCATATATCATTATTTCTTGTATTACAATCATAACTCGTAAGTTATAACTAGTGCACCAGTGAATACAAATTAATGAGACTCCATTAGTGATCTTCCTCTTCTCAAAATTCCCTCAACATTAGTTTGGCTGATTTTCTAGATATGCTCCGCTAGACCGAATTTGTGTACATGGTCCTTTGGAAATACACTAAGATAGCTAACATTACAATAAGTCTCAAGTATCTTATCGGAGTCTCTGAGGGTACAAAATTTTAAGCCATCATAAAAGTTCTGGGTCTCGCACAATAATAAGTTGAGAATTGACGTATGTTAACCCAATTGGTTAACATTAGCACACATGGTATGAAACACGTGCACAATTATTTTTCCTTTTTCCCGCAACGGTCATATGTCTTTTATCTCATAAAAAATGTAGTACATATGATATTTCGACACTATAAGTATCTAAATTTGAGTTTCTTGATCTACAAAATTTTCACGACCAAAACCGGAGGGATGCGATGGGTACCCAGTGCCTTACTCAACCGAGCACCCATGTAGCGTATTTTTTTTAATCATACCATCATGCGTAAAATGGGTCGGAAAGTTAATCATGTGATACTAGAATAAAACACAAGGAAATAATTTAAATAGGACAACCCAACATGATATACAAACTTATACATGTGACATACAGACATATAAAGCCAACATGATCATTTTTACATTCAAAATATATGCAGACAAGGACTACTAGCATTTATATATATGACA
>JASVEL010012827.1:0-84824 GCA_032618575.1 Nicotiana noctiflora
AAAATTAGAGGCGGATCTAGGATTTCGGGATGATGGGTGCACCTAGGAGTAGCAAATGGGCAGGGCGGGCGGATATAATTCGGGTCGAAAATGGATAATAAAAAATGGATAAATTGTTCGACCTGACCCATATTTAAATAAAACTTACCAATACTTTTAATTGTAATACTTTTATCTTTAAGATCAAATAGATGTATCTGCCCAGCTCCTAACTTAATTTTTATAGTGCAACTATATCAAAACATAATATAAATAGCATTCAACGACTTCTCATTTCAACATTAAACAATCATAACTACTATCAACAAGACAAAATCTTAGCAAGAGATTCAAACATTGAGCAAAACAAAAAAGCAGAGAGCGTAGAATATGCTAGCAGCGAGTGAATTGAAATACATAGCAAGGAGAGAGAGAGTAGTTACATACCTTAGAATTTTAACGGAATGTGAAGGAGAAATTGTTGCTTTCTTGAAGAATTTACATTCCAAGTCACATAGAATCCATAGAGAGAGACAGAGAATTGAGAGGGATTCAAATGTGAGATATGTTTTTAGATAAGAGGGACTTTTAAACAGGATTTTTTTTAAAAAAAAAATGAAGTGCTAGGGAATAGATCTCGTGACATGGGGTGTATAGGGGCACCAATTTACCAGTGTACTAAGGCAGTCATTTGAGTATGGGCGTCCACAAATATACTTATATATATAATTTTAAAATTAGTACTACTTATACCTAGCCAAGGGAGGGGAGCATGGTTGCACGTGCCCCACTCCCATCCACGTAAATCCGTCCCCTGCTAGACAGCTCTTAGCATGAGATGGAGCTCAAACTTCCTTAGAAGAAGATAAACTAGAATGATCTTATGTACGGGTCTCGGTCATTATATAGAGTAGCTCTTTCTTACCAGTCAATTAAGTAATACAAAACTGTATCTTATCTTATAGCCCGGCGCGGCGGGTCACCTTTTAAATTATACAGGAAAGTATTATTCTCTCTATTTCAATCTAGAAGAGGTAGTTTGATTTGGCACGAAGTTTAAGAAGAAAAAAAAAGATTTTTAAAATTTATGGTCCTTAAAAGCTTAAGGGGTAAAAGCTTGTAGAGCCATAATATTTGTATGATTATAAAAGTTTTTTATTATCGGTAAAATAAAAAATTTAAAATTGAGAGTACTACTTTTTGCGGTAAATGGGATTGAAGGTGGTGTAGAGTAGATCGTACAAAGAAAGGGTTTTAGTGCAATATACAAAGATTATATAGAATGATAATGGCAGCCACCAACCTCACGACAGATTACCCTTTGTTTGATAAAAAAATCGTAGCCATTGTTCCTTTTATGAATCGTATTAGCTGGCACAACAGCTTGTCATTTCTCTTGATGTTTCCCTCTATATATCTTTCTATTTTTTCTATCATTTATTGGAGAATACATAACCTATTTGATCTTCTTGTAATTGTTGGTGGTACTGTCTAATCTAGTGGAGTGTCGATTACGTAACATTACTTGTACTCTCTGCATATCACCGGTTCGAATCGTAAGTGTGACATTTTAGTAAAATTTTGTTTTGTGATTTGTATAGTTCTAAATTTGCATAAAGTATAAGTAAGATAAAGGATGGGGTCGACCATGATATAACGACTGAGGTTTTCTCTCAAAACGTTTGATGCAAAGACGTGCAGCTCAGATGAGGAGACAATGGTAGCATAAGTTCGAATATAGACACAAGGAATATTCCTTGCTTTGTACTTTTTAGGGTTTTTGGAAAATGTCCCTTATAAATAGAAAGAGATAAAAAATAAAAGGGGGTACACTTCTTGAAAAGTACTTTATGTAAAGAGTTGACAGGAGAATATACCGAAATTGTCTCATTCATTGATTACCTTGTTAGAACTCACATTTTTGGTTATCCATTCGCAAGATCCAAGGATCCCAGAACACTCTATTGTTCCATTCATTCAACGTCGTTGTCAGGGGAAGGAATCGTTTGAGTCTCACTATAGTTGGGAAGTAAATCCTTTATGTTGTGCTAGTAGCATTAATCCATATTTATTGCATATTTATGTTATTGAATTTATGAGCATTTAATCAACTCAAATATACTCATTAACATCGTCCATCTTGCCTGCTTTGTTTTGTATTAGGTCAGAATTTATTATCCTCAACTAAGATTCAACATTCTTATCATTATTTATTGGTTTAATCAAAGAACTTAACACTTTTTGGTCAAACAACTTGGCGCCGTCTGTGGGAACGTTTTAGTTAAATTTTTGTTTCTTCTAGGCCATAAAAGGAACAACCATCTTTTCCTCGTTTTACATAAACTAACAATGGCAGGAAAAGGAGATACAAGATAGAAAGCAATATCAAGTGTCACTACAAATATTCTGAACACCATCTACGAGGATGGCAGAGAAGACAATGAGAATGTGACACCAAACATTGCGCCGATGCGGAGTGATTCGCCTCCTCCTCGTGAAAGTATAACCTCTTCACACGAAAGAGGAGCTTCCACATCACCACTGAGGAAGTACTACCGGCAGTGAAGAAACTATTGAAGGAGTGGTTGATAAGTACCCTCAATGACATACTTGACAAACCCGTTCAAAATGCAAACCAAAATTCCATACCAGCAGATATCATGGCGATCAAGATGAACAAACACCTCCCCCAACAGGTAACGCTCACACCATTTTTGATGCAGGCAATAACGCACTGGCAGCCATTTTAAAGAAAATGGAAGAAATAAAAACGAAAATATGGCACTCTGCGACTAGATGCAAGAACATCAAGAATGCGTCGATACGATATCAGGGGCTCCAAAGCTGCTACCAAAATGAAACGTCGGTCGATTCGTTGAACAATCGTAGCGAGGAGTCATCCCCACATGCCATACCCAAGTCCATCAAAATTCTGCCATATTTAGAAATATACGATGGTACCAAAGACCTAGAAGACCACATCATTTACTATGTCACGACACTAAAGGGCAACGATCTGTCAAAGGGGCAAGTACCGTCAGTGCTAATAAAAAAGTTTGGTGAAACCCTAACTGGATGAGCCCTAACCTGGTACTCACAACAACCACCATGGAATATAACAACGTTTCAATAAATGGTTGATAAGTTCATCACCACCCACGTCAGACTAAGAAAGCGTAGGCCAGGGTGAACGACATGTTCGTTGTTAGGAAATCTCCAGGCGAGGTACTCTGGGACTTTCTCGCTTGGTTTAACAGGGTGAGAATGGGCTTACCAAACGTATCGGAAAGGATGGCGGTAGCAACCTTCCAAAACGGATTGAGTAGAAATAGGTCAAGAGCAACCATGAAGCTGTTAAGCAGGCTTATTAAATACCCTCCTACCACTTGGGAAGAAATTCACAACACCTACTATGCCGAGGTGAGAGCAGACAATGGCGACCTTAACCATCCAACCCAACTTTAACATCCATTTAAATAGAGCAAAGGAAAGAGCACTATAATGACAGTCAAAGAGATCAGCCTGGCACACGCCTAAACCGAGATATGCATTAGCCCTATGTCAGAAGCACCATTCCACCATCCCCTCCACTTATGGAAGGGCCGTCCATGCGGAACAAAGGGACTCAGCGAAATAAAAAAGGTACACCCCCACTCTTATCCGTTCACAATTTTTGTATTTCTCCATCAGAAGTAGTGTACGCACTTGAGAAGCTTGGAGCGAAAGTGAAATGGATGCAAAAAATGAAGTTTGGCCCTAGTACTCGAAAGTCGAATGTCCTTTGTGAATTTCACCAGGAGCGAGGTCACATTACCGAGGACTACATAGCTTTGCGGATAAAAGTGGTTAACATGCTGAACAAATGACACCTGAAGAAGCTAATGAGAGACTGAGGACGAGCCAACTTTGGTCGTGGACAGGAACAACCCTAGGGGCCTCCGCCCTCACCTGCCCGCACCATTCAAATTATCGTATGTGGAAGCAAATAAACAAGAGTCAACTACATAAATTTTACCACCACACACAAGCTAAAGCGGTCAATCACTCACGACCGATATGATGACCTCAAAAAAGTATCATAATTGATAAGTCAGATGCTAACAGTTTGATTTTTCCTCACTCCAATGCTCTTGTCATTATGTTACGTATTTCATATACTGATGTTAAAATAATAATGGTAGACGATGGAAGTGGCACATGTATTATCCATCCTCGAGTACTCGATAAATGTGACTCGAGGATAGGTTAGTACCATGCTGCATAACACTAACGGGCTTTAATAATGTAGTCGAACGAACCTCAGAGAAAACAACACGGCCCATCCTAGCCAGAGGTACTACCTTGGAAACGACATTTCACGTCATGAACCAGGATACAACTTACAACTCAATCATCGAACAACCATGGATACATGTCATGAGGGTCGTCCTGTCCAGTCTACACCAAGTAATCAAATTTCCTACTCCGTGGGAAATATCCAGCATCCGTGGAAAACAACATACATCCCAAGAATGCTGCAACATCACTAAAGATTTCATATTCACTCAACAACTAAATGGAACAAGCTTAGAAGCATAGCAATTAACAAAGTCGGGGTCTGAACCCAATGATCGAAAAAATATTATTAAGGACCCCAACATCGTGGAGGTTGCAAGATCGATAATAGATGTTCTTGACCACATCTAACTGGATAGTAGCGATAAGAACAAAAAGGCCTATATAGGCCATAAGCTCTCCGAGCTAGGTAAATTTCATGAATTTTTAACCAATAGTGACGATATGTTCTTTTCCTCCCATGTAGATATGCCATGGATTCCGAAAGATGCCGCCACACACAAATTGAATGTCGATCCATTCTACCCCCTAGTACGACAAGCAAGAAGAAATTAAAATGCTGCAATCAACGAGGCCTTCAGTGAGGAAGTGGATAAACTACTCGCTAACGACTCCATCCGAGAATCAAAATATCCTTAGTGGGTCGCCAATATAGTCATGGTCAAAAAGAAAAATGGGAAATTGCGAATGTGCATGGATTTCACAGACCTAAACAAGGCCTTCCCAAAGAACACCTTTTAACTGCCTCATATTGATCAGCTCATTGACGCAACGGCAGGGTACGAGTTGTTGAGTTTCTTAGATGCCTACTCAGGCTACAACTAAATCCTCATGAAAGAAGACAACCAAGATAAGACCACTTTCATTACCCACCAAGGAACATACTGTTATTGGGTCATGCCATTTGACTTGAAGAACGCATGAGCAACTTATTTGGTGACCAAAATGTAAACAACCAGCTCGGTAAAACAATGGAAGTCTACATAGATGACATGTTGGTCAAGTCAAAAAGGAAGGGTGACATAGACAACCTAAAGGAAGCCTTGGAAATACTGAGGCAGTACGAACTGAATCCCAAAAAATATGCCTTCGGTGTAACTTCGGGAACATTCATCGGGTTCTTGTTGGCAAACAGGGGCATTGAGGTTAATCCCGACCATATCAAAGGCCATTGAAGGAATATCTGAAGTGTTAACCAGCAAGAAACGTGTACAACAATTGATGGGCCGCATAGATGCCATATCGAGATTCATCTCGTGATCCTCCGACAGATGACACAAGTTCTTTAACATGCGAAAAAAGGACAACAAGCTCCATTGCAATACAGAATGCATCGAGGCCTTGAGAGAACTAAAAGCTTACCTATCATCTCCTCCTCTACTCGCCAAAGAAGAACCCGATTAATGTCTCTTTGTATAGTTGGCCGTATCAGAAGTTGCGATAAGTATAGTACTGGTCCCCGAAGATAAAGGTACAAAATTCCCAATCCATTACATTAGAAAAACTCTCGTTGATGCCAAAACAAGGTACCCTCACCTCGAGAAGTTGGCTTTGCATTGGTCGTAGCTTCACAAAACTTAGACCCTATATTCAATGCCACCCCATATCGGTGGTGACAACCTTCCCCTTATGAAGTATCCTACATAAACCCAAACTTTCAGGGAGATTGATTCAATGGGCCATATAATTGAGCAATAATGATATAATGTATGAGCCTCGATTAGTGATAAAGTCATAAGTACTCGCCGACTTTGTTGCCGATTTTAGCACCAAAGTAATAACAGAGGTCGAAAAGGAAATTTCATGGACCTCATCTGATCTGCCTGAACTATGGGTCCTATGCAGTTATGACGCATCCAACGCGTCACGATTTGGACTAGGACTCGTACTCGAGGTCCCAATAGCCAAAGTTATTCGCTAGTCCATACGGTGCCCTGATATAACTAATAATGAGGCCAAGTATGAGGTCATAATTATAGGATTGAAACTAGCTCTCAAATACATAGCACACCAAGTCATCCTTAGATGCGACTCACAACTTGTCGTCAACCAGGTCAAGTGGACTTTCCAAATTAAAGAGCAGAGGTATGGTACCAGGCAAAAATTCATAAATTGCTACTGGAATTCGATGAATGATGACTTAACCATATAATTCGAGCACAAAACATCGAAGTAGATGACATCGCCAAATTAGCAGCAGCCACTAAGAATATAACAAAGGAAAATGTGGTCACCCTCCTACATTCGTCAATAGACCAACTCAAGGTACACTTTGTAAATTTGACTTGGGACTGGCGCAACAATATTATAACATATTTACAGGAAGGAAGGCTCCCAACGGACAAAAAGGAATCCAAAAAACCGCGAATGCAGGCGGTCAGATACAGCCTCATAAATCACGACTTATACAAAAGTATGTTTGAAGGCCCCTTAGCAAAATGCCTAGGGTAGAACCAAACAAGGCATGTACTCGAAGAGGTACACGAAGGAAACTGCGGTTCCCATATCGTCAGTTAGGCCCTCATATGATTCCTCATTCGAGCAGGATATTATTGTCCCACCATGAAAAAGGAAGCCGCCAATTATGTCAAGAAATGCGAATAGTGCTATAGATATGCCCCTATAATACACCAAGCGGGCGAACACCTCCATTCATCACATCGCCATGGCTGTTCATCAAATAGGGAATGCACATCATCAAACCCCTCCCAGCATGGCGAGGTAATGTACGTTTTCTTTTAGTTTTATCTGCCTACTTCGCCAAATGGGTAGAAGCATGTGCGTTCACTCAGATACATGAACAAGAAGTTATCACATTCCTATGGAGAAACATCATATGCCACTTCAGCATCCCCATAGAAATAAGGTTTGAAAATAGACCCCGATTCACCGCAAAGAAGACCGTCAAGTTCTTTAAAAAATGGCACATCAAGCGAATACTTTCTACGCCATATCACCCAACCTGTAAAGGCCAGGCCGAATCCTCGAATAAAATAATACTGAATATCTTGAAGAAAATAAGACCTCGGTTCACCGCAAAGATGATCGTCATATTCTTTGAAAAATGGCACATCACTCGAATACTCTCTACGCCATATCACGCGGTCTGTAAAGGCCAGGCCGAATCCTTCAACAAAATAATACTAAATATCTTGAAGATGCCAAGGGACTATAGACGAAATTACTCCAGAAGTACTGTGGGCGTACCTCACCATACTGAAAATAAGCACAAGAGAAATACCATATTGACTAGTCTATGGGGGCCGACACCATGATATCGGTTGAAGTCGGCAAACCGAGTTTGAGATACTCTAATGAAAATGGGCTGGGCAGCAATGAAAACAGAGAATAGGACCTCGATAAAGAGGAGGAGCGAAGTGACATGGCTGATGTAAGACTAGTATCCCAAAAGCAACAAGCAGAACGGTACTACAACAAAAAATCCAAAGTATGACCCTTTAATCAGACAAGCAAATAGAGATTCAAGAGAAGGCAAACCAGGAACACATTGGGACGGGCCATATAAGATCACAACAGCAGCAAATAAGGGATCTTTTAAAATAGAAACCATGGAGGGAAAACTACTACAAAATAATTGAAATGTCGCCCATCTCAAATACTTCAACTTTTGAAAACAGACGGCCCCCAAGGCGTACTATTATTCCCTCATCCGAGTTTTATCCCAATTGGGTTTTCTTGAAGAGGTTTTTAATGAGGCAACAAAGAGGACTTCTCGAAGTTCAAGTATAGTTCATCACCCCACCTGATGACTACTTCTCCATGCCGTATAATAAAGGGACTAGATACATGGAAACTTTTCCAACATATGTATGAAACAAAGAACACTTATAATATTTTCCAATGAATGAAATAAAGTAGCATTTTTTTACTCTCTACCAAGATATTCTCCAATGAATGAAATAAAGCATATTTTTACTCCCCACTGACATATTCTCCAATGAATGAAATAAAACATCTCTACTCTTTACACTCCATATTCGGCTTCGTTCAAATCATTTTAACATTCAACCTCACTCGAATCACTGCATAGTCAACCTTGTTTGAATCAATTTACATTCGATCTCATTGGAATCATTTTACATTCGACCTCGTTCAAATTACTTTACATTCGACCTCGCTCGAATCGCTCCACCTTCGACCTTGTTCAAATTGTATTTTGTTCGACCTTGCTCGAATCAGCACACATTTGACCTCGCTCGAATTACATCAAGATCTATTATTAACTAGACCAAGACATTGAACATAAGTGATAACTAGGAATTTTGCATGATTTTGAACCCCGTCTTACCTTAGCTTTGTGCATAAAATGTGATTAAGTGGCTCTGAATTACATACAAGTGCGCTAATTTACAGGTTTGTGCGAATAGAGGATGAATATCATCAAAGTGGCTCAAAAAGGAGTGAAACCGGCAAAGCGTCAATAAAGATATGAAGGACTTCAAGGAAGTCTGTGCGGACCGCACTGTTTTGGTGTGCGGCCGGACAGGATGGTTCAGAGACCCAAGAGTTCAAGCACTATCTACGCAGACCGCACTGATTTGGTATGCGTCCGCACAGGTGAAGATGAGAGAAGCCTCAAATGCAGACAAGATCCACGCGGACCGCGTCCAAAACTATGCGGTCCGCGTTACTGTACTCATGCGGCCGCGTGCCATATCAGTGCGGCCCGCGTGGATAAAGGATCAGAGGCTATGCATGCAGAGGATTTGTGCAGTACGTCCGCATGTCAAATGTACGCGGTCCGCGTCACTGTACCCATGCGGCCGCATGATAAATGTGTGCGGTCCGCGTACCTGTCCCGGCAGCGGCGCCAAAAAGTGATCGTGGCAAACTCAACCCGAAGGTATGAGTGGGCACTAATACTCTTACCCTAATAGTGGTTCGGGGTCAATTTCCTCAGGGAGTTAGATTTTTGGAATGAATAATTGTGTTGCACTAGAATTGAGTTTTGGCTCCTAATTTATCTTCAAACATTTTTGGTATTTTCAATGTATAAGCTATTTTATCTACTACTATTGTGTTGGCTAAATTATGCTAAAGCTATTTCTAATTATGATTTGCTAATGGGAAAAAGGCGACTAGGGAAGTAGCTTATACCTAGGTGGAATAATTAACGGGTATGGAAATTTAATGCAAAGATGATACATGGGATATTCGGATAGCCGTTGCTCTATACATTCATTCTCACACCTCTCGATAGAGAGAACAATTTTGCCCAATTGACTCTCTCGAGACCAATTGGGTAGGCTAATTTGCCCAAGCAACTTTAGGCTCAAGTTAGGTAATTACTCTCTCGAGGTTTATACCCGTTACTTGGGACTACCATTCTCATGGGTCCATCCCAAGTTCTTGTTAGGATTAAATGAGAGGTTTTAGACTCTCTTTCTCAAGTAGAGACCAAACCCACAAATATAGACTTCATGTTTGCAACCACAAAATCCTAATTAAATACATTCATTCAACCCAAAACCAATTACCCACAATCATCATTGTATATATTCATTCCCCGTTGTATATTCAAATCCCCTATTGTATATATTCATTCTATTTTCTATTTTCACAAAAACAAATTGTTTTTAGCTTTTTATATAGTCTTGTATATATATATATATATATATATATATATATATATATATATATATATATATATATATATATATAAGCGTTTGGTTTTCTTAATGCCACGGTTCTTTCCAAATGTGGAGTATTGTGTGAATCGGGTGGCTCTTCCCGATGATAGATGGTGTGACAACTTTCTTAAGGGTTTGAGTCCATTTTTGTTTTTATTTTTGGTAGTTTGTAGTTAAGGGTACCTCAAGCAAAGCTTCACTTGGTCCTAGCACATTTGCCTTTGATCCCATGGTCAAAGACAAAATATTGTGTTTAGGATGGTGAAAGTCGTAACCTTGAGACTCTTGGGTTATCCGACAATCATAAAATGGTTTTTTGGACCATTGTGGGCTCAAATTGTATCTAAGGTCATTGTGGGTCCCCGACTCAATGTCTTTAGCCATCCCTTAGCTTGTGTGGTGAGAAATCGATTTGCGAGTCCAAGTCCCGAGCCATTGGTCTAGAACTTACCCCGAATATCTATTGAGGCAAAATCTTAAGTGAAATTTGACTTGAGAAGTGATTATAGGCTCTCCTTGATCCAAATGATAGATTGAACAATTCCATATCCTACCAATAATAAGATCCCTAGTCAACCCTTTTGAGCCGTAGACCATTTTCTTTCAAGAACTATGTTACAAGCTTATACCCTTTCTAAAAGATACCCTCTCTTGTAACCCGATCTTTAATTGAGTATATGGCAAAAATATAAGTTTGGGGGGAGAGACGAGGATGACAACAAAGTGGTATGAGGCACAAAATTGAAGAAAAAGAAAGGCAATGAAAAAGAAAGAAAAACAAAAAGACAAAAAGAATGCTCAATGTGAGAAAGCATAAAAAGGAATTCAAGAAAAGTAAAAGAAAAAAAGGTGTGGAAAGTTGAAAAAGGAGAGACAGTTTGAATTAAATAAGAAAGAGTGACAATGTGTCTCTATAACCCTTTAGAAAGAAGTGTGATGACTCAAATAGTCAAGATAATGTGTGCCAAATGAATCAAAAGAAGTGCTTAAGGGAAGATGGAATCCACTTAGACCAAAACATGAACTACCCTAAACTAAAAGCCTTCACAATGACTCCACAAATTTTTTAAATGATCTTGAGTTGAATGAAGCTTTCATTAGTGGATACTTACATAAGGGGCAAGCATATGGTACCTAGAGTCGGACTTGTGACCTTTTCTTAAGAGAGATGAATGAATTCCTATCAACCTCGATTTGTGTGTCAATACTCTAAAAAGGCGAGATTTACTTAGGGAGAGTTGAGGATGTGTGAGTTTGGGTTCCACAATGACTAAAGTAATTGAAAGAGTTTGTTGATGTGTTGAGCCAACTCTTGATGCTGTTGTGTCTTACTTGATCCGTGGTTTTTCAAAGGTTAATGTTGTTAATGATGCATTTGAATTGAGGGCAATTGTTAGTCCCAATTGATGCTTGTTGAGGTTAATTTAGGATAGCTAAAAATTCTTGGATTATACCTTAAGGGGTGGGTCTTATTTTGTTTGCTTGAGGACAAGAAACAGATTAAGTTTGGGGGAGTTAATAACTAGGGATTTTTATGTGTTTCATGCTCCTTCTTGCTTACGCTTTGATTATAAATTATTACAAAATAGTCCATAAAGGCTCAAAAGTTGGGTTGATTGCAGGTTTAATCGATAAAGTGAAGAGTTGTCATAGATCGGCTCAAAAGGAGTGAAACCTATTCAAGTACCAAAGATAAGGCAAACTCAGGACAAATAGGTCTAGTGCGGCCGCACTACACTTTGTGCGGTCTGCACTAGGGGGATTCGGAGAATGGAAAAACAAGCTTTAAGGCAGTGCAGTCGCCGTCGGTCTTGCACGGTCAGCACTGAAGGCTCCAAGACCGCACTACCATTATGTGCGGTCCGCGGAAGAGAAGATTAGAGAGATGCAACTTGCCCAAGTTCAAGCCAACGCGGTCCGTGAAAGCCTCCATGATCGCGGTCCAATCTGTGCGGTCCACGGGGCCTGAGTTCAGAGAGCCAAGACTTCAAGTCCAAAAGCCTAGTGCGGATACAGTCTATTTTGTGCAGCCTGCACTAACCTCGCAGGGGCATTTTTGTCTAGTTTTATCAGCCTAGTATAAATAAAACTATTTTCCATTTTTTAGGGCATCAATTAATTTAAAATAGAAGCTGCGCTCGTAAGAAGCCATTTTGTAGACATTTTGGGCATTTTAACATAGTTTTAGCAATTCAATCATTATAATTACTTTAGTAATTTAATATTATGTCTTTCTCTTCATCTATTTCTCTGATTTTATCTTCAAGCATGAGTAGCTAAACTCATTAGCTAGAGTTGTGGCTCAACCCTAGTATGGGTAATTGATGGGTTTTGTGATTTAAGGTTAGATTGATTATGCGTGTTTGTTATTTAGGTCAATTTTATGGTTTAATTTATGAATTAGTGGTTGCAAACACTAGTTTGTGCTAAGGTTACTTGGCTCTTCTTGATAAAGAGAGCCTAAGCCTCCAAAATTGACCTGACAAGGAATTAGAATGGAATCAAGAGATTTGATAGTCCCAATTAAAGGGTTAAACCTCCAGAGAGTAATTATCCGACTTGAACACTAGTTGCTCGGGCATATATGTATACCCAATTGGTCTCGAGAGAGTCAATTAGGCAACACCACTCTTTCTACTAAGGGGTGTAGAGTGGGTAGTATTGAGAAACGGTTATAACATATTTCTCCAATACTGTCAACCGTGCCCTAGAAATAATTACTTATCAGTTAGCCACCTAGGTGAAGGTCACTACCCTAGTACCCTTTAAACTATTAAATACAACTCGTAGAACTTTAATCTTAGCAAAATCTAGTTTCAATCTTGATTTGTAGTTTGATATTAGTAGTTTTATATAGAAAAAAAATGAATGGAAGATCAATTAAGATCATACACGCAATCCTAAGCTAAATAGATGCTCGACTCGAATCCTAGCTCTCTCTGGAATCAATCCTGACCCACAAATCCGGTATTGCGATCCTCTCTCATTAATTTTTAGTGGTGCGGAGTTGGTAGCGATCACCTACTTGCAAAGCCATACTGGATATACTTAGTGATAGCTCTACATCTCTCATCTTCTGTATCACTGTGTTCTCAAAAGTCGTGCACATGGGGGCAAAGGACAACACCACCAGCTCAGAGTTAGCCAAAAGGTCATAACCTATATGAATGATTATGTTCCTGTTAGGACCCTCCATCCTCACCTCTACACGAGTGTTTCTGTTTAAGAAGGCCTGTATCTCATCAATGTTGATGTATGAACCAAAGTCGTCGTTCCTCGCAGGTACCGCTTCTTCTCCTTCAATCTCCGATGATGCACCACCTTGTACGGCCCGTACAGTCTCCTCACCTTTAGATACCTCATTAGCCCTAGAAGACCTCTATTCCTTAATAGCATTTGCCATAAAAATGGCCCATGCGCATGGCACACATGCAGGCGCTGCTTCCTGAGCAATTATTCTCTTTGGTTCGATACATGTGAGGGCGGCCTTCCCAAGTTCCACTATTAGCCTCTTTATCGGCGGCGACTCCTCTCCATTAGAAAATTTATCTCTGAGATGGTAGATAGGCCGGGAGGATATCTCATACCGTGTAGCAATATCCCAGGGGGAGGTAGCCCTCATTGACAAAGCTTGAGCATGACCTCCACGGACAGACTCAGCCAAAGTAACTGATGAAATGGTCTTGCGAAATGCCGGAACTTGAGCTCTCTTTTTTGAAGCCCATCGACCTGCATTATAAGGAGGTCGTACTAACGAATAATGGAAAATAATAAAATGCCGAAGCAAAAATAACACTTGCTAGATGGGACCTTCACTCCAAAGCGTTTGTATAAAACTGCCCAATCACGAATACCCGCCATGTGGGACAACACGCGAGCCACCCAGTCTTCAATACCAAAGACACGGGAGGGTGCACGCCTCTCTGATAAATAAAAACCAAAAAAAGAAGCCACAAATGACCACAAAGCTAAAGGATGAAAATAAGACCAAGCGTGTGCCAAAAACACTTACGATTATGTTTCCACCGCTCGGGAAACCCAGTCGTGTTTGCCACCAAGTGCTCTGTTTTGATAACAAAAAAGTACTTGTTCCAAAACTTTCGATTCATCATGTCATCCATTCCGACTATCAACCCTCTAGTCCTACGATGCTGCAGATGTATCATAGTACTTCTGTAAAAACTTGGTGAGAATAAGTGCAATAGTGGTGGACATTGACCTCACAACCAGCCAATTCTGCATACTTTGTCAGCATCTGAAAATATTTCTACAAATATGGAGATAGTTACGCAGTGAGACGTTATAAAATCGACAAAATTCTTTCGTCAGCAGAAGAAGTGAGAGGGTACATTCAATTAAGAAAGGGTAGACATATAAGGTACTATATCCAGGTCGATGGACCTCCATGATGTCACCACTAGCCGGCACTATCTCGACGTGGGAAGGTACACAATATGTAGATTGAAGCTCAACTAAATGAGACAGTGCGGTCTCAAAAATCACATTCTTGATAAGGGAGGACTATCTCCTCCATGGTAGGAAAACTCTCATCCTCTTTAGTCATGATATCCTCACCACAAAGAGGGGCCATCGATAATAGGGTGGCATCAAAAATTAATCGTGAATACGAAGGGTGTGCGACATTTCGACAATAAAGGCGTACTACTAAACCTATAAAAGAAGGTAACAACTGCGTAAGAATGGGAGATATGGAATCGTGAAAGCAAAGTCAAGAGCAGACACTAGCGAAGAAGATCAAAGGAGAACAATGTTCACGTAAGAGAAGGGAGGCTGAAAACTTCTGAAAAATGAAACCCCCATCTATTATAGGGTTGAGTGGCTCGTGAATCAAAGTAAAGGATTGTTAATGACACCAAAACCGAAGCGACATGCATGCATATATTATTTTGGGAAGATGCGTAATGATAACGTGCGTGGCTATACGTCACCCCATAATAGCCACACTATCACGACTTCGCCAGTTTTGTCGTTCTCTCCATCTGGGTCGACCCTACTTATTCAACGATCAAATTTTTCTGAAAAAAATACAAATTAGGCCCGATTATTGAGGCCGTTCGGGACCACGACCTTAAGAAGCGGAGGGACTAACTGTATAGGTCTAAATTTGGCATATCGATGGTAAAATATAAGTAAGATAAAGGATGGAGTCAACCGTGGTATAACAACGGAGATTTTCTCTCAAGACATTTGATGCCAAAGATGGGCAGCTGAGATGAGGAAACAACGGTAGCATAAGTTCAAATATAGACACAAGGAATATTTCTTAGGATATTATTCTTTGTACTTTTTAGGGTTTTTGAGAAATGTACCCTATAAATAGGAAGAGATAGAGAATTAAGGGGGAGGGGGGGGGGTTCACTTCTTCAAAAGTACTTTATGTAAAGAGTTGACTGGAGAATATACTTAAATTGTCTCATTCATTAATTACCTTGTTCGAACTCACATTTTTGGTTATATATTCGCAAGATTCAAGTATCCGAAAACTCTCTATTATTCCATTCATTTACGTTGTTGTCAGGGGAAAGAATCGTTTGAGTCTCACAATAATTGGGAAGTAAATCCTTTCTGTTGTGCTAGTATAATTAATCTATATTTATTGCACATTTATGTTGTTGCATTTATGAGCATTTAATCAGCTCAAACATACTCATTAACATCATCCATATTGCCTGCTTTGTTTAGTATTCGGTCTAGAATTCATTATCTAAGATTCACCTTTCTTATCATTATCAATTGATTTAATCAAAGAGCTTAATATTTTTTGGTCAAACATGATTTCTTGCTTTGCTAGTGAAAAGATATATCTTTCAAAACTTACTCTCTTGAGTTTGAAAGCGGATGAAACTATCTGTTAGATTTATTCATAGGTCAAGTATGTCAATTGAAAGAAACGTATGTGAAAAATTCATTAATATGTTGAAGTCTAGCAACATACTACTTCCATGAATGTTGTCTCTTTTCACGTCTAGAGTCAGGTGAACTAACTTGATTGGTCTAAGATTAATTCATTTTTCCAATAAAATTAAAATATTCAGAAACTATTCGGCAAGTAATGAAGTTATATTTGGAAGTGAAACGTGCAACTATTTATATTTTGAGACAGATGAGTTAGTTCTTCTAAGATTAATAGATGAAATTATCTAATTAATCAAGCTTTGGATCTAGTTGATGGCTTCTCAATACTTTAACTCATTATCTAATTACTTGTTTAACTTTAAATGGATTAGCTAATAATTTTGTTTATCCACCTTAATGTAAAACTAATACTTGATTTGTCATCCCTTCGGGGACATATGATAAAGTTGGAACAATACAGAAAAGATTAGCCATCTGATAAAGTTGGAACAATACTGTATGAGGTCAAATTTGACCCTCAATGTCTCTACTCCGAAGGGTACGCCCAACGAAGCATACGTCCATTAAAGTAAGGGTACGACTTGGACGTAAGGACGAAGGTGGCGCCAGTTAAGACCTGGCGCCCTCGCTAGGAGGACGTTGACTACGTTTTGTAATTATTTTGAGGAAGGTCTCCTATTATATAAAGGGGACCTTCCCATTGTAAAAAGAGCATCAATATTATTCATGAATAATACAACTCTCTCATCTTATCCTATTTTCTCTCTATCTCTATCTCCAACGAACATCTTCTCTTGAGTTCATATTATCAACTTATAGTATTAGATCTACAACGATAACATAATTTTATATCTCTAGGTCTATGATATTTGATTACAATTAACCCTTTTATATTTTTGATTGTTTTCTAGCTTACAAAGTATATTTTTAACTTTTGGGCGAAACAATTTGGCGTCGTTTGTGAGAATTTCGAGAATCAAAATCATAGTATCCACCTAGAGATAAACAAACTACCTTTCTCTACACCACATGAAAACAAAAGATGGCCGAAAATAACACAAGATCAAAAGCTATAGTGGGTGTTACAACCAATATCCTTGGTCCTCTCAACGGGGCCAGTGACGATGTCATCATGAATGCAACTCCCAGCATCACACAAGGTACAGAGATCTCATCTTCCCCATCTCAAGATCTGACGATCTTGCACGAAAAAGGAGCTTCCACGTCGCTGCTAAAGAAGCACCCTAGGTGGTTAAAAAGCTACTGAAAGAGTGGCTAACAAGCACCCTAAGTCGCTTGGTTGAGAAATCACCGCAAGGCAACATCAGGCGTGTACCGACAGTAAGAACCACCGCTACCGTGGGTAAAGCTGAGGTTACACGATTAAATAATCAACCCATCGAGGCACACTCCGGAAATGGTACGCTAACAGCCATCCTAAAGAAGATAGAAGAAATGTAAAATGAAAACAAGGCACTCCGCGACCAAACAAAGGAACACCAGGAAAGGGTCGACAAGATCCCCGGAGCTCCCAAGTTGCTACCAAAACACGATGTGGGGAGGTTCGTAGAACAATCATACACCGAAGAAGCTACCCTTTACTCTATCCCAAAGACCTTTAAGATGCCTCCATACTTAAGGGTGTACGACGGAACCACCGATTTTGAGGATCATCTACTCCATTACGTCACTGCTGTGAAGGGCAACGACCTATCAAAAGAACAGGTACCGTCGGTGCTGCTGAAGAGGTTTGGCGAGACGTTGACAGGAGAGGCCTTCACATGGTACTCTAAGTTACCAGATAAGGCGATATCAACATTCTAGGAAATGGCGGATAAGTTCGTCACCGCCCATGCGGGTGCAAAGAAAGCGAAATCAAGGGTCAACGACTTCTTCGCCGTCAGACAAACCATAGGAGAAGGGCTCAGGGACTTCCTAGCTAGGTTTAACAGGGTAAGGATGAGTCAGCCAAACGTATCGAAAGGTATGGCAATTGCCGCTTTCCACAACGAGCTAAGCAGGGACGGTTCGAGGGAGACCAAGAAGCTTCTGAGACGCCTCATGAAATACCCCCTACCACATGGGAGGAAATCCACAATGCCTATTGCGCCGAGGTACGAGCAGACGAGGATGATATTAATGGGCCGATCTAATGGCTAATACTGATACACTAAGAAACAAGGAGAGATAATGTAATAAAGGACAACGAGAACAACTCCCACGCTCCAACAAAGACTGACATCAGCCATACACTAGATCTTCCCATCCGCCACTAAAATATACGGACGCGTTACAGCGACACGTTGCCCTATTTTGTAACGAAAGAGGTACGCCCTCCTTATTATCCGCCCATAACTTTTACGTGTCTCCTTTAGAAATAGTGTATGCACTGGAGAAGCTAGGCACCAAGGTGCAGTGGCCGCAGAAGATGAAATCAAACCCTGCCACAAGGAAATCAAACATCTTATGTAAGCTCCATCAGGAACGGGGACACAAAACCGAAGACCTTCCCCAACACGAATGATAAACATGATCATCGGAGGCGGCAACGACCCAGTGACGAATCACGTCAAATTTTCCAAAACACACAGACTAAAGCAGACCATCGCCCATGAACGGTATGACGACTTCGAAGATAGTATCACCTTTGATAATTCTAATGCCGATGGTTTGTCTTTCTCTCATTATGATGCTTTAGTTATTACTTTGCGTATCACTGATACAGATGTTAAAAGAGTTATGATCGATGATGGAAGTGTCGCATGTATTATCCACCCAAGGGTCCTCACACAAATGGGACTCGAGGATAGGGTAATACCGCGTTGCATAACACAAACTGGTTTCAAAAATGTAGTGGAACGGACATCCGGAGAAATAACACCGCCCGTCTTATCGGGAGGAGTTATGCTGGAAATAACTATTCACGTGATGAACCAAGAAACAACGTACAATGTCATCATAGGACGCCCGTGGATACACGCCATATGAGCGGTCCCTTCAATCCTTTACCAAGTGATCAAATTCCCTACCCCATGGAGAGTATTCAGCATTAGGTGCGAGCCACGCACCGTGGAGGAATGCTACAGAATAACTTAAGATTGCACCCACACCCAAAAAATGAAGGGGGCGAGTGCGGAGGCATAGCAATAAGCCGTGTCGGGGACTAAAATTGACCCGACAGCAAATGCCATTAGAGATCCCGACGTCGTGGAAGCCTATAAAACAATGATCCAAGATCTTGACCCAGTTCAATTGGACGACACCGATCTAGCAAAGAAAGCCTATATCGGGCATGGCCTCGCCAACCTAAGTAAGTATTGTGAATTCCTAACTAACCATGCAGATCTATTTTCTTTCTCCCATTCAGGTATGCTGGGAATTCCGCAAAGCATCGTCACCCACAAGATGAAGGTCAATCTATTACATCTGCCCGTGTAACGAATGAGAAGGAAATTCAACGCCGCTATCAATGAAGCAGTCAACGAAGAAGTAGATAAACTACTAGCCAACGGCTACATCAGGGAATCAAAGTACCCCCAATGGGTCGCCAACGTCGTCATGGTCAAAAAGAAAAATGGGAAGTGGGGAATGTGCGTAGATTTCACCGATTTGAACAAAGCATGCCCGAAGGATTCATTCCCACTACCTCATATCGACCAATTGATCGACGCCACCACAGTACATGAGCTATTGAGCTTCCTAGATGCCTATCTGGCTACAATCAAATCATGATGACCGAAGAGATTCTGGAGAAGACGACTTTCATCAGTCATCAAGGGACTTACTGCTACAAGGTAATGCCCTCCGGGCTAAAAAATACAGGAGATACTGGTCACCAGGATTTTCAAAGAGCAGTAAGACTATGGAAGTCTATATCGATGATATGCTGGTGAAGTCAATAAAAAAATAGGACCACATCGACCATCTGAAGGAAGCATTTGAAATATTACGGAGGTACGGGATGAAACTAAACCTCGAGAAGTGCGCCTTCGGTGTAGCCTCAGGAAAATTCTTAGGATTTCTCATATCACAACGAGGTATCGAGGTCAACCCAGATCATATTAAAGTGATAGATGCAATACCCGATATGCTGAACAACAAAAAACAGGTGCAAAAGCTCAAGGGGAGAATAGCCGCCCTATCTAGATTCATCTCGTGATCCTCCAACAAATGCCACAAATTTTTCAATGTACTGAGAAAGGACAATGGGTTACCATTGAATGAGGAATGTGTGAAAGCCTTGAGAAAACTGAAGGCGTACCTATCTTCGCCACCACTGTTGGCCAAAGCAAATCTAGGCGAGACTCAACTGGTGTATCTGGCCGTATCTGAGGTGGCCGTCAGTGCAGTATTGGTTCGCGAGACCAAAAGTATGCAATCCCCTATTTACTATACTAGCAAAACCTTAGTGGACACCGAAACACGATATCCACACCTTGAAAATTTAGCTCTGGCGTTGGTCGTAGCTTCACGGATGCTCCGACCCTATTTTTAGTGCTACCCCATTATAGTACTGACAATTTTCCCCTTGAAAAGCATCCTACGTAAGCCTGAGTTATCAGGTAAGCTCTCCAGATGGGCCATAGAGCTCAGCGAGCATGATATCTCGTATCTCCTGAGAACCGCCATCAAGTCGCAAGTACTCGCCGACTTCCATGAAGAGATACTGCTAGAAGCAAAATAAGAGGCACATCGTGCCCCCTCCAACACTGACCTATGGGATCTATATACTGACGGCGCCGCTAATGCCTCGAGATCGAGACTGGGTCTCATTCTCAAGGTTGCCATGAGCGAAATAATTTACCAGTCCATACGATGCCCGAGATGACTAACAACAAGGCTGAGTATGAGGCTATTATTGCAGGTATAGAACTAGCCATCAAGTATGGAGCTCGACGACTCATTTTCCATTGCGACTCCCAGCGCATGGTGAACCGGGTCACCGGGACTTACCAAATCAAGGAGTAGAGATTGCAAAAGTACCAGTTAGAAATCCACAGATTAACGACTGAGCTCGATGAGTGCCGCTTCGAACTAGGATTGTGCATTCGAATCGGTTTATCGATAAATCGAATCGATTATTTGTAATCGGTTCATCAATAAATGAAATCAAAAAAATTGAAACATTATTGAAATGATAACGATAAGCATATATACAAATCGATAATCGATAAGTAATTATCGATAAAGGTCAAAATCGAATCGATAAATCAAATGCACACCCCTAATTATTTCATCTACCACATTTAAGGAATGATCATATTTAAAGTTGAAGGGAATGAAGTTCAAATTAATGGAATATAGAATTGACAGTGATGATGTATTTTTATTTTTGTTAATATCGTTGGAGTGTTGGTTGCATATATTTGATCCCTTACTTTAGTTTCGTTGCATGTCTATCGACACAATTTTTATGTTATAAACATTGTTCATCTTATTTTAGCTTCTTTTTATCCATATTAGTTAGGCATTTTTATAGCGATATACTTTTCGTGGAATCCCACAAATTTTCTTATTGGTGTAATCGATAACCGAATCGAAAAGCCCCAAAAATTAATAAATCAAAATCGAAAAAATCGAAACCTTATTGAAATGATAACGATAAGCATATTTACAAATCGACAATCGATAAGTAATTATCTATAAGAGTCAAAATCGAATCAACAAATGCACACCCCTACTTCGTATAGGTCCCGAGGGTGAACGCTGAGGCAGACGGCCTAGAAAAATTGGCCGCAACCACTAAAAACTTCGACAAAGAAAGAGCGGTCGCCCTCCTCTATTCAGCCATTGATCACACTGAGGTACTCTTCTTAAATTTTACTTGGGACTGGCGCAACTAGTTTGTGTCCTATCTGCATGATGGAACACTCCCACCTAACAAAAAAGAAGCCAAGAAGCTCCGTGTATAGGCCGTCTGGGATTGCCTGATAAACAACAAGATCTACAAAAGGACGTTTGGCAGACCTCTGGCCATGTGCCTAGGGCCGCACCAAATGACGCCAGTACTCGAAGAGGTACACAAAGGTCAGTGCGGTGCACACACAAGTAACCGCGCCCTCGTGCGCTGCATAATACAAACCAGCTACTATTGGCCAACTATGAAGAAAGACGCGGTGGAATATGTCCGCTAATGCGAACAATGCCAAAAGTATGCCCCATGATACACCAACCAGGAGAATCGCTCCACTCGGTCACTTCCCCATGGCCTTTCATCAAATTGGGAATGGATATTTTCGGTCCGCTACCAGCAGGACTAGGAAAGGTACGATTTTTATTAGTTTTAACTGACTATTTTTCCAAGTGGGTGGAAGCAGGTGCGGACGCCCAAATACGCGAACATGAAATCATCGCCTTCATATGGAAGAATATCATCTGTCGTTTCGGCATCCCAAAAGAAATCAGCTGCGGTAACAAACGGCAGTTCATCGGCCAGAAAACAACAAAGTTCTTTGATGAATGGCATATTAATTGAATACTCTCTATGCCATACCACCCCTCCGCCAATGGCCAAGCAGAGTCGTCCAACAAAATGATACTGAACATACTGAAGAAGAAGCTCGAGGACGCCAAAGGGCTATGGCCTGAGCTATTACCGGAAGTGTTATGGGCACACCAGACCATGACCAAGTCCTCCATAGGAGAAAAACTATACTCACTGGTCAACGGAACCAACGCGGTCATACCAGTCGAAGTCGGCGAACCAAGCTTGAGGTATTCACATAGAAGCGGAGCAGAGAATGACATGAACAGGCTTCAAGACATTGATAAGGCTGAGGAAAGAAGATAAATGGCCCATATAAGAATAGTAGCCCAGAAACAACAAGTTGAAAGGTACTACAACAAGAAGGCCAAAATACGACCACTCAAAGTGGGTGACTACGTCCTCAAAGCCACAATGTTGGCGTCAAAATACCCAAGCGAAGGAAATCTGGGCACCAACTGGGACGGATCATACAAAATCACAGCAACAGCAAATAAAGGAGAATTTCAATTAGAAACAATGGAAGGAAAGATGCTCCAAAACAATTGGAAAGTCGCCCACTTCAAGTATTTCCATTTCTAAAATGCGTCTCCCGAGTCGCACTCATTTTCCCTTACCCGAGTTTTGTCCCAATTGGGTTTTCTCGAGAAGGTTTTTAACGAGGCAGCAAAGGGGATACCTGGAGATATTTGCCGAACGAGTTTATCATACCGCCACTCAATATGCTTTCTTGGCTGATATGACAAAGGGACTAGACTAGTGTTAGCCTCTAACAATATGACTTGACGAGGTCGGGCAAAATTCGTGCCAAGGGCTTGTACATTGCCCCTTGGCATGGGTTTGTGGAATTGATGACAAGCAATGTGCAAGGCTGGGTATGTGTCTAAGTTGGTGTTGGACTTAGGCATGTCAGCTAGGCAAGGTGACTTGAGTTTTGACAAGGCAACCTTGGTTCGTGGGCTTTGGCAATGGCAGTAAAGGCATGGCACTTGTCAAAGGCATGCGCGGATCAGTGGGACGACTTAATTTATAGCAAAGCATGGCTATGAAATTAAGGGCGAGGCAAGGTCCAAGATAAAGTAAAGGCTAGAGGCAAAAACGTGGGCAAAGAGCTGGAAAGCTAGTGTGCAAGGCATGTGATGCAAGCGGTGTGGAAGGCATGTGCTTGGAAGTTGAAGACATGTGCTAGGCACATGGACAGTTGACTCTAAAGGCTGAAGACAAGGCAATTTCGTGGGAAAGGTTTAAATTTGAATTCAAACATATCATTTGTGATTGTTTTTAGTTAAGTCATGTGCATGGCACATTATAAAAACTGTCCCTTTGTAAAACTGCCATGAACAGCCCCCTTTTTATGTATGTATTTCATTTATTTTATGGCATGTAGCATATTTTAAGCCATCCAAATGTGAGTGCATTGTATTCTCGGAGATTAATAAAGGTTGGGTGATTTTACCCGTAATTCTGTGTGTGTTCTTAAGGTTGGCTAAAGTCTGAAAATTCTAAGTGTCAGACTGTGTGTGCGAAAATTAGGCTGAGTAGTTGTGTGATTGCTACTACTGTGCAGTGTCAATATTTGCGAAAACTTGGCCCCGTAACAATTGTTATCAGAGCTTTGGTCCTGATTAGTGGTCATGGCTGGTGGAACTTCAGAGTTACGTGATCATGTGCAATGGTTGGAGAGACTGATCGGCGTGACTGATGATCCTTTAGACTTGGCAAATCTAATTATTGAGATTTACCGTCTAAAGGTTGGCATGGGTCTGTGATGAGATCCAACAAACCTGTGAGGCTGCGGAAGGCAAAGTTGAAGATCTATAGAAGGAGATCGAAACTGTAAATGTTGAAATTACTGTCCTTCGACGGACATTGGTTGCTCCAGACCAAGTGAGTGAAGAATGTTAGAAAGTGAAGACCCATGATCCTAAGGCATTTGGTGGAGCGCGTAGTGCTAAAGAATTAGAGAACTTTTTATGGGATATGGAGCAGTACTTTGTGGCTGCCAAAGTTCCGGACGGAGAAAAAGTCACAATTACAAGCATGTATCTCACGGGAGATGCTAAATTGTGGTGGAGAACTTGCATGATTGATGATGAAACTGCGGGCAGACCCAAGATTGATACGTGGGCTAAACTTCGGAAGAAAATGAAAGACCAATTCTTTCCTAGCAATGCATCTTGGCTTGCTAGGGATCGCTTGAAACGTCTAAGGCTAACTGGATATATTTGTGATTATATTAAGGAATTCACTTCCTTAATGCTGGATATTCAGAACATGTTGGAGGATGATAAATTGCATAATTTTATTTCTGGAATGCAAGCATGGGCACAGAACGAACTTATGAGACAGAACGTGAAAGATCTTCAAAGTGTGATTGCTGCAGCGGATTCTTTGGTGGATTATCGTAGTACCCACAGTCTTTCTGATATTCCTTCTACTTCAAAACACAAGAAAATGGTGGAGAAGAAATGTGAATGGAGGAAAGAAGTTCGAAAAGAAGTGGTGGAAAAGGGCAAGACTGTTGCTGATGGAAATACTAGAAATAATGGCATCACAAATAAAAAGAGCGATGGTTGCTGAACGTGCGACAAACCTCATCTTGTCAAGAATTGATTAAATCGGGAGAGAGTTAATGCTTTGCTTGCTACAGAAAATAAAGGGGATGGAGAAGGCCAGGAATTACTGCTTCCTTAATGAATCCTTTGCAATTGCTGAGTGTTATCTCGTTGGTTAATGCTACTAGTAAGGGTGTGCATTCAATTTATCGATTCGATTTTGACTCTTATCGATAATTACTTATCAATTATCGATTTATACATACGCTTATTGTTATCGCTTCAATAAGGTTTCGATTTTTTCGATTTCGATTTATCGATTTTTGGGACTTATCGATAACATCAATAAGAAAATTTACGAAATTCAACAAAATATTTTTGCACAAGATTTCACACACATCAGCATCAAATCTGATGCATAAACAGTGTTGTTCGACCAAATATGGTGATAAGTGATAAGGCCAAATATGATTTTTCATTTGACCAATTAAAGGTTACTAGATATCACACACATCAGCATCAAATCACTCTACTAGTGCATAAACAGTGACATCAAAATCTCCTTTTTTATCTATGGTTCTTTAAATTAAAACACAAGATATGCCAAGATAATTGAGAGAGAAAAGGAGACGATGGATAATTCCTCATGTTCTGAATATTGGCCTTAGACTGAAACTGAGACTCATTTTCAACATGTTATAACAAAAGCTAGCTAATAACGAGTAGCAGAAGTACCATCAGTAATACTAGCCATATTCATATGGGATAGAAGTATCCAACTTAAGACAAAATTAAAAGCTAGCTATTACATTTTGAGAACAAGTTCTCTACATTAATGGAGTCCATAAGATAGAGAAAATCTAGTCCGAAACCAATTCAAACTAAGACAAAATTAGCAATGGAAGCAGCTAAAGAAGAGCCATTGAGTCCATCTACAAAATCAAATTCAACAATAATCATTGCAATAACCAAATTGAAAAGCTAACCTGAATGAATAAGCGAAACTAATCACATAAAAGTTGTTATGGAACTTCATACTAGTCCATTAGTCATTTGCCAGCCAATGTGTTAAGTATTTAAGTAGCTTGCTTCAGTAGTAATATAACATTATATAATGACCATTTTCACAAGGTCCTCTATAGAATAAGTGAGAAAAAGAACATAGGCCATAGGGGATTAAAGAAATAAAATTGACCAGCAAAAAGTTGCCAAATTCGGCCCTTTTGAGTATAATCCATTTTATATTATGGTAAGGCAGTTGTTGGACAAGTCTGTTAAAGAACAGATTGAAAGAACAGATTTAATAATCGAGAGGAGAAGGAATAGACAAATTGAAAGAACAGATTTACTAATCGAGAAATACCAAAAGACCAGTTTGTTAAAGAACAGATTGAAAGCGGCTAACAAAGGAACAAATTAATTCAGAAGAAAAATGGAGAACTTACATAGCGGCATAGCGGCTAACAAACTCTAGCAAACATCGTCGGTGGAAGCTTCTTTGCCAAGATTAGTAAAATCTAATAAGAATACATATTAATAAGTCAAGAAATTAATATATTATTTAAATATCTTAAGCAATACAATAAAATTAATTAAAATATACATACCTTCCTCGAGTGTCTCGAGAAAATCTAAATCTTCCTCAACATTTCAAGGAAGCGATTCACTCCGAAGCCAATCTTGAAGGCACACTAGAGTATCAACCAATTTAGGAGTTAATGAACTCCTAAATTGGTCAAGAATACGCCCTCCAGTACTAAATTCACTTTCAGATGCCACACTTGAAATAGGAATATAGCAAGCACATCTCGAGCCATCTTAGCAAGAATAGGAAATCTAGGTGAATTTACCTTCTACCAAGCCAAGATTTCAAAGTCCAGTTTTTTTTTTTTCAGAATCTTCTGCAAGATACTTTTCAAATTCTGTTTTAGAATCTACAACTTCAGCTTCAACTTTATGTTTCCTTATTTCATCTAAAAGTTCACCTAAACCAGGAGTTGAAGTTTCTATTGTGCTCAATGAAGAGCTTGGCAAAGAGGTAGAAACTGTACTACCAGTATATTTTGAAACCGACTTAGAGACATACTCATTATATAATGAACCCATATAAGTATGAACCTCTTTTTCAATAATTGTCCCTTCATCTCCAAACATCTTCTTAAGTACAAAACCAACAATAGTAAACTTGTAACGTGGATCCAAAACACAAGCAATGAAAATTATTTTGTTCATTTTTGTTGGTTCACCCTAATACTTCTCAAATTGTTTCCACATACTTAATGCCATCTCACTCAAAAGTTTATCTTCAGTTGTTATTAATCAATTTAAGTAAACAGCTACTTGACCAATTGCAAGAAAATGGGCATTTGATGTTACATAAAGTGATCCAGACACCTTCAAAGTGAGATTATAAAATATTTCAAGAAATTATGCAATTCTCTTTACATCATCCCAATCAGTTCTTGTAAGCAAACCTACAGGCTTTCCATCTGAAATAGAATCAAACATAAGATAACTTGACAAGCCGATATTACGACAAGAATATTCTTTAATTGCATGTTCATATTCAATAACCCTGCTTAACATTAAATAGGTGGAATTCCACCTTGTAGGAACATCTAAGCATAAAGACTTCTTGACAATATTTTCACTTTCACAACATTTCTGAAACTTTCTCAACCTAGCAGGAGACTGTCTAATGTATCTGGCTGCACATCTAACACGAGCAATAGAAATACTTGACGCTTTTAAACCATCTTTCACAATAAGATTTACAATATGAGTCATGCATCTCATGTGAAAGTGTTGACCATTCATTGAATTAGTTCCCCAATCATCTAATTTCTTAGACAACTTCTCCACTGTAACATCATTTGAACTAACATTATCAATTGTGACACTGAAAATCTTTTGCAAACCCCACTCACGTAAGTAATCAATAATACACCTTGCCATATCTTCACCTTTATGACTAGTAATTGGAGAAAAGTTTATAATTCTTTTATGCATAATCCATTCACTATCAATCCAATGGGATGTGATACAAATATAGTTAATTTTTTTGAATAGAAGTCCATGTATCAGTGGTAAGACTTACTCTTTGACTTGCTCCTTTAAGAAACATCATTAATTTACTTTTTTCCACATTAAAAAGAGCAAAACAATCCCGTGTAACAGTAGTACGGAAAGGAATATGAAAACAAGGTTGTGCCACTTTCATAAAGTTTCTAAAGCCTTCCTTCTCAACAAAACTAAATGGACGTTCATAAACAATCACCATACGACACAAAGCCAACCTACACTCTTCTTGATCAAATTTCCATGGAATATCACCTTTATTACCCCAGGTACTGTTTGATATGGTAATAGTTTTTGACCTTTTTCTGTTTTATAAGGATTCCTTGGACATTTACTGATATGATTATTCATTTGTGTCGTACTTTTTCTTCTCGTCTCAAAATATTCTTATCCACAAAATTTACATGCATATTTATTATTTCCTTTAGCATCAACTTTTTCTTCAAAAAAATCTCATGCCCGAGATCGTTTTTTCCTTTGTTTTGTAACTGTCAACTGAGTAGTTGCAGCAGTAGACTGAGAACCTCTACTTTCATCAACCACTTGATCAATTTTATCATTTTCAGCCATATAAAGTGAATGAAGAATGTAACTAAAAGTTTAAAACGAGTTGAATAAAGCAAAGCAAGACGAAGTCAGCACTCCTCGCTCTTTCAGAAATCCTTCATCCACTTCCCAAACCCCAGCTGACTTCCTTCTTCCTTTACCTTTATAAGCTACCAAAAGAAATTCTTTTCCTTTATTAAAATTTCTATGACATTGAGGGATTAAAGAGAAGAAAAATTGAACAGACAAGAAAAATCCCACATTTTTCAGCAAGGATTGCTTTCAGGAGGATTGAATAACTCAGTTTCAAGCTTACATCTACAAACAGTACAAACACGGTGTTTTGAAAGCCAAGTATCCGCACATTCAAGATGAAAACCATGGTACCAACCTAGCCAATTGTTCACTCTCAATTATGTCTAAACAAACAGCACAATCATTTCCCAACACCAATTCTTGGCCTGTAACTTTTGGCAATTTATCCAATTGTGCTGAAGATAGACCTTTTTCTTTTGGAGGCTTTGTATCCTAAATTAAATGGCAAGTGAATTCAGATTAGGTGTTGTCATTTAAACACAACAAATTATCAATTAACGAACATCAACCCCTAGTATCCAGTTTCTACAGATGTAATAATTTCCCATATTGAAAAAGATGAAGAATCGAACAAACGTTACAGCTAAACATGCTAGATATATATTATTAAACACAAATAAAAATTGATGAACCAAGTTTACATGCCAAAATTTCGTAATACAGTCTTTAAATATCTAAGAAAATCAGTCAAGAGAATCTGCAATGACTTCAACCACTTCTGATGGCCAGGCTTTAGCTTAACAAATTTAGTCGTAACCTCTAAACTATAGCCCTATTTATTTGCAACAATAGCCTTTCATTGCCATGAGTTTACTTCCAACAATACTTAGTACAACATTAGGAATCATTTGCATTAGAACTCATGCTAAAATAGCCCAGAATATCATAACAGGACCTAACACATGATTATTATTGTTTCCACCAGAGGTATTATTTGTTGTTGCATAGCAAAGAAAACACATGTACACCAAGAAAACAACGCTCATTCCAACACAAGGAAGAAAGAGTGCAAGGAAAATAGATTGTTTAATCGGAGCCCCAAAAAATTGCCACAAAAAGTGAACCAGAAAGTTATAAAAAAAGAGAAAGTCATATATTAGCACTTAGCAGTTTGAAATTTAAAGAGGGACAGACGATAAGGGCCCAGAAAGAAATCAAAATTCAAAACCATCCTTTAGAAGTTCCTCATAATCTTGAACTTGAAGAAGAACAATAAGTCGTGCTGCCGGAAAACAAAGTCGGAACAAGAAAAAGAAAAAGAAATAAGAGAAATCAGTACCTGAAAGTCGAAGAAAACTGCGGCTGTGTATGTCCGAAGTCCGAACGGCGATAATCATCGGCGACAGTGGTGACAGAATAGAGGAGATTAGGAGAAAGTGAAGATTGAAGAATGAAGAGGAAGCGGCGCTGATAAATGATAATAGGGTTAGCACATACGGTTAGGGTATTAAGTGAAGGAAAGGGTAATATTATAGATAAGGGTATATTTGTCTTTTTACTATGTCTTATCGGTTTATGGATAAAACGATAACCTAAGAAGACAAAATCGAAATCGAAATCGATAACTCGATAAGGAAAATTTCGAAATCGAAATCCAAATCGATAAATCGATATTGATAAACCGATAACAAATAATCAATTTGATTTATCGATAAACCGATTCGAATGCACACCCCTAGTTACTAGCAATGAGACTAACCCTCATTCTTTGCCGATGCACATCAAAATGAAAATTGGGGATAAAGGTGTGATAGCTATGGTAGATACTGGTGCTACGCACACCTTTGTTTCGGCCAGTTTGGTGCATAGGTACGGTTTGAGTGTAACTAAGTGTCACTCTTACATGAAAACAGTGAATGCTAAAGCACAAGCCATTGTGGGTATGGCTTATGACGTTCCCATGTCTGTCGGGAATTGGAAAGGGAAGGTAAATCTAATGGTGATCCCATTAGAGGAGTTTGAGATCATCCTTGGAATTGAATTTCTGCGGAAACACCATTCTGTCCCAATGCCTCACTTGGACGGAGTGATGATCATGAACGAAATTGCTCCTAGTTTTATAAAAGTTGTTCATCCTTATGGAAGGAAGAAACTCAAAGGAAGGCTTCATTAATTTCTGCCATGATGGTGGAATAAGGGTTGAAAAGGGGAGATGGTACTTTCCTTATTGCGATGGCCGAGGTGAAACCTGATGTCAGGAAGTGCCAGACTGTGTCGCTCAAATTTTGAGCGAATTTGCTGATGTGATACATCCAGAATTGCCGAAACATCTACCACCACGGAGGGCTATTGATCATAGAATAGAGTGATGCCTAGAGCGGTGCGTCTCTCTCAACCTCCTTATCGGATGGCGCCAAAAGAGTTGGCAGAGTTGCGAAAACAACTGAATGAGCTGCTTGACGCAGGTTTGATTCAGCCATCAAAAGCTCCATTTGGTGCACCTGTTCTCTTTCAAAAGAAACAAGATGGAATGGTCGCATGTATGTTGATTATCGGACGTTGAATAAGGTGACTGTAAAAATAAATATCCGGTTCCGTTAGTGCAGGACTTGATGGACAGATTGAGCAATGCTTGCTGGTTCACGAAGCTTGATTTAAGGTCTGGTTATTGGCAGGTATGGATAGCAGAAGGTGTGAGCACGTAATTTTTGCCCTACACAATAATTACTCCCAAAATTCAAAATAAAACAATTTTTTGTTGTGTGCGATTTTCTATAAATTTTGTGTAATTTCTTAATTATTATTTGCATTTTTTGTCTATGCGTGTTATTGTTAAATTAATTAAAAACACAAAAAAAATTATTGCATTCAGGACTCAATTTTACAATTAGGAATTAATTAGTATTTTTATGATTTAGAATTTTTGTTTTAAATTACTTAGGATTTAAAATGAAGAAATTAAAGAGAAAAGAGAGAGCAAACCGGACTGAACCGTTTTGATTCGAACCAAGACCAGGCCCAATTGTGACTCCTGCCCAGTCCAATAAGACTTGGCCCAATACGACGTCCGAACGACTTCGTATTTGTCACGTTCCATCGAGCCGTTAGATCACATCGGTTTCAACGGCCCAAATCAACTGATCCCCAACCCGTCTCCTCCGACCCGTCCTCCACGCCCGAACCGCCCCATCGTCTCTTTTAATCTGAGTCGTTGGACCCTTTCATCCAATGGCCCGGATTAATCATCTAATTTCTAACCGAGCAAAGACCCCCCCCCCCCCAAACCTTTTGTCACACTAAACATTTCCCAAAAGCCCCTCCCCATCATTTCTGAGAGACGAACCAAACACCCCCAAGAACCCTAACGCCGCCCCCTGTCTCCTCGCCTGAAAAGCCGGCGGCGACGATGCCGGTAACTCCCAAACCAATACCCTTGGACCATCTAACCACCCCCAACCCAAATCTGTGATTGTTTTACCATAAATCAACCCCAAACCTCTCAAATCTTTGATTAAATGTTCGAACCCAAATCGAGACCCACCCCAAACCACTCCAAATTTATACCACAGCACCCCCATAACCCCCTCAGCCCGGTCCTCAGCTTATTTTCTTTCGAATCTCACCCGAAGCCACCAAGCCCCAAAATGGCGTATGAACCCTAGAATTGGAATTGGGGGTTCTGTGTTGAATTCAATAGGAATTTGAGGTCTAACATACCTTAATCTAGGTGTTCTCAACCGAGAACACCCCGATTGAGTTCCGTTTGGCCCCAAAAGCTCAAGCCCGTTTGTTTCTTCTTCAAAGTTCTCTATTTTTGAGGTATTCCTTTTCCTTTCTGTTCTTATTTGATTATACTCGTCGGTTTATTTTAGTTATCTTGTTGTTTTTATTTGTTGTTGATTTTTCTCGAATATTTCCAATTTTTCTGTTTTTCCTCATCTATTTGGGACCGTTTATTTGGTCGATTTGTTCGTTTCTGATTATTTGTTGTAAATGTGGCATTATAAGATACGAATTTGATTCGATTAATATCATCGAATAGCTCCGAGAGTTTTTGTATCACTGCTTCGACGACTATTCGTTATCGTTTATACGTGTTGTGATCGATTTAACGAGCGTCGTCGATTAGTTGTAAAACCTCTTCTAGAACAGTAAGACAATAGTTTCTGGATAACTGATTTAATTTCCCCTTTTTAACCACTGTTGAATTCAAATCTGATTTGTCTGTGTTTGAATTAGAAACGAATGGGTTATATTCGAACTAAATTCAACTTTGCATAAGAAATCTCAGAATTAGTGGACTATTCACTTTGAGCACATGTGAATCATTAGGGCATGTTTTTAGTTGAATTACACCATGTCAGTGACAGAGAGTAGTGAAGGCCAGGAAATAGTCCTAATTTGATATGCATTGCACATGAGATAGGTTGGTAAACTTGCTGGACATCAGTGATTTCCTGTTAGGCCTTTAGGATTTGTTCAGTTATAAAACCCACCTTTAGACAAATTTGGGTGGAAGAATCAGAGAATATCATGATAATAATGAGTATTGTTTAACTTTGTTAAGTGTTTTAAAAGCTGTAAAATCAGAACAAGCATGGGGGAAATGATTTAAAAGTTAAAGGTGCCCATGTGCTAAAGGGGAGAGATTTGAGTTTGAATATTCTGGAAATTCTGCTCAAGTTGGCTATAAAGAGGCTGAAAAACAGATTTGAAAGATATATAGAGGATCACTGGAAAAACAGAGAGAGCAGGGAGATAAATTTTTATGGGAGAGAGCAAAGCAGAGTTTTACACACACATTTTTAGAATCTAGAAGAGAGTTCCTCCCTCATATAGACTTTGAAAGAGAGACTTTTCTTAAACATTTGTCTAAAACAGAATATAGGAGATAGATTTGAAAAAGATACTTCAGCAGTTCTTTCAGCTGGAGTAAAACCTGTTTTTGTTGCTTCAGTTCGTAAATACCTCTAGTTTCTTCACTGAAACTTGTTCTGTTTTTGCCCTCTCTTGGTTTTCTCGGATTCTTGTTTTGGTTTCAAATCATCCTTGAGATTGTTGGTTGTCTTTGGTTACTGTGTTCTTTCGAATTTCTGTTTGGGATTTGCTACTGCTGTGCTATTGGTTTTGGTCCGTTTGCTGCATACTGCTTCTGTTGCTAACTCCTCCATTTGTTCGATTCTACTTCCAGGTACACATCTTTTGGGCTTGACCATTCTTGTACCATAAATGAAATGGAAGACCACTTTGAATCCTTTGTTTGAAGCCATTACATAAATAATCTTGTCTAACTACTTATTAAACTAAGGACTGTTAGCTAAAATAGATATCGTACAGTTAGTCATTAAAGGATTGAGGGTGCATTAGTCTTGTATGTCTACTTAGCTCTTACTTTCATTATGTACGAATTGAAATAAAACCTGCTAGGCTTGTATTGTTTATCGTTATAAACTTAGATTATTTTGGACTATTGATAAAAATAGATATCAGTTTTCATTTATGCTTAATTAGTTTCTATATTTTTTAGTATACGTTTGGATTTGTGTAAGTAAAACTAGCCAATTCGGATTGGGATTCCCCTTGATATTTTACATAGGTAATTTGTTAAAGTCAAGTAGTTTAAGCATGTTTAGGATGTTAGTTTGGTTAAAGCTTATCTATTAACATAAGATGTTTGGAATCATTTTGAGTTTTCTTCACTTTGATTTTTTTTTCTTTGAAGTCCATTTATAATTAAGCAAGCAAGACAAGTTAGCCAATGCTTCAGATGCCAATGTTAGTCGACTATAATCATATAATTTCGATTTCGTCAATTAACGTCAGATTGAGGATAGTGAAATCCAAAGTAAACAACCTCACGTCTAATAATTAACCAAGGCGAATTATTTCTATTTCACATATTTTGATCAATTTTCCGTTAGTTTATATCTTTTCATTCAATCTCCGGCCATAAGTCAAAAAGCTAGGAAATAATATATCATTTGGTACGATTTTTTAATTGGAAATAATTTTAAGGGATACACTGTTAAATAAATTAATCTTTTTTTTTTGTTTAGTTTTACAATGGCTTTAATCGGCATAGTTTCAAATAAGTAATCCGGATACATTTTTTATTATTCACCTATCTGTCAAAAGTACGAGTCTATGTTGTAATTTGTGACGACCCAAAGGGTCATCACTTGTTTTATTAATCATTCCGAGCTTTTGAGGTCTTGAAAACCTCAATTATAGTTGCCTCGATTTGCGTGCACAGTCCGGGCACAAAGATGGAAATTTTTATGTTGAAATATGTGAAATATGTGAAAAAGTTGAAGAATTTTGATATTAATATTGATATGGTTGACTTTGGTCAACATTTTTGGTAAACGGACCCGATCCGTGATTTGACGGTCTCAGGAAATCCGTAGAAAAATATGGAACTTGGGCGTATGCCCGGAATTAAAATCCGAGGTCTAGAACCCCGGTAAAAGAATTTTTCTGTTAAATTGTTTTCTGAAAATGTTTAAGGAAAATGAAACTGAATTTTTATTAAAAAGTACCGGTATCGGGCTCGTATTTTGGTCCGACGCCCGGTACAGGTCATATATATTGGTTAAGCGCTTCCTGTAAAGTTTGGTTGAAAACGGACGTCGTTTGACGTGTTTCGACCTTAAATTGGAAAGTTTGGAAATTATGGAATTTTAAAGAATTCTTGAGTTTTAAGGCTCAATTCATTGATTTTGATGTTATTTTAGCGATTTGATCGCACGAGCAAGTTCGTATGATGTTTTTGAGTTAGTGTACATATTTGGTTTGGAGCCCCGAGGGCACGGGAGTGTTTCGGAGGTGGTTCGGGGTGTTTTTGGACTTAGAAAACTGGCAGATTTTCTGCAATTTTTACACATACATTTTACTCTACGCGATCGCGGCCTTGTACACGCGATCGCACTGCCTTGTCACATTACTCAACGCGATCGCAGCTGTCTGCACGCGATCGCGAAGCTTTCCGTCCTTCTTCAACGCGATCGCAGCCGTCTGCACGCGATCGCATAGCTTTCCGTTTTCCTTCAACGCGATCGCGACCCTTTTCACGCGATCGTGTAGTACAAATGAGCCACCCAACGAAATTCTTCTACGCGATCGCAGCATTGTCCACGCGATCGTGTAGTGTTGAATATTTGCCTTCCGCGATCGCGACCCAATTCACGCGATCGCGTAGAACAAATTCGCTGCCCAGTGAATTTAATTCCAAAACAGAACAGAAACGGGATAAAAATCCCATTTATGTTCAACTCTCTTCTCCACAGCTCCTTGGATGATTTTTGAGCGATTCTTCATCAAACTTCTTGGGTAAGTGATTCTTAACTCGTTTTCTTCATTTTCCATCAATATTATTTAAATTCCTAAGCCTAATTAGGTGTAAATGGGTAGAAAAATTGAGAATTGAGTATAATAAGGGTTTTCAAAGAATTTGCGATCTAGAACTCGTTTTGGAGTCGAGCTTAAGAACAAATTGTATATTTGAACTCATGGAGGATTGGGTGAACTTATTTTGGTTCGAAACTTGAGTTTCGATTATGTGGGCCCGGGGTCGATTTTTACTATTCCGGACAGAATATTGTAAAAATCATATTTAGCAATATGAACTAGTTTGTTAAGTAGAATTGATGATGTGAAATCAATTGTGTATAGATACGGTTGGATTCGAGTCAAATTCGAAAGGAAAAGGCATTGCTACGGATTGAATCGTTCGTGAACTTTCGAGGTAAGTGTTTGTTCTATCCTAGTTTGTAGGAATATGAATTTAGTTATGAATAGATTGTTGAATAAGAGTTATTGGTGTTATACCGGTAATAAAGGTAAATTGTTGAAATTATTATAAATTATTGGTTTAAAACCGGTAATTATAAATATTGTTGATATAGAGATTATTGGCTAAATGCCGGTAATATATATATTTTATGAATTGGGATCGTGTGGCGCGCCGACCACTTATATATATTTATGAATTGGGATCGTGTGGTACGCCGACCACAAAGTGACTTAAATCTTGGCATTGTCCATAGTTGCCGGTAGCCTATTGATATATTTGGGAGCGGGTGGTACGCCTACCACAAGATATAATTATTGATATATTTGGGAGCGGGTGGTACGCCTACCACAAGATATAATTACTATGATATTTGGGAGCGGGTGGTACGCCTACCACAAGATATAATTACCTGTGATAGTTGGGAGCGGGTGGTACGCCTACCACGAGATATGAAATGAGAGAGGAATTGAGACATGAAAGTAAGATTTATTATGTTGATTAGATTATTCCGGATATCGTGAGTTATTGACGGTTATTTCAGAGCAGAGTATTTCCTTATAATGTATTATATATATATATATATATATATATATATTGCAACTGTACAGGTTTAGGTGGGTGACTGGCCTTAGCCTTGTCACTAGTTCGCTGGGATAGGCCAGGCACTTACCAGCACATGGGGTCGGTTGTGCTGATACTACACTCTGCGCTCTTTTTGCGCAGATACAGTTTACGGACAGCAGCAACGACAGTAGCGACTTGTGGATTTTTCGACTACTGAGACTACGAGGTAGCCTTGCAGGCGTCCGCAGGACCCGTTGTCTCTTCTATCTATGTTTTTCATTCTATTATCTCATATAATCGAGATAAACAGCTTGTATTTTCTTTCGGACAATTATGTGTATTATTCTTAGAAGTTCGTGAGTATTGTGACACCAGTCTTGGGTAGTGTATCATGGTTGGGTTTTCTTTATCATATTTGACTAAGTCTTCCGCTAATTTTGATTATTCCGCTGTAATGTATATGTTTTAAATAAGAAATTGGTAATTAATGGAGATGTAATTAATATTTGGCTTGCCTAACTTCCATTTAGTAGGCGCCATCATGACCTCGATGGTGGGAAATCCGGGTCGTGACAAGTTGGTATCAAAACACTAGGTTGCACAGGTCTCACAACTCACGAACAACCTTAGTAGAGTCTGAAGGATCGGTACGGAGACGTCTGTATTTATCCTCCAGAGGCTACTGAGTTAGGAAAATATTCCCTTTATTCTTTCCAGTCGTGCGACTTGATCTTTTGAATGTTAATTGAACTTCTACTATTTTCTTCCGCAGATGGCAAGAACACGCGCTTCATCATCTACTGACCAGCAGCCCGAGGCCCCAGCAGCAGCAGCTCCCGCTAGGGGTATAGGCCGAGGTCGAGGCCGTCCTAGAGGACGAGGTAGGGGCAGAGCTCAGCCCCGAGCAGCAGCACCAGTGGCAGAACCTCAGGTTCATATCGAGGGAGAAGTTCCAACCCCATCAGTTCCAGTGGGCCCAGCTCAGGTCCCTGGAGGGGTTATGTTCACCCCGGATTTTCAGGATGCTTTAGTCCGGATAGCAGGCTTTATGGGCAGTATCACTAGAGCAGGTTTACTGCCAGTAGCACCAGCCATTTCTCAGGCTAGATGAGGTAATCAGACTCCTGTTACGCGCACTCCGGAGCCAGTAATTCCCAGGCTCATGTTCCTGTGATTCAGCCAGTTGAGGCAGCTCAACCTGGCATAGTGACTCAGGCTAGTGATGGTGCATCTATGTCTGCTGATGCTTTATGGAGATTGGACAAGTTTACCAAGCTACTCACTACCACATATAGTGGCACTCCTTAAGAGGATCCCCAGGACATTCTATATAGCTGCCATGAGGTTCTCCGTACTATGGGTATTGTGGAGACTAATGGTGTTGATTTTGCCACTTTTCGATTATCTGGATCCGCCAAAACTTGGTGGAGGGATTATTTCTTATCTAAACCAGCAGGGTCACCATCTTTGACTTGGGCCAATTTGCAGAATTATTCTTGGAGAAGTTCCTTCCAGCAACTCAGCGGGAGGTTATGCGCAGACAATTTGAGCGTCTTCATCAGGGTTCTATGTCTGTCACACAGTACGAGACTAGGTTCGTGGACCTGGCTCGTCATGCTATTATCATACTTCCCACAGATCGGGAGAGAGTGAGGAGGTTTATTGATGGCTTAAATCAGCCAATTCAGCTACAGATGGCTGTGGGGGCAGGAACTGAAATCACTTTTCAGGAGGCGGCTAACGCAGCCCGCCGGATCGAGATGGCTCTGTCACAGGGAGCGAGACATGGATCAGATAAGAGATCTCGTAATTCGGGTAGATTCAGTGGTACCTCGTCTGGAGATAGAGATTTTTATGATAGAGGCCATCCTCCTAGGCCTTATCAGTCAGCTCTTCAGGTTTCTCATGATGCTTCAGGTGATCGTAATTCTCGGCCACGCTACTCTGATCAGCAGCCTATCAGTGCACCACCACTTCGCCATTTTCAGCAGCCGAAGGCTTGTTTTATGTGCGGTGATCTTAGGCACATTGCAAGGTATTGCCCTCGAGCTTCTGACAGATCTCACCAGCAGGGTTCTCGTGCCATGATTCTCAGGCCCCAGTTCCCTCACAGCCTGCCCAGCCGGCTAGAGGCGGAGGTAGAGGACATAGAGGTGGAGGTAGAGGTCATAGAGGTGGAGCTCGGACCGATAGAGGTAGAGACCAGCCAGCAGCTGATCGTCCTAGAGATACTGCTCAGGGTGGTGGGGCACAGCCCCGATGTTATGCACTTCCCGCCAGACCAGAGGCTGAGTCTTCTGATGCCGTCATTACCGGTATTATTTTGGTTTGTGATAGAAAGGCATCAGCATTATTTGACCCTGGGTCTACATATTCGTATGTGTCTTCCTATTTTGCACCATACTTGATTCAGCCCAGTGATCCACCGAGTGTTCCTGTTCATGTGTCTACACCAGTAGGCGACTCTATTGTGGTTGATCGAGTTCATCGGTCATGTATTATAGTAATTGAGGGTCTCGAGACCCGTGTTGATTTATTACTCCTAAATATGGTGGACTTCGATATTATACTAGGCATGGACTGGCTATCTCCGTATCATGCTATTTTAGATTGCCATGCCAAGACTGTGACTTTAGCTCTGCCGAATTCGCCTCGTATAGAGTGGAAAGGAATTTCAGGTCATACTAGCCGTAATGTTATTTCTTATGTTAAAGCTCAGCGTATGGTTGGAAAGGGATGCTTGGCTTATTTGGCCTATGTCCGTGATTCTAGTGCTGAAGTTCCTTCTATTGACTCTGTGCTTGTGGTTCGCGAATTTCCTGAAGTATTTCCTTCAGACTTGCCAGGTATGCCGCCCGATAGGGACATTAATTTTTTCATTGACTTGGCTCCAGGCACTCAGCCCATTTCCATTCCCCCATACCGTATGGCTCCGCCAGAGTTAAAAGAATTGAAGGAACAGTTGCAAGATTTGCTTGAAAAGGGTTTCATTAGACCCAGTGTTTCGCCGTGGGGTGCACCCGTATTATTTGTAAAGAAGAAAGATGGTTCGATGAGAATGTGCATTGACTATCGACAGTTAAACAAGGTGACTATCAAAAATAAATATCCACTTCCGCGAATTGATGATTTATTTGACCAACTTCAGGGTGCCAAGGTATTTTCAAAGATAGATTTGAGATCTGGCTATCATCAGCTGAAGATTAGGGCATCTGATGTCCCTAAGACAGCGTTCCGCACTCGGTATGGACATTATGAATTTCTGGTCATGTCTTTTGGGTTGACAAATGCTCCAGCGACTTTTATGGAATTAATGAATCGGGTGTTCCGGCCTTATTTAGACTTGTTTGTAATAGTCTTCATCGATGACATATTAATATATTCCCGCAGTCAGGAGGAGCATGCGCAACATCTCAGAGTGGCCTTACAGACTCTGAGAGATAGCCAGCTATATGCAAAATTTTCAAAGTGTGAATTTTGGCTAAGTTCAGTTGCATTCCTGGGTCATATTGTGACGGCAGCAGGTATTCAGGTTGATCCGAAGAAAATTGAGGCAGTCAAGAGCTGGCCTAGACCGACATCAACCACATATATTCGGAGTTTCTTGGGGTTAGCGGGCTATTATCGCCGATTCGTAGAAGGATTTTCGTCTATTGCAACCCCACTGACCAAATTGACCCAGAAGGGTGTTCAATTTGAATGGTCCGATGAATGTGAGGCGAGCTTTCAAAAGCTCAAGACAACCTTGACCACGACACCGGTATTGGTTTTACCCACAGGTACGGGACCTTATACTGTTTATTGTGATGCTTCCCGTATTGGGCTTGGTGCAGTGTTAATGCAGGATGGCAAGGTTATTGCCTATGCTTCGAGGCAGTTGAAGATTCATGAGAAGAACTATCCAGTGCATGATCTAGAATTGGCGGCGATTATTCACGCATTGAAGATCCGGAGGCATTATTTGTATGGTGTAGCATGTGAAGTATACACCGATCATAAGAGTCTTCAGTATTTGTTTAAGCAGAAAGAGTTGAATATGAGACAGAGAAGGTGGCTAGAGTTGCTAAAAGACTATGATGTTACTATTTTATATCACCTAGGTAAGGCCAATGTGGTGGCCGATGCATTGAGTAGAAAGTCTGCCAGCATGGGTAGTCTTGCATATATTCCGGTCAGTCAAAGACCATTAGCTATAGATGTCCAGGCCTTAGCTAACCGGTTCGTGAGATTAGACATTTCTGAGCCTAGCAGGGTGTTAGCCTGCATGGTCGCTCGTTATTCTTTATTAGAGCGTATCCGTGAGAGGCAATTTGATGATCCTCATTTGCGTGAGTTGAGAGATACAGTACAGCGGGGAGGTGCCACACAGGTAAATATAGATGATGATGGGATATTGAAATTGCAGGGTCGAGTTTGTGTGCCCAATGTCGAAGGGATTCGAGAATTAATCTTAGCGGAGGCCCACAGCTCGCGGTATTCTATTCACCCAGGCGCCGCGAAGATGTACCAGGACTTACGTCAGCACTATTGGTGGCGCAGAATGAAGAAAGATATCGTTACGTATGTCGCTCGGTGTCTAAATTGTCAGCAGGTGAAATATGAGCACCAGAGACCTGGTGGTGTATTCCAGAGGATTGAAATTCCCGAGTGGAAATGGGAGCGGATCACTATGGACTTCGTTACCGGACTTCCTTTGACTCGGAGGAAATTTGATGCTATTTGGGTCATTGTTGATAGGCTGACCAAGTCAGCACACTTTATTCCAGTATCTGTCTCCTACTCGTCGGAGAGGTTAGCGGGGGTGTACATTAGAGAGATTGTTCATCTCCATGGAGTGCCGGTATCTATTATCTCTGATCGGGGTACGCAGTTTACCTCGCGTTTCTGGAGAGCGGTCCAGCAGGAGTTAGGCACTCAGGTTCAGTTGAGTACAGCATTTCATCCTCAGATGGATGGCCAGTCCGAGAGGACTATTCGTATTCTAGAGGACATGCTTCAAGCCTGTGTTATTGATTTCGGAGGCTCGTGGGATCAGTTTCTACCATTAGCAGAGTTCGCCTACAATAACAGTTACCAATCTAGCATCCAGATGGCTCCGTATGAGGCGTTGTATGGTAGGCGATGTCGATCACCGGTTGGATGGTTTGAACCGGGAGAGGCTCGGTTGTTAGGTACAGACTTAGTTCAGGAGGCCTTGGATAAGGTCAACACTATTCAGGAGAGATTACGTTCAGCTCAGTCCAGGCAGAAGACTTATGCGGATCGTAAGGTTCGAGATGTAGATTTCATGGTTGGCGAACGAGTATTGCTCCGAGTGTCGCCTATGAAGGGCGTGATGAGGTTCGGGAAGAAGGGCAAGCTCAGCCCTAGGTATATTGGTCCATTTGAGATTCTAGACAGAGTGGGAGGGGTGGCTTACAGATTAGCTTTGCCGCCTAGCTTATCAGCCGTGCATCCAGCTTTTCATGTATCTATGCTTCGGAGATACCACGGCGATCCCACACATGTGTTAGACTTCAGTACTGTCCAATTGGACAATGATCTATCTTACGAGGAGGAGCCGGTAGCCATTCTAGACCGGCAGGTTCGACAGTTGAGGTCGAAGAGTTATCCTTCTGTGCGTGTTTAGTGGAGAGGTCGGCCTCCTGAGACCTCGACCTGGGAGTATGTGTCGAATATGCGGAGCCGTTATCCACATCTGTTCCCCGACTCAGGTACTCTTTTCTTTTGTCTATTCGAGGGCAAACGATTGTTTTAGAGGTGGAGGATATGACGACCCAAAGGGTCATAACCTATTTCCTCATCCACTCTGTGCTTTTGAGGTCTTGAAAACCTCAATTATAGTTGCCTCGATTTGCGTGCACAGTCCGGGCACAAAGCTGGAAATTTTTATGTTGAAATATGTGAAATATGTGAAAAAGTTGAAGAATTTTGATATTAATATTGATATGGTTGACTTTGGTCAACATTTTTGGTAAACGGACCCGGATCCGTGATTTGACGGTCTCAGAAAATCCGTAGTAAAATATGGAACTTGGGCGTATGCCCGGAATTGAATTCCGAGGTCTAGAACCCCAGTAAAAGAATTTTTCTCTGTTAAATTGTTTTCTGAAAATGTTTAAGGAAAATGAAACTGAATTTTTATTAAAAAGTACTGGTATCGGGCTCGTATTTTGGTTCCGACGCCCGGTACAGGTCATATATATTGGTTAAGCGCTTCCTGTAAAGTTTGGTTGAAAACGGACGTCGTTTGACGTGTTTCGGCCTTAAATTTGAAAGTTTGGAAATTATGGAATTTTAAAGAATTCTTGAGTTTTAAGGCTCAATTCGTTGATTTTGATGTTATTTTAGCGATTTGATCGCGCGAGCAAGTTCGTATGATGTTTTTGAGTTAGTGTACATATTTGGTTTGGAGCCCCGAGGGCTCGGGAGTGTTTCGGAGGTGGTTCGGGGTGTTTTTGGACTTAGAAAACTGGCAGATTTTCTTCAATTTTTACACAGACATTTTACTCTACGCGATCGCGGCCTTGTACACGCGATCGCACTGCCTTGTCACATTACTCAATGCGATCGCAGCTGTCTGCACGCGATCGCGAAGCTTTCTGTCCTTCTTCAACGCGATCGCAGCCGTCTGCACGCGATCGCGTAGCTTTCCTTTTTCCTTCAACGCGATCGCGACCCTTTTCACGCGATCGCGTAGTACAAATGAGCCACCCAGCGAAATTCTTCTACGCAATCGCAGCATTGTCCACGCGATCGCGTGGTGTTGAATATTTGCCTTCCGCGATCGCGACCCAATTCACGCGATCGCGTAGAACAAATTCGCTGCCCAGTGAATTTAATTCCAAAACAGAATAGAAACGGGATAAAAATCCCATTTCCGTTCAACTCTCTTCTCCACAGCTCCTTGGACGATTTTTGAGCGATTCTTCATCAAACTTCTTGGGTAAGTGATTCTTAACTCGTTTTCTTCATTTTCCATCAATATTATTTGAATTCCTAAGCCTAATTAGGTGTAAATGGGTAGAAAGATTGAGAATTGAGTATAATAAGGGTTTTCAAAGAATTTGCGATCTAGAACTCGTTTTGGAGTCGAGCTTAAGAACAAATTGTATATTTGAACTCATGGAGGATTGGGTGAACTTATTTTGGTTCGAAACTTGAGTTTCGATTATGTGGGCCCGGGGTCGATTTTTACTATTCCGGGCAGAATATTGTAAAAATCATATTTAGCAATATGAACTAGTTTGTTAAGTATAATTGATGATATGAAATCAATTGTGTATAGATACGGTTGGATTCGAGTCAAATTCGAAAGGAAAAGGCATTGCTACGGATTGAATCGTTCGTGAACTTTCGAGGTAAGTGTTTGTTCTATCCTAGTTTGTAGGAATATGAATTTAGTTATGAATAGATTGTTGAATAAGAGTTATTGGTATTATACCGGTAATGAAGGTAAATTGTTGAAATTATTATAAATTATTGGTTTAAAACCGGTAATTATAAATATTGTTGATATAGAGATTATTGGCTAAATGCCGGTAATATATATATTTTATGAATTGGGATCGTGTGGCGCGCCGACCACTTATATATATTTATGAATTGGGATCGTGTGGTACGCCGACCACAAAGTGACTTAAATCTTGGCATTGGCCATAGTTGCCGGTAGCCTATTGATATATTTGGGAGCGGGTGGTACGCCTACCACAAGATATAATTATTGATATATTTGGGAGCGGGTGGTACGCCTACCACAAGATATAATTACTATGATATTTGGGAGCGGGTGGTACGCCTACCACAAGATATAATTACTGTGATAGTTGGGAGCGGGTGGTACGCCTACCACGAGATATGAAATGAGAGAGGAATTGAGACATGAAAGTAAGATTTATTCTGTTGATTAGATTATTCTGGATATCGTGAGTTATTGACTGTTATTTCGGAGCAGAGTATTTCCTTATAAATGTATTGTATATATATGTCTATATTGCAACTGTATAGGTTTAGGTGGGTGACTGGCCTTAGCCTTGTCACTAGTTCGCTGGGATAGGCCAGGCACTTACCAGCACATGGGGTCGGTTGTGCTCATACTACACTCTGCGCTCTTTTTGCGCAGATACAGGTTACGGACAGCAGCAACGACAGTAGCGACTTGTGGATTTTTCGACTACTGAGACTACGAGGTAGCCTTGCAGGCGTCCGCAGGACCCGTTGTCTCTTCTATCTATGTTTTTCATTCTATTATCTCATATAATCGAGATAAACAGCTTGTATTTTCTTTCAGACAATTATGTGTATTATTCTTAGAAGTTCGTGAGTATTGTGACACCAGTCTTGGGTAGTGTATCATGGTTGGGTTTTCTTTATCATATTTGACTAAGTCTTCCGCTAATTTTGATTATTCCGCTGTAATGTATATGTTTTAAATAAGAAATTGGTAATTAATGGAGATGTAATTAATATTTGGCTTGCCTAACTTCCATTTAGTAGGCGCCATTATGACCTCGATGGTGGGAAATCCGGGTCGTCACATAATTAGTGTTTCTTTTGTTAATAGAGCGGTTTAAAGTTTAATTAGAGCATATAATTTATAAGCATGTATAAAATCAGGTATTTTTAGCCATTTATAATAATTGAAGCGACCGTGCTCGAACCACGGGATCCGGGGGTGCATAACACCTTCCCTCGGGTCAACAGAATTCCTTACTTAGAATTTCTGGTTCGCAGACTTCATTTGGAAAGTCGAAAATTTTCTCGATTCGGGATTTAAATAAATCGGTGACTTGGGACACCTTAATTTATTCCAAGTGGCGACTCTGAAATAAATAGAATAATCCCGTTTCGAATATTGTCACTTAAATTGGAAAAACTTCCTTGTGCTTCTACCCTTCGGGGTGGGGCACGCCAAAAGGAGGTGTGACAGCTCTGGCGACTCTGCTGGGGACACAGACCCAGAACCACTAGTTAAGGGTTTAAGAGTTCGAGCTTTGAATAATTATTTTATTTGGCTTATTTATTACTTGATTTTATTATATGTTTGTATTTAGTGTGCTAAATGTTGCTTTTACCGCTTTGATATTTTGTGAATTGTATATAAATTGTGCCGATACCCATTTTTCCTCTTCTGAGTCTTTTGAAATATAGTATCGGGCATTGGCTGGACATAGCCCGTTTTTCTTAAGATAACTGTGGTGCCTGGCACCTCGTGAAGGATTTGTAGTCACACATGTTTAGGCGGAGAGTTTTCTCAATTAAGCCGGAAAGCCATGCTACCGGTGCACTGACACTCTTCGGCTCGAGTTGTCCGCTCGAGTTAAAGCCAGTCTAGACACCTTTTCCAACAGGATGATGACTTAGAGTAACAAAACCTTATGCCGGATCCCCGATAGGAACGTCTATTTGCATCATGTGCATATTTGACTTAGGAGGCTCAACACAGGGGCTGGGCCTGTCTAGGACAGGTGTACCTGAAACAAAAGACCAACTTGTTGCATCTTTCTCTGTGCATTTATTTGTTTCGATTTTACATGCCGACCGGTTTGTTATAAAAAAAAGGGTAAGAAGTGAAAGATGTCAAAGTGAAAAATCAAATCAATTTTATGTAAAATGATATGTTTTTCTTAGAAAATACTTTTGAAGAAATGAAAAAAAAAACAAAATGAAAAAAAAAAGAATCTCCGAATAAAATTTTGTTAATTTTAAATAGTTAGTTTCTTTGAAAATTTTTGAAAAAAAAAAGAAAAATAATCCCAAATAAATTTTCTTAATTTTACGAAAAATAGTTTCTTTGAAAATAATTTTTCTTAGTTCCTTTGAAAATAATTTTTTTGAAAAATGCAAAAAAAAAAAAAAATCCGATAAATTTTGTTGATTTTATTAAAGATAGGTTAGTTTCTCTGAAAATAATTGGTTTTATAAATGCTGTTTAAAAATAGTTTGTTTTCTTTTCTTAAAATAATTTAGTTCTTTTATTTTCGAACTACGCAAGTTTGATTCTCACCGAGCGTGAGATACGTAGGCAACCCATATCGGGCTCAACTAATACTGATTTTTCAAAATAAAAAAAAAGAAAAAAAAGAGAGGAGAAATTCAAAAAACAATAATAATAAAAATATTAAAACTAGGAACTTTGTCCTTAGTCAAGAGTTAGGAAATTTTTGCAAAAATATCCAAACGCTTCAAAAGGGGCGCCGGAGGACTAATTTCGCGAAAACGGAATATAGACATCACACAGGTATCCTGTTATACAACCTTCAAATCTTCTTCAAGTGCTGAAAGGCCGTATTAACAAGATTCATTTTTTTTAATAATAATAAAAAAAATTTGAAAAAAATCTTAAGTTTCATTTTTACCTTTTCTAGGATCAGCATGACTTCATCGCAAAGAATCGGCCAGAAAAGGGCGAGAGATGAAATGCCACCCATGTTCATGGTCCAGGACAAGACCCCGGGTCAGCTCTGTAAATAGTGGACTAGTTTTTCGGCTTGGGAAAGAAATCAAGTCCACAAGCACCTCAAGTTTCTGTCGGACATTATGATGATAAAACCGGACAAAAATTTGATCAGAGCTTTAGTGAGTTTTTGGGACTCAACAAGCAATGTTTTCGGATTTCGGGATTGCGAAATGACACCCACTTTGGAAGAACTGGGCGGACTCATAGGGCTTGGGAGAGATTTGCACAAAAAGAGACCCGCAGCTCCTAGGCAAATGGGTGTGAATAATTTCTTGAAGAAGTTATGTCTCCGGCGAGTTCCCATGGGTTGTTTGGAGAACGGTTGGGTGCCGCTGGAGTATCTCTATGACAGATTTGGTGAAAAGAAAGGGTTCGAGAAATTCTCAAACACTGAATTTGTTAACCAGTTGAATTATGACGCCTGGGGAGACTTAAGAATCTACGCCTTTATGATCGCTTTTTTGGGAACTATGGTTTTTCCCGAACGTGGCGGATGCATCAGAATCCGTTTGGATGCGGTGGTCTCATATTTACAGAGTAACAAAGAACACACTATTCTTCCTATGATCCTAGGAGACATCTTTCGGTCCTTAACTCGGTGCCAAGAAGGACATGATTATTTTGAAGGTTGTAATATCTTATTACAAATGTGGTTTGTAGAGCATCTCTATCATCACCCAATTGTGATAGACTTCAACGCGGACTGGCTGAATTACATTCGTTGTCATACGAACAGAGTCGCCCGTTGTAACCTTCCAGAAGATTTAAGGACTTGGCAAGAACTTCTCAACTCTTTGAGAGGAGATCGACTTACCCGGAATTATTATTGGTTCCCTTCCGCTAAAATCATGCACATGTCGACATATCGCCCATTCTACATACTAATGGGCTTCAGGGGTTTCCAACCATATGCCCCGCTACGGGTCATGCGGCAGCTAGGTAGAGAACAAAAAAGACCCCCGATTGAAGATATGCGATCATTTACATTGGAATTCACGACAGAGGAGCTCCCAAGAGAGACTTATGCACAAAAGGTATGGTTCGGTAGTCAACTCTCCGACATCGACGAAATGGTTGCCGATCGAGAACGGGGAGAAATGAGCCTCGCATATCTTGAATGGTTCCACAATCAATCAATGCCCGAGCAAAGGGCGGAAAGGTCGGTAAAGTATGTCGTCGATTGAGAGAAAGAGATAGAAACCAGAGTTAAGGAGGCTAAGCATGAGATAGCGCAAGATTTCCAATCTTGCATTAACACTTTAAAAGAAGACAAGGGAATTCTGGAAGTTGCCATGGACATACAACAGGCTGATTTCGATCAGGAAAGAGCCAGTTGGGAGCAGGAAAGAGAAACACTCCAAACTCAAATTCAGGAGATGCAATTGACCGCAGAAAGGTCAAGGAGAAGTCGGAATGATGAGATGCTTATAAACAATTTGGAAAGGAAAGCCTTTGAGCACCAGGAAGACTTGGAGAAGGCAGAAGCGGCTTTGGTTGCAATCCGGACAAAATGGAAGAGAGCAGCCCGCCAAGAAGCACTCTGTCTACAACAAGTAGAGAAAGATTATGGGGCAATCATCGTTGATTTAAGAAAAGCAAATGCCGCTTTAGAGAGCAAATTCTCGGCAAGTCCGGGATGCCAAAGCAGATAGAGACCGTAGCCACGACTTAATGGCACGGATGGAAAGACAAATAGATAGGCAGTTGGACCAAGTCTCCGGTAACTCTCAAGTATTAGGGGCAAAGAACCGACACATAGGGCATCTGCTCAGAAAAAAAGACATGATCCGGGCCAGGATCAATGAAATCGGGCACTACATCACTATAAGATGCCTGACCTGTGAACAAGTACCCCGGTCTACCCTCTTCTCTTCAATCATGGAATGTGTCCACCAAGTCATGGCAGAGTTGGGGAGTTTACACAGAGATCTTACACCGAGAACCGCAGCAAGGCCAAACAACGCCCTCCCGGGCGCAAAGATTCGAGGCGTTGGAACATGCTTAGAAAAGTCTGTTATTTTTAGAGTCTGTTTGTCCTTTTAAAGTTTTCCTCCATTGTTGTCATTTTGCAAAGTATTTCAAGTTTGAAATTTATGAAATAAAATTCAAAAAAAAATATTTCATTCGTATCTTATGTTTATTGGTTCCGAACTACGCCCGGTCTGATTCATGCGGGGACATGATACGTAGGCAATCCACATAAGATTCGGCCATCACTAAAAAAAAGAAAAAAAATGGAAAAGTTAAAAGAAAAGAAGATTGATAGAGGATGAAAGCAAAGGAAAATACAAACCAGAATGACGCATCGCAATCGAATACATGTAGCAACACAATCATTTGTATAAGTGCATCACACCCAACGTGAGATTACTTATCTATTATGTTGTTTCAGACTAACCGTTTGTTTGCCAAACTCCAGGTTTTAGTAAAGAGTGGTTGATTTTGTGGTAATCTGGCATCACATTCATACTTCACAAGGTCCAAAGGAAGAGTTCAGCAGCCCGAAAGTACCCATCCCTATTTCACAAGGTCAAAGAGAGGTGCCAACATGTCTTCAGAAATCCCTCTATCAACCATTCTCGTTTCGGAAGAAAGCTCCGTGACAACTATCCCGGCTACTGAGTCATCAGCTTTGGAGGAGAATAGAATTTTGTGCTGCCGCATGCTCGAGATGTTAGACGATTGGAATAACGGGAAAGAGCCCCCAAGTCTGATCCCTGGGTTCCCTGAAATTCTTCTCAGATCAAGTGGGATTTCCAATACCCCCACCAATTACCCACCTACTCTGTTTGGGTATTCTAATGTCACAACCCTCTCCGAATCACCCTCCACTTCCTATCTTCGGGTGACAGCATTAGATGCATCCGCAAGAACATCAATTGGTTTGCCAGTTCCAATCACGGTGTATCCCACCGCACATACTCCTTTCTTTGATTCCTCGTCATTTACATTCCCGGCACCACCCCTTACACGGGATCATACCCAGGTTGCCGCCAATATATATCCTTAGCCACCTCGATATGAATTCCTACCAAGCCAAAATCCAAAAGCTCCCGAGCACGATGAAATGGCGAAAAGAATGATAAGTTTGGAGCAGAGCCTGAAAAACATGCAAGGTCTAAGTGGGTAGAAAAGTGTATCTTATGCCGATTTATGCATGTTCCGGCATGTACATTTGCCATTAGGCTTTAAGACGCCGAAGTTCGAAAAGTATGACGGGCATGGCGACTCTATTACTCATCTAAAAAAATACTGCAATCAATTGCGAGGTGCTAGCGGCAGTGAAGAATTGCTGATGGCATACTTCGGAGAAAGCTTGATCGGGATAGCATCAGAATGGTACATGGATCAAGACATATCTCGATGGCACATCTGGGTCGATTTGGCTAGAGATTTTGTAAAACAGTTCTAGTACAACATCGACATTGCGCCAGACAGGAATTCCTTATCGAACTTAAAGAAGAAGCCCTCAGAAAGCTTCAGAGAATATGCTATCAAATGGCGAGAGCAATCATCCAGGGTGAAACGCCCTATGAACGAAATCGAAATGGTCGCGACTTTTCTCCAAGCTCAAGAGCCGGACTATTTTCATAATATGATGTCAGCGATGCGAAGCAATCAAGATTGGAGAAATGGTGGAGAACGGCTTAAAAACGGGTCAAATTTTGAGTCAAGCGGCCATTCGGGCAACTTCCCAAGCCATCCAAGGCGGGTCTGGAGGGATGCCCAGAGGCAAAAAGAAGGAGGAAACTGTCATGGCAGCAGTAGAAGATAGAAGATATCGAACCCCAAGGTAGGTATTCTCCGAAAGGGCCCCCCAACATTACTATTCACACCACAGCATGACCTATGCTCCTCCGCCTCCACCCTACGCAGCCATGAACGTTCAACCTTTTGCGCGACCGCAGCCACCAGCCAATCGAAATCCACCTCCATTCCAAAGAAACCAACCTCCTTACCGAAACCAATACAACCCCCGACCAAATAACACCCGCCACCGTGAGCCACCCAAAATGAGCTTTACACCGATTGGGGAGCCATATTCCACTCTTTTTCCCAAACTCGGGCAAGAGAACCTACTGCAGCCCGTTCCGTAGAACAGGCAGAATCCGGACTCTCCTGCCTACCAACGAGGAATATACTGTGCCTATTATTTAGGTGTTGAGGGACATAGCACCGACAATTGTTGGACTTTGAAGAAGGCGGTGCAAGATCTAATCAATCAAGGGAGGATAGTCTTCGCAGATGAAGACATCCCAAATGTGACAAATAACCCATTGCTAGCCCAAAACAACGGGCCAGTAATTGGGATAATTTGTGATGATAAGGAATTTGACCCAGCCTTAAAAGCGATAATTGCCATCGCTAACATAGAGAAGCGGCCTGATGTTACCCCGAAACAAGAGAAAGTAGGGAAAAAGGTTGAAGTTCCCGAGACTAGATCTGGAAAGATGATCGAATTGAAGGCATCGTCTCAAAAGAGTGGGGTTCTTTACCTCCCGCGAGGCCGAGTGGAAAGACCATTGTCAATAGGTGCCCCCAAGAAGTTCCATTTGAAGAGGGAAACAGCAGTGTATGTACCAAAGGGAACCTATGTGGCCCGAAAACCAGATGAACCTATGGTTATTGCACGCGTGCAACAAAAACCTATGACAGATCCATCCGCTGTACCTTGGAGCTACCAACGGACACTCGTTACACGCAAAGGAAAAGAGGTTGCAGGAGAATCATCTGGGAGCATCCTGGGGCAAAAGTACTTAAACACGCAGGAGGTAAATAACGCCACACAAAGGCATTTCCCATCAAAAATACCTGTAAGCGCTGAAGAGGCAGAGGTCTTTTTTCAGAAGATGCAAATGCCTGACTATGAGGTGATAGACTAACTGCGCAAATACCCGGAGCAGGTATCGATGTTGTCCCTTTTAATGAAGTCTACTGAATATCAGAAGGTTTTGTTAAAGGCCTTGAATGAGGCATATGTGCCTATTGAGACTTCATCCGAACAATTTGAAAGAATGACGGAGAGATTCTTCGCAATCAATCAGATTTCTTTCAGTAAGGCTGATTTGCCTTTGGAAGGTGCGGCCCACAACAAAGCTTTGCATTTGACTGTCAAATGCGAAGGCTACTACATGAAGAGGGTCATGGTGGATGGGGGTTCATGAGTAGACATATGCCCACTTTCCACTCTAGGCCGCATAGGAATCGGAGCTGAAAGAAGTCGGCCCAACAACATATGCGTGCGAGCCTTTGATGGTGTGAAGAGAGATACGATCGGAGAGATTGATGTGATTATGACCATCGGCCTGGTGGATTTCGAAGTGACAATTCAAGTTCTGGATATGGACACTTCCTACAACTTTCTTCTGGGAAGACCATGGATTCATGCGGCTGGGGCTGTGCCCTCTACCCTCCATCAGATGTTAAAATTTGCACACAAGGGACAAGAGATCATGGTCCACGGAGAGGACGAGCAGTCGATTTATCGAGATCCATCCATCCCATGCTTAAAAGCGGAAGAAGGAAGCGAACACATAGTTTATCAAGCTTTTGAGATTGTATTGGCAGACCAACACTAAGAAGGGAACCCTCTCCCCCAACCCTTTTTGTCTAATGCCTCCATCATGGTGGTAAAGGAAATGATCAAACACGGCTTCCAGCCAGGAAAAGGTTTGGGAAAGTCCCTGCAAGGAGTATCAAAGCTGATAACTTTGCCCACAGCTGAAAAGTTCTTCGGAGTAGGCTTTCGCCCTACCCCTGAAGATGAGAGATGGGCCAATAAAAGAAAGGAGAAGGGATGGGTTCTACCACGACCGTTGCCACATTTGTACCAAACTTTTGTTCGACCAAGATACAGTGAAGAAGAAGAAGATGAGGTCTTCACATCAGAGGAAATCGAAGAAATATGTGGGGCCATGAGGCAAATGCTTTACGATGTTAACATGGTTCAATCGGGAGAAGGAACAAGCACCGCTGAGGTGCTGTATGTAGGCCCAGAAGCCAAATTGCAAAATTGGAAGGCCACACCCTTCCCAATCAGGTGGGAGTTCTGGTAGATTTGTCCTATCACTTTTACTTCATCACAAGTTACTTCAGGACGTAGCTTAGATGTTTTTTCTTTGTTTTCTTGTATTTTTGGTCTTCCCAATGTAACTTTGTTTATCTTCAGAAAATTCCAAGAAAATGAAATAAATATTTCATCATTTTGCACTCTTTCTAATTTTGTTATTTATTCTTTCTTTTCAGTCCTAATAATGCGGCTTTAAATAACATGACATTCTTGCGGAACTCATGCTCAAATCCGAACACGCCACCTAATCTGGAAATAATGAACCAAGAACCGGAATACGATGAAGAAGAGGCTTTTAGGGAAATAAATCGAGAATTAGAACATTTTAAGAATAAACCTAAGCCAAACTTGAATGATACCGAACCGGTTAATTTGGGAACTGTTGAAGAGATCCGAGAGACCAAGATAAGCATCCACACAGATGAGAAAACACGAGATGCAATAATCCAACTCTTGTTTGAATTTAAAGACGTGTTTGCTTGGTCTTACGATGACATGCCAGGATTAGGAGCCGATCTAGTGGTGCACAAGTTACCAATCTACCCTGACTGTCGCCCAGTGCAACAGAAGCAAAGGAAGTTCAAAACTGACATCAGTGATAAAATCAAAGAAGAAATCACTAAACAGTTAAAAACAGGGGTAATACGGGTAGTACAATACACCACGTGGTTGGCTAATGTTGTGCCTGTGCCAAAGAAGGACAGAAAAACTCGAGTATGCGTTGACTACCGAGATTTGAATAAAACAAGTCCTAAAGATAACTTTCCTTTACCAAACATCCACATCCTCGTTGATAACTGTGCCAAACATAAGATACAATCGTTTGTGGATTGTTATGCGGGATATCATCAAGTGTTGATAGATGAAGAGGACGCCGAGAAGACTGCTTTTACCACACCTTGGGGGACTTACTGTTACCGAGTCATGCCATTCGGTTTGAAAAATGCTAGAGCAACGTACATGAGAGCTATGACTGCCATTTTCCACGACATGATGCATCAAGAAATAGAGGTGTACGTGGATGATGTGATCATTAAATCCAAAACTCGTGGCGATCATGTGCGAGACTTGAGGAAATTCTTTGAGAGGTTGCGGAAGTACGACTTGAAGTTGAATCCCGCCAAATGCGCTTTTGGAGTCCCGTCAGGTAAACTTTTGGGTTTCATAGTCAGTAGAAGAGGTATTGAATTGGATCCCACAAAGATAAAATCCATCCGGGATTTACCTCCTCCCAGAACAAAGAAAGATGTAATGAGTCTTCTGGGCCGACTAAACTACATCAGTAGGTTCATCGCCCAATTGACTTCCACATGTGAGCCCATATTCAAGTTGTTGAAGAAAGACGCTGCAATCAAGTGGACAACTGAATGTCAAGAAGCTTTCGACAAAATAAAAGAATATTTGTCAAACCCTCCAGTCTTAGTCCCGCCAGAGCCAGGGAGACCTCTTTTCTTGTATTTAACTGTCTTGGAAAACTCTTTTGGTTGTGTCCTCGGACAACGTGATGCAACAGGGAAGAAAGAGCAGGTGATCTACTACCTAAGCAAGAAGTTCACTAGTTATGAGGTCAAGTACACTTTGCTGGAAAGAACGTGTTGTGCTTTAACTTGGGTCGCTCAGAAATTGAGACACTACCTCCAAGCTCATACGACTCACCTCATTACCCGGTTGGATCCTTTGAAGTTTATATTCCAGAAACCGATGCCCACCGGAAGATTGGCGAAATGGAAAATCCTGCTCACTGAGTTTGACATAGTCTATGTCACTCGCACGGCAATGAAGGCCCAAGCATTGGCAGATCACTTGGACGAGAACCCGATCGACGAAGAGTATCAACCATTGAATACCTACTTTCCTGATGAAGAGGTAAACACGACAGAAGTTGTTTTGGAGGAGAGTCATGCTTGGAAAATGTTTTTCGATGGGGCGGTAAATGCTAAAGGTGTAGGGATTGGGGCAATACTGATCTCTCCTGCTGGTCAACATTACCCAACCATGGCTAGGCTCTGTTTCTTTTGCACGAACAATACGGCTGAGTATGAAGCTTGTATCATGGGTATGAACATGGCAATTGATCAGGGCGTCGAAGATTTGTTTATCATGGGAGATTCAGATCTAATTATCAAACAATCTCAAGGTGAATGGGAAACTCGGGACGTTAAACTCTTCTCTTACCGACAGCACGTGAATATTCTTGGCAAGCGATTTGCATCGATAGGGTTCAGGTATATCCCACGATGTCACAATGAACTAGCTGACGCACTTGCCACTTTAGCTTCAATGCTACCTTATACAGGCAACGCCCATGTCAATCCCTTGGAAATCCAAATCAGGGAAAGACACGGTTATTGCAATGCAATCGAAGAAGGACCAAGCTTCAAGCCATGGTACTACGATATCAGGAGATTTTTGAATACGCAAGAATGCCCTGAACATGCTACTGGAGATCAAAAGAGGACCATTAGGCGACATGCAGGTGGTTTCTTTTTGAGCGGCGAGGTCTTGTATAAAAGAACCCCGGATCTTAACCTCTTAAGGTGTGTTGATGTCGAAGATGCAGGAAGAATCATGCACGAAGTACACGCAGGAGTATGCGGGCCTCATATGAATGGGTATGTCTTAGCCAAGAAAATCCTTCGAGTAGGTTATTATTGGATGACCATGGAGAAAGATTGTTTCGGTTTTGTCCGAAAATGCCATTAGTGTCAGGTACATGGAGATCTGATTCATGCCCCTCCAACTGAGCTACATCCTATGTCAGTGTCGTGGCCATTTGTTGCTTGGGGAATGGATGTCATAGGCCCGATTGAGCCGAAAGCTTCGAATGGGCACCGATTCATACTGGTCGCTATCGATTACTTCACAAAATGGGTCGAAGCCATCACTTTCAAATCAGTCACTAAGAAAGCTGTTGTGGATTTTGTACACTCGAATCTTATCTGTCATTTTGGTATACCTGCGACTATCATCACAGACAATGCTGCGAACCTGAATAGTCGTTTTATGGAAGAAATATGCGAGCAATTCAAAATAACACATAGGAACTCCACTCCTTATCGGCCCAAAGCCAATGGTGCCGTTGAAGCAGCAAACAAAAACATTAAGAAGATTTTGAGAAAAACAATCCAGAGTTCTAGACAGTGGCATGAACAATTACCGTTCGCCTTACTGTGATACCATACTACAGTACGCACATCGGTAGGAGCAACTCCATACCCTGCTAGTCTATGGAACCGAGGCTGTGATACCGGCGGAGGTAGAAATTCCTTCACTTCGTACGATTGTTGAAGCAGAGATTGAAGATAGTGAGTGGGTTAAGACTCGATTGGAGCAATTAACTTTGATCGATGAAAAACGAATGGCTGCGGTCTGTCACGGACAATTGTACCAACAAAGGATGGCTCGTGCTTACAACAAGAAAGTACGGCTGATAAATTTTGAAGTAGGTCAGTTGGTTTTAAGACGCATTCTTCCACATCACCAGGAAGCGAAAGGAAAATTCGCTCCTAATTGGAAGGGACCATACATCATCAGGAAGATACTTCCGAGAGGAGCATTATACTTGAGAGATATGGAAGGAAAAGATCCTGAAACAACTGTGAATGCAGATGCTGTCAAAAGGTATTATGTTTGAATTTGCTTCGATGATGTCCTTACAAGTCGAAATGATTGAAGGCTTTTATTCCCGCTACCCAAACACTACCAACCCTTTTGAAAACCCTTTTGAAAACCCTTTGAGACGGTTACATTTCTTTGGCTACCCTCTTTGGAATACAAATTAAAAAAAAAAACAAAAACCAAAACAAAACAAAACAAAACAAAGTCCCTGAACTACGTTCTGACTTGATTCCGAAAGGATACGCAGGCAACCTCTCCTGAGGTTCAGTCATACCAAACCAAAAATTCCAATTTCCCCAAAAAAAGGAAACTGGGGCAGATGATGTGTTGATTCAGTTTAGATCCGTCAAGATGATTCCAAAGTTGTAATTTTGTCCACAATTCTTGTTACCCAAACCGAGTACAAGTCCTTCAAGATCGATAGAGACTGAGAAAACATCATTGTTGCGGTCCAAAGCGTCTGGAATGAAAAGAAATAAAATGAGAGAGTCTTATTGGTGAAAACCTTCGGGCACCATAAGACGTTGGAAGTAGAGAAATACAAAATGAGAGAGCCCCGTTGGTAAAAACTTGCAAAGAGTGCTATCTGGCGATGGTGAGAAGAGAAATAAGAGAGGTCGATTGGCGAAAACCCGCAAAAGGGCGCTATCAACCGAAAAGGGTGTTTCACCACAAGAGGTCCTGGCACGGCTCCTTAGCTTGGAAACATAGACCCGTTTTGGTTCATAAGGAAATGGGAGTTTGTGACGATCAAGCATTTAGTTCGAGAAGCATGTCATGTTGGTTTAAAGTCAGCATACACCTCAGATAAGTCCTTCTTTTTCCCCGAAAGGGACTCCTTTATCTTCGATACATTTTTCCATTATTTGTTAATTTTTCTTTGAATCCCTTTCATTTTAACTTTGAATTCTGAAATCATTACAAAGAAAGGTGACAGGGCCGTTTATACAGAATTACGCCTGGTAAAGAAGAAAAAACCCAGCCTCAGTGGTGTATTGATACAATCCCCGATTTGATCGTAATGATCGATTGTTTCCAAAGGAACGGATGTTAGGAAGAAAATGGAAATCAAAGGCTAAGGTCTTAGAAGAAACGGAATGAGGCAGAAGGACAGAACCCACACCGAAAATCCTTGTGGAATCCCGAGGATGAACCCGGTCAGTTTGAAAAGAAGTCATCCCCAAAGACAATTGGTAGCAAAGTTCTCAATGGAAATGAGACAAAGATCAAGCAATGAAGATAATTGTCACGACCCTAGTTCACCAATTGTGAACATGTCGTGATGGCACCCAGTCCCCACGACTAGGTAAGCCTAACACGTTGCGGAATATACAAGTTATAAACACTTAAATAAGAAACAACGGAAAAATAGCATAAAAGAGATATGTAATCCGTGCCGCTTGGCACATACATCCATCACACAATGAATAAAACACTACCAAGATCCGGAATCCCACGGTAACACAGACTAAAAGAGAATATACAACTGTGGCTCTATGTGTAAAGAGTATCTATCAACGAGATGAAGGAAAAATGCCAACTAGTACTACTAGAATAGAAGGGAAGCCTCCGGATCCGCGGACGTAACAGATCATACCTCGAAGTCTCCCAGAAAAGCTGCGGAATCACCTAGCACGAGCCTGCTCTGATGTACCTGGATCTGCACAACAAAAGTGTGCAGAAGAGTAGCATGAGTACACCACGGCGGTACTCAGTAAGTGCCAAGCCTAACCTCGATGGAGTAGTGACGAGGAAGGTCAGGGCCCTACTGAGAAACAATAATATAATGATGATAACAAAAATAAACAGTTTAAATGATAATAATTTCCGAAATAACAACAATAAGATGATTACTGCAACTGTCTACAATTAAGCTAACAACAAATAACCAACTCAATAAAACAAATTCAGGACCTGTGGGAATTGAACCCACAGTCCCATTCTCAGTACCTCTGGGTCTCCGGGAATCGAACCCGCAGCCCATGTCTCAATAATATCTCAATAACTCAGGATCTCCGGGAATCGAACCCGCAGTCCCTACCAATAATTCAGGATCTCGGGAATCAAACCCGTAGTCCCTACCAATAACTCAGGATCTCGGGAATCGAACCCGTAGTCCCTACAATAACTCATCAGGATCTCCGGGAATCGAACCCGCAGTCCACATTTCAATAAATCTCAGGATCTCCGGGAATCGAACCCGCAGTCCACATTTCAATAAATCTCAGGATCTCCGGGAATCGAACCCACAGTCCACATTTCAATAAATCTCAGGATCTCCGGAATCGAACCCGCAGTCCACATTTCATTAAATCTCAGGATCTCCAGGAATCGAACCCGCAGTCCACAAACACAGCAAGTAAAGGAATACATAGAAAGAAGTATAATATGCTTAACTATAACTTCGCCGATAAACAACGCCGGCGATTACCAAGAAAACTCAAGTAAGACAATTAGGCAACTAGACAGTTAAATACTACCTAATCATGCTTTTCTAACTGCTACCGGGTAGAAATATCGAATTTAACAGCTAACAACAAGAATATCACTCATTGAACATTTTAAGTAAAGTACGTGTTCAACAACCAGCGCATGTACACGCCCGTCACCTCGCGTACAAGGCATTTAAAGTATCACATAATATCCTAGGGGTGAAAGTCCCCCACACGAAGTTAGACAAGCCACTTACCTCGACTCCGGTATAAAATTGCTATGAAACAACTCTTTTGCCGCGAATGTCGGCCTCCACAAGTGTAGAATCTGATAAAAATCAATAGAATCACATCAAAATAGGCCAATTGGGCATTACCCAATCAAAATAACTCAAAATACACCCAAACCCACAAGTTGCCAAAACCCGACTTTCGGTACGCTTATCGAAAAATCATGAAAATTATATTTTCGGGTTCCTTATCTCAATACGAGTCCGTGCATATAAAATTTATCGAAATCGGACTCCGTTTGCCCATTCAAATCAAAGATTTTCTAACATTTAGGCCTAGAGCTCAAACTCACCTTTAATCTTCCAATTTCAGTGAAATAATCATGGATTTCATGATAAACCAACGAATTAAGGTCAAGAAACTTACCCCCGATGATTTCCCGATGATATCCCAGCGTTTCCCCTTCAAAATCCTCTCTTGGAGCTCAAAAATGGCGTTTTTGTGTATGGGGGTCGCGGGTGTTATGTTCTGAACTTAAGCTCACTGCCAGACCCCATTGCTCATCGCGTTCGCGATGAGCTTCACGCGTCCGTGATGACTCGCCCAGCTTCTTCTTCGTGAACGCGACGCCATCCCACGCGTTCGCGATACTCAGCTCCAGTTTACCCTTCGCGAACGCGACGCTCCACCACATGTTCACGATGAACAATCTCCCAGCCGCCGGGTCCTTCCTCTACGCGAACGCGTACACTCCCACGTGAACGCGATGCTCTCCCCTTTTCTTCTACGCGATTGCGACTCCCAGTCACGCGAACGCGAAGCTTCACCTTACCTTGCCTATGCGAACGCGACACCCCTTCTCGCGAACGCGATGCTTTAATCTGCCTGACCTTCGCGAACGCGGCCCATGCCTCGCGAACGCGAAGGCTTAATGCCTAGGAAGTAACCTGCAATTTACAGCAGGCCTTTTCCAAGTTCAAAATGCCCGATCGATGGTCCGAAATCCTCCGAGGCCCCCGGACCCCAACAAAAACCACCAACATACTCCAAAACACGATACGAACTTGTTCCAATCATAAAAACACCATCCTAAACATCAAAATCACCAATTACACACGGATTTAAGCCTAAGTTTCTTCAAAACTTTCAAAACTAACATTCAATCCAAAACCCGACCAAACGACGTCCAAATGACCTGAAAATTTGTGGACATATCCAAAATCACATAACGAAGCTACAGAAATTGTTGAAATTCCATTCCGACTCCCGGATCAAAATCTCACCTATCGTTCGGATTCGCCAAAATTTCAACCTTCGGCATTCCAAGCCTAATTGAGCTACGGACCTCCAAAATACATTCCGAACGCGCTCCCAACCCCGAAATCACCTAACGGAGCTAATGGAACCATCGGATTTCCGTTCCGAGATCGTCTTAACACTGTTCCGGCTACGGACTGTTTTCTAGCTTTAAAGCTCTCATTTAGGGACTAAGTGTCCCAAAATGCTCCAAATTTCGTAACCGACTCTCTCGGCAAACCACAATAGCAGAAATGAACTTAGGGGAACAGTTAAATTGGGGATTGGGGCGTAATTTTCTAAAATGACCGGTCGGGTCGTTACATCTTCCCACACTTACAGATTCGTTCGTCCTCGAACGAGCATAGAAAACATACCCGGAGTAGTGAAAAGATGAGGGTACTGGCTGCGCATATCCTGCTCGATCTCCCAAGTCGCCTCCTCGACCGGCTGGCCCCGCCACTGAACCTTTACCGAAGCGATATTCTTTGAACTTAGCTTTCTGACCTGCCTGTCTAGAATGGCTACTGGCTCCTCAACATAAGACAGATCCTTATCTTGCGGAACAGATGTGAAATCCAACACATGCGACGGGTCACCATGGTATCTCCGGAGCATGGAGACATGAAATACGGGGTGAACTCCGGCTAGGCCGGGAGGTAAGGCCAACTCATAAGCAACCTCCCCAACACGCCTCAAAATCTCAAAAGGGCCAATAAATCTAGGACTCAGCTTTTCCTTTCTTCCCAAACCTCATAACGCCCTTCATGGGCGAGACTCAAAGTAGAACCCGCTCGCCAACCATAAAAGCCACATCGCGAACTTTCTTGTCCGCATAACTCTTCTGTCTAGACCGGGCCGCACGAAGTCTGTCCCTGAATCACCTCGACCTTGTCCATAGCCTCCCGAACCATATCGGTACCTAGCAACCTCGCCTCGCCCCGCTCAAACCAACCCACGGAGACCTGCACCTCTACCATACAATGCCTCGTATGGTGCCATCCGAATGTTAGACCGGTAGCCGTTGTTATAAGCAAACTCCGCCGATGGCACAAGTGATCCCATGAACCTCCAAACTCAATCACGCATGCATGGAGCATATCCTCCAAAATCCGAATAGTGCGCTCGGACTGCCCATCATCTGGGGGTGAAATGCCGTGCTCGGCTCCACCCGAGTACCTAACTCCCGCTGTACGGCTCTCCAGGAACCGTGAAGTGAACCGAGTGCCTCTATCCGAAATGATGGAAACCGGAATGCCATGCAGAGCCGAACTACCTCCCTGATATAGATCTCCGCCAGTCGTTCCGATGAATATGTAGTGCTCACCGGTATAAAATGGGCGGACTTGGTCGGCCGATCCACAATGACCCAAATGGAATCAAACTTCCTAACCGTTCGTGGAAGTCGAGATACAAAGTCCATGGTAATGCGCTCCCATTTCCACTCGGGAATCTTAATCTGCTGCATCAATCCACCCGGACGCTGATGCTCATACTTTACCTGCTGGCAGTTGAGGCATCTAGAAACATAATCAACTATATCCCTCTATCCGCCTCCACCAGTAATGCTGTTTCAAGTCCTGATACATCTTCGCGGCTCCCGGATGGATGGAATACCGCGAGCTATGGGCCTCCGCTAGAATCAGCTCTCGAAGATCATCCACATTAGGCACACAGATACGCCTCTGCATCCTCATAACTCTATCATCCCCGATGGTAACATCTCGAGCATCACCACGCCGAACTCTATCCTGAAGGACAAGCAAATGAGGGTCGTTGAACTGATGCTCCCTGATGCGGTCAAATAGAGAAGACCGAGAAATCACACAAGCCGGAACCCGACTGGGCTCTGAAAGATCCAGTCTAACAAACTGTCTGGCTAAAGCCTGAACATCCATCGCCATAGGCCTCTCCGAAGCTGGTAGATACGCCAAACTCCCCAAACTCTCTGCCCGATGACTCAAGGCATCGGCAACCACATTAGCCTTGCCCGGATGATAGAGAATAGTAATATCATAGTCCTTCAGTAGCTCCAACCATCTCCTCTGACGCATATTCAGGTCCTTCTGCTTAAGCAAGTGCTGCAAGCTCCGGTGATTAGTGTAGATCTCACAAGGAACCCCATATAAATAATGACGCCAAATTTTCAAGGCGTGAACAATGGCAACTAGCTCCAAATCATGAACAGGGTAATTCTTCTCATGCACCTTCAGCTGTCTCGACGCGTAGGCAATCACCCTACCGTCCTGCATCAATACCGCGCCGAGTCCAACTCGTGAGGCATCACAATATACGGTATAGGACCCCATACCTATAGGCGCCGAAGTCAAAGCTGTCTTGAGCTTCTGAAAGCTCGCCTCACACTCGTCTGTCCATTGAAAAGGGGCACCCTTTTGGGTCAATCTGGTCATAGGTGCTGCAATCGAAGAGAATCCCTCTACGAAACAACGGGAATAGCCCGCCAAACTAAGGAAACTGCGAATCTCAGTAGCGGAGGAGGGTCTGGGCCAACTCTCTGCACGGCCTCCACCTTCCTCGGATCTACTCGAATACCATCACTCGACACCACGTGGCCCAAAAATGCCACTAAACTCAACCAGAATTCACATTTAGAGAACTTGGCATAAAGCTGCTTCTCCCTCAGAATTCGAAGCACTATCCTCAAATGCTGCTCGTGCTCTTCCCGGCTCCGGGAATATACTAGAATATCATCAATGAAGACAATCAAGTAGCTATGGTATCATGGTCCGAATAATGTGTTAGGAATGCGTAGAATTCTTCGCGGCGAGCTTGCTCGCCGCGGTTCGGACCCTTGGTAGTGATTTAAGTGTAAAAAATATAGAGAATTAATTTTTCCGAAATGTGTCAAATATGCGGTCAAGAATGCGACCGCAAACCTGATATGCAGACCGCATTCTTGCCGCAAAACGTTCCAGAGAGTTTCCCAAAATCGTGTCAATAATGCGGTCGAAATTGCGATCGCATAGTGAATCTGCGGTCCACTTTGCGACCGCAGATCAGGAATGCGGACCGCATAATGGTCGCATTCCGTAACAGAGCTTGAGTAATTTTTGAGGCCATTTTGCGGTCACTATGCGGACCGCATGTTGATTCTGCGGTCGCAAAGTGCACCGCAGATTTGCCCCGGCCCAGATTTTTGTAACATTTTGACCCGATCTCTTCTTTAATATAACACCTTTCACCCTCATTTTCTCATATCATCTTACCAAAATTAGAGAGAGAAGAGAGGGGTTTTAGAGAGAGAAGTTCTTCATCTTCAAAGATTGTTCCAACCACTTAATTCCAAGGGATCCTAGGGCAAGGATTCAACTTCCCCAATCTTTTCAAGGTAAAAACCCTAATTATTTTCTTTGATTTTCAGTTTTAAATTGGGTAAAGAGAGGTTTGCATATAATAGCTTTTGAAAATAGAATTCTTACACTCATGCATGATTATTGAACTTGATTTCTAGTAAAAAGAAGTGAGTAGAAGTAAGAGTCTTCAAGAACAAGGTTGGCAAGGAGTAGGATATCTTGGGTAAGCATAAAGTAGGAAGAAAACTCATCACCAGGTATGTATGGCTAATTTTGATTCTTGTGAAATCGCCTATATGTGTGAAGTTTGTTTGGTTCGTGTTAAATTGACAAATTGTGTGAAATTCTTGAAGTTGTTGTTGAGCTATGAGTGATGTAAAATGAGAGTTTAATTTGGCAAAAGAATTGTGAATAATGATTATGATGGCCTATATGGCACCTTGTGTAAAACAAACGAAACACTTGAGAATTGGTTTATTGTGGAAAGAGATGAAACACTTGAATTGTGGAAATATTGTAACATGGTTGTGATATTGATTTGAAATATAATTGAGAACATGAAACAATGTGCAAGTTGCTTATTTGAACTTGTTGAAATTGTGTGTAGTACCTTATCTGCTGTTTGAAATTGTTGTGTTTTAAACTGTAAGGCGGGGTCGTATTACGCGCCGCAACGTGAGGAAATAAGGTGTGGGTTGGGGTGATAAGGGTGGCCGAGGTAATAAGGGTGGTCAGGGGCAATAAGGATGGAAAGCGATCGAAATCGCTATTGAAAATTGATACAAAAATCAATAATGTGAAATTGTGAAAGGAGACAACAGGAGAGTTTGCAACCTGTGGGGCACTGATTGCCCCTTTGTTTGACTACTTGTGCTTTACGTGATTGATTGGTTATCGTTAAATTGGTTGATCGTAGAAAGTGCTTTGTGTTGAGAATTATTTGAAATGAGGAAAATGTGGAAACATGGTTGGCTGGCTTAATTAATTGTTGATGTAATTCAATGGCTTGAGTTTACTTGGGACAAAGTTTGTCCATACATGCCAGTACAATTCAAGTGTACCGACGTCCCTTTTGCCGGGGACGCTACATTCGTGTTATGATTGTAGGTGGATCAGTAGCAGGCACTTCAGCTCATCGGCAGTAGTATCCTTCTCCTTCCACTGCCCGTTTTGGTGAGCCCCTTTTCTTCCTTGGGGTCCTATGTGGTTCATGCCACTTTTGTTTAGATTTCATTTTGGTTTTGTAAGGTATAGCCGGAGCCTTGTTACCGGCAAGTATTGTATTCCTCTTTTTGTATCCTAGAGGCTCTGTAGACATGTAAACTGTGGGACTCCAGTATTATGTATACATTATGTTATGTCTGGCGTTGTAAAAACTGCAAACTTGTTAATGAATCACTCGTATGGTTTTATTTGTTTAATGTGAAATCATTCATGGTTAGTAAGATATTTGGCTAATGAGAAACAATCAACACAGGGGTAACGCGTGGGAATGAAAGGCACCCAGGTCCGCTTGACTGGGGCAACCCGGTCAGGCGCCGGTCATGTTCCCCAATTTGGGGCGTGACAATCATCAATGAAGAAAATCACGAACGAGTCCAGATAAGGCCTGAACACACTGTGCATCAAATGCATAAAGGCTGCTGGGGCATTAGTCGGCCCAAAAGACATCACGAGGAACTCATAGTGACCATACCGGGTCCTGAAGGCAGTCTTCGGGATATCTGGCTCCCGAATCTTCAGCTGGTGATACCCGGAGCGCAAATCAATCTTAGAAAACACATGTGCGCCCTGTAACTGGTCAAATAAATCATCAATACGGGGCAAAGGATACCGGTTCTTCACTGTAACCTTATTCAGCTGACGATAGTCAATACACATACGCATAGAACCGTCCTTTTTCTTCACAAACAATACAGGAGCACCCCAAGGCGAAATACTGGGTCGAATAAAACCTTTGCCCAATAACTCCTGTAACTAATCCTTCAACTCCTTCAGCTCAGGAGGAGCCATACGGTACGGTGGAATAGAAATGGGCTGAGTGCCCGGCAACAAGTTAATAGCAAAGTCAATATCTCTGTCGGGCGGCATGCCCGGAAGATCAGCTGGAAATACATCAACAAAGTCACGTACCACTTTAACAGAATCAATAGAGGGAGTGTCAATACTGACGTCCCGCACATAGTGTGACGACCCGGCCCGCCGTCACGAGAATTACCACCCCATTATGTTGTAAATACATGTTTTATGCTTTTATATCAGTGCTAGAGTCTATCGGGTGATTTAGGAGTGATTTGGATTGAAAATGAGGCATATAGCCTTTTTGAAGGAAACTTGAATAAGGAAAGTCAACCCGAAGTTGACTATTTGGTTAGAGGGCTCGGAATCGGATTCTGATGATTCGGTTAGTTCCGGGAGGTCATTTATGACTTAGGGGAGTGATCAGAATTGAATTTGGAGGCCCGGTGTAGAAATAGGCTTGAATTGGCTAAGGTTGAATTTTGGCGAAATCCGAACGGTAGGTGAGATTTTGATCCGGGGTTGGAATGGAATTCCGACAGTTGCAATAGCTCCGTTAGGTGATTTTGGATGTGCCTGCAAAATTTCAGGTCATTCGGACATCGTTTGGTCGGGTTTTTGATGGAATGTGAAATTCGGAAAGTTTTAAGAAATTTAGGCTTGAATCCGTGGGTAATTGGTGATTTTGATGTTTAGGATGGTGTTTTTATGATTGTAACAAGTTCGTATCGTGTCTTGGGGTATGTTTGTGGTTTTCGTTCGGGTCCCGGGGGCCTCGGGGTGAATCCGGACCATTATCCGGCACTTTGAAACAAGAAAAGGTTTGCTGAAATCTGCAGATCACTGGGCACCAGTTATGCCTTCGCGTTTGTGAGGGCTAGGCCCGCGTTCGCGTAGGCTGAGGGAAAATGTACATCGCGTTCGCGTTGCTGGGGGACGCGATCGCGTAAGAGGAAGGTTTTGATCATCGCGTTCGCGTGAGGTATGTCGCGTTCGCGTAGAGGAAAAATCTAGGCTGGGGAGAATGGTCTTCGCGGACGCGTGGCAGTGTGTCGCGTTCGCGATGAAGAACTGGAATAAGGCATCGCGTTCACGTGAGAGGCGTCGTGAACGCGATGAAGAAATTTGACTGGCATGAGTTTAATTACAGAACAGAACCAGTCGCGGGTTTCATACCCCAAAACACCATTTTTGAGTTCTAGAGAGAGAGACTCACGGGAGATTGCTAGGAAATCATCGGGGTTTCATCGGAGGTAAGTTTTGTGGCTTAATTACATCATTTTATCATGAAATCCTTGGTTAATTCCCTGTAAATGGAAGATTAAAGGTGGGTTTTGGCCCTAGGCCTAAATTATAGAAATCACTGATTTGAGTGGGCAAATGGAGTCCGAATTCGGTAAATTTTATATGCCTAGACTCGTGTTGAGATGAGGGATCCGAATATGTGACTTTCGTAATTTTTCGAGAAGCGTGCCGAAAGTCGGGTTTTGACAACTTTGGGAATTTTGATGTAAATTGAGTTGTTTTGACTGGGTATCGTTCCATTGGTCTAATTTGATGTGTATTTACTATATTTGATGAGATTCTACGCGTGGGGAGCTTGATTCTCGTGGCAAGGGCATTACGGAGTAGTCGTCGCGCTGTATTAAGGTGAGTAATAGATGTGGGTGATGACCAGCGGGTTCGAGACCCCGGTATACCACTTTGTGACGCTGTATAGCGGCGAGACACGTACTCTCATGTGAGTGCGGGGTCGATTGTGATTGGGGACTATGGCTTAGTCCGACTTGTTGGCACTGTGTTATGATATTAGCTATTCTTGAGCCATCGAACCTCCTTCTCAGATGATTGCATACTATATATTGTGATATTGGCCACTCTTGAGCCGAGGAACCCCCTTCTTGGGTGGTCGAGTATACTTGTGGGCCGTGAGCCAGTTATTGGATCCCGCGAGGATCGTTATCATTGTCTTATCATATTGACATGTTAGTTACTACCAATCCGTAGTTATTTCTATTATCATGCTATTTCCAATCTCTGGAACTTGGTATTACTGTTTTCCAACTGAAAAATGATAAAAAGGTTTTCAAACTACTTTTGAGCCTGCGAGGCTGTATTTGCATATTAGCTGACCTGGTAGTGGATCGGGCTGCACGCCGCAGCGGTATATATGTTGGATCGGACTGCACGCCGCAGTGATATTGTGCTTGGGCTGTAGGAGCCCCTCCGGAGTCCGAACCCCCACAGTGAGCACGGGTACCCAAATTGGATCGGGCTACGCGCCGTAGCGGTCATATCATGCATTGCATTGCATTTAGCTACATCCGATAGCTGTTATACTATTTTGCTGGTACTTGTTGGTACAGGTACAGTTGATATTGATTCTGTGACAGGGTAGCTGATTATAGCTTTACATAGTGCTTTATTGCGGATTTCTTATCCGCACTGTCTTACCCTTGTTTATTACCACTGAGTCTGGCAGTACTCATTTTACTCCCTGCACCTTGTGTGCATATCCAGGTACCTCTCATCAGTGATCCAGTAGCTGTGCGAGGCGACATCTGTAGGATATTCGAGGTAGCTGCAGAGTCCGCAGGACCCGATATTCCTTCTTATTGTCTTTTGATTTTGTTCTGATCATCCCACACTTGTGCACAGTTATATTCGCTATTTACACTGTGTATACTCTGTAGAGGCTCATGACTCTCGACCCTTCGGTCTATGGGAGTTGGCACGTGTTGGGACTTGGTTCCCTGTTTTTAATATATCTATCACTGTTGAATTATTCCGTTATGCTTAAATTGGATAAAGTGAGCTTCTGGCTCCGTGATTGTTGTTAATTGGTCAGGCTGGCCTAGCAGTGTGCTGGGCGCCATCACGACCGGATTTGGGGTCGTGACACGCTTGGGCTGTAGGAGCCCTTCCGGAGTCTGTACAGAGTCTTGTGGATCGGTACGGGACGCCTGTACTTATCCTCGGGAGGCTGCGAACCTTTAGGAAACACTTCACTTTTCTTGAACTCTATCGTGCGATCTTGTTGTTTTGAGAACTGAACTTCTATATTCTATTCTCTCGCGGATGGCGAGAACGCGAGCATCAAGACGAGGTGGACGACCTCCGTTGACACCTGTTAGAGGTCGTGGGCGCGGTCGTGCTAGAGGTAGAGGTAGGGCAGCTGAGGCAGTGCCAGCTGACCCGCCCATAGTACCAGTTCAGGAGCAGCCCCTAGTGGTTGATGCTCCAGCAGCCCCAGTTCAGGGCAGACTGTATCTATTGCTATTCCTGGTCTTCAGGAGACTCTTGCTCAGATATTATCGGTGTGTTCCAGTTTGGCTCAGGTAGTTTCAGCTACCAATACTGCAGCGACATCTCAGTCAGGGGGTGGTCAGTAGACCCCTGCAGCTCGCACACCTGACCCGGTTGTTCAGGGACTTCAGACGCCAGAGGCGGTCCCCGCTCAGGTGGTTGCACCAGTTATTCCTCCAGCTGCACCAGATCCAGCCCCAGAGCATATGGTTCAAGTTATGCCCGATGACGAGCAGCGTCGTCTTGAGAGATTTGGTAGACTTCAGCCACCCCATTTCAGTGGCGTTGAGGGCGAGGATGCCCAGGGTTTCTTGGACAAGTGTCAGAGGATGTTGCGGACGGCCGGTATTCTTGAGTCCAGCGGAGTTTCATTTACTACCTTTCAGTTCACTGGTCTCGCATTTGATTGGTGGGAAGAGTTTGAGAGGCGTAGGCCCGCAGGAGCAGCACCTCTCACATGGCAGCAGTTCTCTACTCTCTTTCTAGAGAAATATGTACCTCGGTCTCGTCGCGAGGAGCTACGTCGCCGGTTCGAGTGGTTGATTCAGGGCGACATGTCTGTGACTCAGTATGAGCTTGGATTCACACAGTTGGCTAGGCATGCCACATGGATGATCCCTAATGATAGGGAGAGGATCGGGAGGTTCATTGATGGCCTCAACTACTCTATCCGCATTCTTATGAACAGAGAGAGGGTTTTGTCATCATCATTTGAGTAGGTTGTTGATATGGCACGCTCCATTGAGGCGGATCGTCGCCGAGAGAGAGAGGAGCGAGAGGCCAAGAGGCCTCGTGGTTCCGGTAGTTTCAGTGGTGCTCCATCTAGAGGGCATTCCCAGCAGAGCAGAGGTCGCTCATCTAGACCTCCTCAGTCAGGTCGCCCAGAGCACAGTGGAGCTTCTTCTGGTCGTGGCCGTCAGGGTTATCAGCAGGGCTAGTCTTCACTCAGCGCCCTCCTAGCTTAGAGTTCTACACCTGCTTCTTCAGCCTAGGGTTCATCTGTGGCGAGGTGATCCCTTCAGTTCCCTTCTCCAGCTCCCGGTAGTTGTTACGAGTGTGGTGAGTTTGGCCACACGAGGAGACAATGTCCTCGGCTTCGCAGTGGTAGGTCTCAGCAGAGGGATCATCCTTCCTCTTCTACTCCATCTTCAGTGCCATCCCAGTCTAGTAGGGTGAGGGTCAATCATCTAGTGGTCACCCCATGAGTGTTGAGCGATCGAGCGGTGGTCAGGCTCGGTTCTATGCACTTCCAGATAGGAGAGATGTTGTTGCTTCAGACATAGTGATCACATGTATTATCTTAGTTTTCCATAGGGATGTTCTATTTTGTTTGATCCCGGGTCTACATACTCCATACGTGTCCTCTTATTTTGCACATCATTTGGGTGCGACTCGTGGTAGTCTTGATTTACCTGTTCATGTATCCACCCCCGTGGGTGATACGATCGTCGTGGATCATGTCTATAGATCCTGTGTTATATCTATTGGGGGTCTGGAGACCCAGGCAGATTTATTATTGTTGGAGATGGTGGACTTTGATGTTATATTGGGTATGGATCGGTTGTCTCCGTACCACGCTATATTAGACTGTCATGCTAAGACAGTTACATTGGCCATTCCTGGTATTTCTCAGATTGATTGGCGGGGTTCGACTGATTTTGTCCCTAGCCGTGTCATTTCGTTCTTAAAAGCTCAGAAGATAGTTGAAAAAGGGTGTTTATCAAACTTAGCTTTTGTGAGATATGTGGGAGCTGAGTCTCCTAGCATTGATTCTGTACCTGTTGTGAGGGACTTCCCAGATGTATTCCCCTCAGACCTGTCGGGCATGCCGCCGGACAGGGATATTGATTTTGGCATTGACTTGGTGCCGGGCACTCAGCCTATATCCGTTCCTCCTTATCGGATGGCACCAGCTGAGTTGAAAGAACTGAAAGAGCAGCTTCAAGAGCTTCCTGGATAAGGGTTTCATCCGCCCTAGTGTGTCTCCGTGGGGTGCGCCGGTATTATTTGTTAAAAAGAAAGATGGTTCCATGCGAATGTGTTTGGATTATAGGCAATTGAACAAAGTGACAGTGAAGAACAAGTACCCTCTACCGCGCATAGATGATTTGTTTGATCAGTTACAGGGTGCGAGGGTGTTTTCTAAGATCGATCTTCGTTCGAGCTATCATCAGTTGAAGATCAGAGACTCAGATATTATGAAGACTGCATTCAGGACCCGATATGGTCATTATGAGTTTCTTGTGATGTCGTTTGGGCTGACCAATGCCCCAGCAGCATTTATGCATCTGATGAACAGTGTGTTCATGCCTTATTTGGATTCATTTGTGATTGTGTTCATTGATGACATTCTAGTCTACTCCCGTAGTCAGGAGAAGCATGCTCAGCATTTGAGTATTGTGTTGCAGAGATTGAGGGAGGAGAAGCTATATGCTAAATTCTCCAAGTGCGAGTTTTGGCTCGAGTCCGTAGCATTTCCGGGACATGTGGTGTCTCGTGATGGTATTCAGGTTGATCCGAAGAAGATAGAGGCGGTGCAGAGTTGGCCTAGACCGACCTCAGCTACAGAGATCAGGAGTTTTCTTGGTTTGGCGGGATAATATCGCCGGTTTGTTCAGGGATTTTCATCCATGGCTTCTTCATTGACTAAATTGACCCAGAAGGGTGCACCATTCGTGTGGACGGATGAGTGTGAAGCGAGCTTTCAAAAGCTCAAGACAGCTTTGACCACAGCTCTAGTGTTAGTATTGCCATCAGCTTCAGGATCATATACCGTTTATTGTGATGCCTCGAGAGTGGGGATAGGTTGTGTGTTGATGCAGGAAGGTAAGGTGATTGCTTATGCTTCTCGGCAATTGAAGCCACATGAGAAGAACTATCCTGTTCATGATTTGGAGCTAGCCGCCATTGTTCATGCATTGAAGATTTGGAGGCACTATTTGTACGGTGTGTCTTGTGAGGTGTATACCGACCATCGTAGTCTCCAACACTTGTTCAAACAGAAAGATCTTAATTTGAGACAGCGGAGATGGCTTGAGTTGCTTAAGGATTATGACATTACTATATTATATCATCCGGGGAAGGCCAATATGGTGGCCGATGCTTTGAGCCGGAAGGCGGTCGGTATGGGGAGCTTGGCATATATTCCAGCTGAGGAGAGGCCATTTGCTTATGATGTTCAGGTGTTAGCCAATCGGCTAGTGAGGTTAGATATTTCGGAGCCCGGCAGGGCATTGGCTTGTGTTGTATCTCGGTCATCTCTATATGATCGTATTCGTGAGCACCAGTATGATGATCCACATTTGGCTGTCCTGAGGGACAGAGTTCAGTATGATGATGCTAGAGATGTCACCATTGATAGTGACGGTGTATTGAGGATGCAGGGCCGGATATGTGTGCCCAATGTTGATGGCCTTCGTGAGTTGATTCCGGAGGAGGCCCATAGCTCGCGGTATTCTATCCATCCAGGAGCCGCGAAGATGTATCAAGATTTGAAACAGCACTATTGGTGGAGAAAGATGAAAATGGACATTGTCAGACATGTAGCACGGTGCCTCAACTGTCAGCAGGTTAAGTATGAGCATCAGAGACCAGGTGGTGTTCTTCAGCGTATGGTCATTCCCGAGTGGAAATGGGAGAGGATCACCATGGATTTCATTACTGGACTCCCTTGGACAGCAAGGAAGTTTGATTCTGTATGAGTGATTGTTGATCGGCTGACTAAGTCCGCACATTTCATCCCAGTTAGTACTACTTACTCATTGGAGTGGTTGGCAGCGATCTTTATTCGGGAGATTGTTAGGTTGCATGGGGTCCCAGTGTCTATTATATCTAACAGAGGCACTCAGTTCACTTCTCAGTTTTGGAGAGCATTCCAGCGAGAGATGGGTACGCGGGTTGAGTTGAGCACTGCATTTCACCCCCAGACAGACGGGCAGTCTGAGCGCACTATTCAGATCCTGGAGGATATGTTGTGAGCATGTGTGATTGACTTTGGTGGTTTGTGGGATGAGTTCTTGCCACTTGCCGAGTTTGCCTACAACAACAGTTATCAGTCGAGTATTTAGATGGCCCCGTACGAGGCATTGTATGGCAGACGGTGTAGATCTCCTGTGGGATGGTTTGAGCCTGGTGAGGATAGATTGATAGGGACTGAGTTAGTTCAGGATGCTCTGGATAGAGCAAAGTTGATCCAGGGAGGCTTCACACAGCACAATCTCGCCAGAAGAGTTATGCGGACCGTAGAGTTCGAGAGTTGTCTTTCATGGTTGGTGACCAGAGTATTGTTGAAGGTTTCACCTATGAAGGGTGTCATGAGGTTTGGGAAGAAAGGAAAGTTGAGTCCTAGGTACATTGGTCCTTTTGAGATACTCGGGAGGGTTGGAGAGGTGGCATATGAGTTAGCCTTGCCGCCCAGCTTATCCAGCGTTCATCCAGTATTCCATGTATCTATGCTCCGGAAGTACATTGGAGATTCGTCTCATGTATTAGACTTCAGTACCATTCAGCTTGATGGTGATCTATCCTATGATGTGGAGCCTATTGCTATTTTGGGTCGTCAGGTGAGAAAATTGAGGTCTAAGGAGATTGCATCAGTTAAGGTTCGGTGGAGAGGTCGACCCGTGGAGGAGGCCACTTGGGAGATCGAGCGGGAGATGCGGAGCAGATATCCTCACTTGTTTGAGACTTCGGGTATGTTTCTTGACCCGCTCGAGGACGAGCGTTTGCTTAAGAGGGGGAGAATGTGACGACCCGGCCCTTCATCACGAGAATTACCACCCCATTATGTTGTAAATACATGTTTTATGCTTTTATATCAGTGCTAGAGTCTATCGGGTGATTTAGGAGTGATTTCGATTGAAAATGAGGCATATAGCCTTTTTGAAGGAAACTTGAATAAGGAAAATCAACCCGGAGTTGACTATCTGGTTAGAGGGCTCGAAATCGGATTCTGATGATTCGGTTAGTTTCGGGAGGTGATTTGTGACTTAGGGGAGCAATCGGAATTGAATTTGGAGGCCCGGTGTAGAAATAGGCTTGAATTGGGTAAGGTTGAATTTTGGCGAAATCCGAACGGTAGGTGAGATTTTGATCCGAGGGTCGGAATGGAATTCCGACAGTTGCAGTAGCTCCGTTAGGTGATTTTGGATGTGCCTGCAAAATTTCAGGTCATTCGGACGTCGTTTGGTCGGGTTTTTGATGGAATGTACAATTCGGAAAGTTTTAAGAAATTTAGGCTTGAATCTGTGGGTAATTGGTGATTTTGATGTTTAGGATGGTGTTTTTATGATTGGAACAAGTTCGTATCGTGTCTTGGGGTATGTTTGTGGTTTTCGTTGGGGTCCCGGGGGCCTCGGGGTGAATCCGGACCATTATCCGGCACTTTGAAACAAGAAAAGGTCTGCTGAAATCTGCAGATCACTGGGCACCAGTTATGCCTTCGCGTTCGCGAGGGCTAGGCCCGCGTTCGCGTAGGCTGAGGGAAAATGGTCATCGCGTTCGCGTTGCTGGGGGACGCGATCGCGTAAGAGGAAGGTTTTGATCATCGCGTTCGCGTGGGGTAGGCTCGCGTTCGCGTAGAGGAAAAGTCCGGGCTGGGAGAATGGTCTTCGCGGACGCGTGGCGGTGTGTCGCATTCGCGATGAAGGACTGGAATAAGGCATCGCATTCGCGTGAGAGGCGTCGCGAACGCGATGAAGAGATTTGACTGGCAGTGAGTTTAATTACAGAACAGAACCAGTCGCGGGTTTCATACCCCAAAACACCATTTTTGAGTTCTAGAGAGAGAGACTCACGAGAGATTGCTAGGAAATCATCGGGGTTTCGTCGGAGGTAAGTTTTGTGGCTTAATTACATCATTTTATCATGAAATCCTTGGTTAATTCCCTGTAAATGGAAGATTTATGGAGGTTTTGGCCCTAGGCCTAAATTATAGAAAATCACTGATTTGAGTGGGCAAATGGAGTCCGAATTCGGTAAATTTTATATGCCTAGACTCGTGTTGAGATGAGGGTTCCGAATATGTGACTTTCGTAATTTTTTGAGAAGCGTGTCGAAAGTCGGGTTTTGACAACTTTGGGAATTTTGATGTAAATTGAGTTGTTTTGACTGGGTATCATTCCATTGGTCTAATTTGATGTGTATTTACTGTATTTGATTAGATTCTATGCGTGCGGAGCTTGATTCTCGTGGCAAGGGCATTGCGGAGTAGTCGTCGCGCTGTATTGAGGTGAGTAATAGATGTGGGTGATGACCAGCGGGTTCGAAACCCCGGTATACCACTTTGTGACACTGTATAGCGTCGAGACACGTACTCTCATGTGAGTGCGGGGTCGATTGTGATTGGGGACTATGGCTTAGTCCGACTTGTTGGCACCGTGTTATGATATTGGCTATTCTTGAGCCGTCGAACCTCCTTCTCGAATGATTGCATACTATATATTGTGATATTGGCCACTCTTGAGCCGAGGAACCCCCTTCTTGGGTGGTCGAGTATACTTGTGGGCCGTGAGCCAGTTATTGGATCCCGCGAGGATCGTTATCATTGTCTTATCATATTGACATGTTAGTTACTACCAATCCGTAGCTATTTCTGTTATCATGCTATTTCCAATCTCTGGAACTTGATATTACTGTTTTCCAACTGAAAAATGATAAAAGGGTTTTCAAAACTACTTTTGAGCCTGCGAGGCTGTACTTGCATATTAGCTGACTGGTAGTGGATTGGGCTGCACACTGCAGCAGTATATATGTTGTATTGGACTGCACATCGCAGTAATATTGTGCTTGGGCTGTAGGAGCCCCTCCGGAGTCTGAACCCCTACAATGAGCACGGGTATCCAAATTGGATCGGGCTACGCGCCGTAGCGGTCATATCATGCATTGCATTGCATTTAGCTACATCTGATAGCTGTTATACTGTTGCTGGTACTTGTTGGTACGTGTACAGTTGATATTGGTTCTGTGACAGGGTATTTGATTACAGCTTTACATAGTGCTTTATTGCGGATTTCTTATCTGCGCTGTCTTACCCCTGTTTATTACCACTGAGTCTGGCAGTACTCATTTTACTCCCCGCACCTTGTGTGCAGATCCAGGTACCTCTCAGCAGTGATCCAGTAGCTGTGCGAGGCGACATCTGTGGGATATTTGAGGTAGCTGCAGAGTTCGCAGGACCCGATATTCCTTCTTATCTGTATTTTGTTTTGATCATCCCACACTTGTGCACAGTTATATTCACTATTTACACTTTGTATACTCTGTAGAGGCTCATGACTCTTGACCCTTCGGTCTATGGGAGTTGGCACGTGTTGGGACTTGGTTCCCCGTTTTTAATATATCTATCACTGTTAAATTATTCTGTTATGCTTAAATTGGATAAAGTGAGCTTGTGGCTCCGTGATTGTTGTTAATTGGTCAGGCTGGCCTAGCAATGTGCTGGGCGCCATCACAACCGGATTTGGGGTCGTGACACATAGGCTAGATAAGCAGCACACCCCTTCTCAACCATACGCTGAGCTCTGAGAAAAGAAATAACACGGCTAGGGGTGTGATCTAGAGTACCACTCCACTTAATACGTGGAATGCCTGGCATAGCCAGCGTCACGGTCTTGGCTTGACAATCAAGAATAGCATAATGGGGCAACAACCAGTCCATGCCCAGAATAATATCAAAATCGACCATCCCGAGCAACAATAGATCCGCTCCTGGTCTCAAAATCACAAATGGTAACCAAACACGACCGATATACGCGGTCCACAGCCAAAGAATCACCCACCGGAGTGGAAACATAAATGGGGGCACTCAAAAAAATCCCGAGGCACACCCAGATGAGAAGCAAAGTAAGAAGACACATATGAAAAAGTGGAACCGGGGTCGAATAGAACCGATGCCTCCCCGTGACTAACCAGAATAATACCCGTGATAACAGAATCGGATGCAACAGCTGCAATGCGATCGGGAATAGCATAGAATCCGGCTCGTCCCCCTCTCGAGGGCGGCCTCGGGAGCCCCGACCCCCGCCCCGGCCGGGCCGGGCGAGTGGAGTGGTAGGCGGGGCCGGAATGATAGCCTCGCCGGCCCCGAGAACCACGCGGATGCCGTGATGACCGATGATGGGCTCCTCTCCTACGCCCGGGGCACTCCCTAACCAGGTGGTGAGTATCTCCGCACTCAAAACAAGCTGCGGGAGGACGCGGTGGGCCGTGATCGACCGGCCTCACCCCCACTAGTCCGACCCCGGGAAGAACCCCGCGTAGGAGGTGCACTGGAAACCGGGGGAGCATAATAAGGCTCCTAAGGTGCCTGGAAGACCCGGAGTACTACCGGCTGCGGGCAATGCCGAGTGAACTGGTCGGCCGGAATAACCCATGCCAAAACGACCGGCTGATGAAGTGCGGGCACCGGAGAAATGGCCCGACTCACGAGACCTCCTTGGCCTCTCTCTCTCTCCGCTCTCTAGGGAGCATACTCTCGATCCTCTTGGCAATGCTAACCGCCTGCTGATAAGATATATCTGTCTCCAGCTCTCTGGCCATGTTGGATCGGATAGGCGGAACAAGGCCCTCAATAAATCTCCGCACTCTCTCCCGAACCGTGGCTACCAAAGCCGGTGCATGCCTGGCTAGACGGGTGAAACTGATAGCATACTCCGATACTGACATGGAGCCCTGTCGTAATCGCTCAAACTCCGAGCGCGAAGAATCCCTAAGGCTCTGGGGAACAAACTCCCTCAAAAATAGATCTGAAAACTACGTCCAGGTCAATGAAGTAGACTCCTTCGGACTATCCAACTCATACGTGCGCCACCAATCATAAGCGGCCCCATAAAATTGAAAAGCAGTGAAGGAAACCCCGCTGGTCTCCACAATCCCCATAGTACGAAGAATACGATGACACTCCTCTAGAAAACCCAATGCATCATCCGAAGCCAAACCACTAAACACTGGAGGGTCATATTTCTTGAACCTCTCCAATCTACGTTGCTCGTCCTCAGAGGCAGCTGGTCCACCTCCGGGCTGTACTGGGGCGGCAGGAGGCATAGTAATAATCTCTGGAACCTGACCCACGGGAACTCGCTGCTCAGGTGTAGTGGTTGCGGGAGTCTGGGCCCCTCCCATGGCCTAAGATGTAGCTGCAGTGAGAGGAAGTAACCCTGCCTAAGCTAAAGTAGTAGACATGCTCATGAACTGGGCCAGGGTCTCCTAGAGTGTTGGAGTAGTAGCAGCTGTAGTCTGTGTACTAGGTGCCTGCTCTAACCTGATCCACCGGTGGTGCCTTGGCAGCACGCACGGGTGCCGTGGTTGCACCTCGGGCGCGTCCTCGTCCTCTACCATGGCCCCGGCCTCTGACGGCGGCAACAGGGGGCGCGGGTACCTGATCATCGCGAGTAGCTCGTGTCCTCACCATCTGTGAGAGAATAGAAAGTAGTAGTTTAGATTTGATGCCAAAAATGTCGCACGACAAGGAATCCAAAAGAAATGAAGAGTTTCCTAAACAGTTACATAGCCCCTCGTAGATAAATACATATATCTCCGTATCGATTAGCGAGACTCTAAGTAACTGGTCTGTGTCTCGTGACTCCTATGAACCTAGAGCTCTGATACCAACTTGTCACGACCCTAGTTCACCAATTGTGAACATGTCGTGATGGCACCCAGTCCCCACGACTAGGTAAGCCTAACACGTTGCGGAATATACAAGTTATAAACACTTAAATAAGAAACAGCGGAAAAATAGCATAAAAAGATATGTAATCCGTGCCGCTTGGCACATACATCCGTCACACAATGAATAAAACACTACCAAGATCCGGAATCCCACGGTAACACAGACTAAAAGAGAATATACAACTGTGGCTCTATGTGTAAAGAGTATCTATCAACGAGATGAAGGAAAAATGCCAACTAGTACTACTAGAATAGAAGGGAAGCCTCCGGATCCGCGGACGTAGCGTATCATACCTCGAAGTCTCCCAGAAAGCTGCAGAATCACCTAGCACGAGCCTGCTCTGATGTACTTGGATCTGTACAACAAAAGTGTGCAGAGAAGAGTAGCATGAGTAGGCCACGGCGGTACTCAGTAAGTTCCAAGCCTAACCTCGATGGAGTAGTGACGAGGAAAGTCAGGGCCCTACTGAGAAACAATAATATAATGATGATAACAAAATAACAGTTTAAATGATAAAATTTCCGAAATAACAACAATAAGATGATTTCTGCAACTGTCTACAATTAAGCTAACAAGAAATAACCAACTCAATAAAACAAATCCAGGACCAGTGGGAATTGAACCCACAGTCCCATTCTCAGTACCTCTGGGTCTCCGGGAATCGAACCCGCAGCCCATGTCTCGATAGAGACTGAGAAAACATCGTTGTTGCGGTCCGAAGCGTCTTGAATGAAAAGAAATAAAATGAGAGAGTCTTATTGGTGAAAACCTTCAGGCACCATAAGACGTTGGAAGTAGAGAAATACAAAATGAGAGAGCCCGTTGGTAAAAACTCGAAAAGAGTGCTATCTGGCGATGGTGAGAAGAGAAATGAGAGAGGTCGATTGGAAAAAACCCGCAAAGGGCGCTATCAACCGAAAAGGGTGTTTCACCACAAGAGGTCCTGGCACGGCTCCTTAGCTTGGAAACATAGACCCGTTTTGGTTCATAAGGAAATGGGAGTTTGTGACGATCAAGCATTTAGTTCGAGAAGCATGTCATGTTGGTTTAAAGTCAGCATACACCTCAGATAAGTCCTTCTTTTTCCCCGAAAGGGACTCCTTTATCTTCGATACATTTTTCCATTATTTGTTCATTTTTCTTTGAATCCCTTTCATTTTAACTTTGAATTCTGAAATCATTACAAAGAAAGGTGACAGGGCCGTTTATACAGAATTACGCCTGGTAAAGAAGAAAAAACCCAGCCTCAGTGGTGTATTGATACAATCCCCGATTTGATCGTAATGATCGATTGTTTCCAAAGGAACGGATGTTAGGAAGAAAATGGAAATCAAAGGCTAAGGTCTTAGAAGAAACGGAATGAGGCAGAAGGACAGAACCCACACCGAAAATCCTTGTGGAATCCCGAGGATGAACCCGGTCAGTTTGAAAAGAAGTCATCCCCAAAGACAATTTGTAGCAAAGTTCTCAATGGAAATGAGACAAAGATCAAGCAATGAAGATAATTGTCACGACCCTAGTTCACCAATTGTGAACATGTCGTGATGGCACCCAAGTCCCCACGACTAGGTAAGCCTAACACGTTGCGGAATATACAAGTTATAAACACTTAAATAAGAAACAGCGGAAAAATAGCATAAAAATATATGTAATCCGTGCCGCTTGGCACATACATCCATCACACAATGAATAAAACACTACCAAGATCCGGAATCCCACGGTAACACAGACTACAAGAGAATATACAACTGTGGCTCTATGTGTAAAGAGTATCTATCAACGAGATGAAGGAAAAATGCCAACTAGTACTACTAGAATAGAAGGGAAGCCTCCGGATCCGCGGACGTAACAGATCATACCTCGAAGTCTCCCAGAAAAGCTGCGGAATCACCTAGCACGAGCCTGCTCTGATGTACCTGGATCTGCACAACAAAAGTGTGCAGAAGAGTAGCATGAGTACACCACGGCGGTACTCAGTAAGTGCCAAGCCTAACCTCGATGGAGTAGTGACGAGGAAGGTCAGGGCCCTACTGAGAAAACAATAATATAATGATGATAACAATAATAAGCAGTTTAAATGATAATAATTTCCGAAATAACAACAATAAGATGATTACTGCAACCGTCTACAATTAAGCTAACAACAAATAACCAACTCAATAAAACAAGTCCAGGATCTGTGGGAATTGAACCCACAGTCCCATTCTCAGTACCTCTGGGTCTCCGGGAATCGAACCCGCGGCCCATGTCTCAATAATATCTCAATAACTCAGGATCTCCGGGAATCGAACCCGCAGTCCCTACCAATAACTCGGGATCTCGGGAATCAAACCCGTAGTCCCTACCAATAACTCAGGATCTCGGGAATCGAACCCGTAGTCCCTACAATAACTCAGGATCTCGGGGAATCGAACCCGCAGTCCACATTTCAATAAATCTCAGGATCTCCGGGAATCGAACCCGCAGTCCACATTTCAATAAATCTCAGGATCTCCGGGAATCAAACCCGTAGTCCACAAACACAGCAAGTAAAGGAGTACACAGAAAGAATTGTAATATGCTTAACTATAACTTCGCTGATAAACAGCGCCAACGATTACCAAGAAAACTCAAGGAAGACAATTAGGCAACTAGACAGTTAAATACTACCTAATCATGCTTTTCTAACTGCTACCGGGGAGAAATATCGAATTTAACAGCTAACAACAGGAATATCACTCATTGAAAATTTTAAGTAAAGTACGTGTTCAACAACCAGCGCATGTACACGCCCGTCACCTCGCGTACAAGGCATTTAAAGTATCACATAATATCCTAGGGGTGAAAGTCCCCCACACGAAGTTAGACAAGCCACTTACCTCGACTCCGGTACAAAACCGCTATGAAACAACTCTCTTGTCGTGAATGTCGGCCTCCACAAGTGTAGAATCTGATAATAAAAATCAATAGAATCACATCAAAATAGGCCAATTGGGCATTACCCAATCAAAATAACTCAAAATACACCAAAACCCACAAGTTGCCAAAACCCGACTTTCGGCACGCTTATCGAAAAATCACGAAAATTATATTTTCGGGTTCCTTATCTCAATACGAGTCCGTGCATATAAAATTTATCGAAATCGGACTCCGTTTGCCCATTCAAATCAAAGATTTTCTAACATTTAGGCCTAGGGCTCAAACCCACCTTTAATCTTCCAATTTTAGTGAAATAATCACGGATTTCATGATAAACCAACGAATTAAGGTCAAGAAACTTACCCCCGATGATTTCCCGATGATATCCCAGCATTTCCCCTTCAAAATCCTCTCTTGGAGCTCAAAAATGGCGTTTTTGTGTATGGGGATCGCGGGTGTTATGTTCTGAACTTAAGCTCACTGCCAGACCCCATTGCTCATCGCGTTCGCGATGAGCTTCACGCGTTCGCGATGACTCTCCCAGCTTCTTCTGCGCGAACGCGACGCCATCCCACGCGTTCGCGATACTCAGCTCCAGTTTACCCTTTGCGAACGCGACGCTCCACCACGCGTTCGCGATGAACAATCTCCCAGCCGCCGGGTCCTTCCTCTACACGAATGCGTACACTCCCACGCGAACGCGAAGCTCTCCCCTTTTCTTCTACGCGATCGCGATTCCCAGTCACGCGAACGCGAAGCTTCACCTTACCTTGCCTACGCGAACGCGACACCCCTTCTCGCAAACGCGATGCTTTAATCTGCCTGACCTTCGCGAACGCGGCCCATGCCTCGTGAACGCGAAGTCTTAATGCCTAGGCAGTAACCTGCAATTTACAGCAAGCCTTTTCCAAGTTCAAAATGCCCGATCGATGGTCCGAAATCCTCCCGAGACCCCCGGGACCCCAATGAAAACCACCAACATACTCCAAAACACGATACGAACTTGTTCCAATCATAAAAACACCATCCTAAACATCAAAATCACCAATTACACACAGATTCAAGCCTAAGTTTCTTCAAAACTTTCAAAACTAACATTCAATCCAAAACCCGACCAAACGACGTCCAAATGACCTGAAAATTTGCGGACATATCCAAAATCACATAACGAAGCTACAGAAATTGTCGGAATTCCATTCCGACTCCCGGATCAAAATCTCACCTATCGTTCGGATTCGCCAAAATTTCAATCTTCGGCATTTCAAGCCTAATTGAGCTACGGACCTCCAAAATACATTCCGAACGCGCTCCCAACCCCGAAATCACCAAACGGAGCTAATGGAACCATCAGATTTCCGTTCCGAGATCGTATTAACACTGTTCTGGCTACGGACCATTTTCTAGCTTTAAAGCTCTCATTTAGGGACTAAGTGTCCCAAAATGCTCCAAATTTCAGAACTGACTCTCCCGGCAAACCACAATAGCAGAAATGAACTTAGGGGAACAGTTAAATTAGGGATTGGGACATAATTTTCTAAAACGACCCGTCGGGTCGTTACAATAATCAAGGCCACAAAGTCAACTACTTTTTCAATTAATAAAATATTCTTTGTTGAAAGCAGGTCTATTTAATTGTGCAAGAAGAAGGTACAACCAAAGAAGTGAAATACGCAAGCATTTAAATGGCTCTGGAATGGAAGTTTCTTTTCAAAAGCTTTATCTTATGCATTTGTTGATGGTTAAAAAGAAAATATCTAAAAGAAGGCCCAAAAGGAAGAATAAAAGAAAAGAAAATAAAAAGTCCAAAAAGAGAATCAAATCATGTTAGTCCAATATCCGTTTGGACCCCGGTCAGAAAACCGAGGGTCTCTCCGGCCAGAAATCCGTGAGACATTGCTTTTGAATTCCGGCCAGAAAGCCGTGAAAACTTTCTTTCAAAATCCCTGGTCAGAAAACCGAGGATCTCCCAGTCAGAAAACTGCGTAGCCATTTATTTTAACCCGGCAAAAAACCGAGGGTCTTGCGGCCAAAAAATTATTAGACATTGTTTGAATTCCGGCCAGAAAGCCGTGAAACTCTTCTTCCCGGTCAGAAAACCGAGGATCTCCCACTCAGAAAACTGCGAAGCCATTTACTTTAACCCCAGCCAAAAAACCGAGGGTCTAGCGACCAAAAAACCATTAGAAATTGTTTGAATTACGGCCGGAAAGCCGTGAAAACTTTCTTTCAAAATCCCCGGTCAGAAAACCGAGGATCTCCTAGTCAGAAAACTGCGGAGCCATTTATTTTAACCCCGGCCAAAAAACCGAGGGTCTTGCAGCCAAAACACCGAGGGTCTTGCGGCCAAAAAACCGTTAGACAGTGTTTGAATTCCGTCCAGAAAGCCGTGAAACTCTTCTTCCTGGTCAGAAAATCGAGGATCTCCCAGTCAGAAAACTGCGGAGCCATTTATTTTAACCCCGGCCAAAAAACCGAGGGTCTTGCGGCCAAAAAACCATTAGACAGTGTTTGAATTCCGGCCAGAAAGCCGTGACAACTTTCTTTTAAAATCCCCGGTCAGAAAACCGAGGATCTCCCAGTCAGAAAACTGCGGAGCCATTTATTTTAACCCCTG
>JASVEL010012828.1:0-76345 GCA_032618575.1 Nicotiana noctiflora
GAGGCGACATCTGTAGGATATTCGAGGTAGCTGCAGAGTCCGCAGGACCCGGTATTCCTTCTTACTGTCTTTTGATTCTGTATTGATGTTTCTTTCCGTACTTGGTATCTTGTAAACCATTATACACTTATGTTCAGTAGAGGCTCATGACTCTTGACCCTTCGGTCTATGGGAGTTGGCACGTGTTGGGACTTGGTTCCCTGTTTTTTTTAATATATCTATCACTGTTGAATTATTCTGTTATGCTTAAATTGGATAAAGTGAGCTTGTAGCTCAGTGATTGTTGTTAATTGGTCAGGCTGGCCTAGTAATGTACTGGGCGCCATCACAACCGGATTTGGGGTCGTGACACATAGGCTAGATAAGCAGCACACCCCTTCTCAACCATACGCTGAGCTCTGAGAAAAGAAATAACACGGCTAGGGGTGTGATCTAGAGTACCACTCCACTTAATACGTGGAATGCCTGGCATAGCCAGCGTCACGGTCTTGGCTTGACAATCAAGAATAGCATAATGGGGCAACAACCAGTCCATGCCCGGAATAATATCAAAATCGACCATCCCGAGCAACAATAGATCCGCTCTGGTCTCAAAATCACAAATGGTAACCAAACACGACCGATATACGCGGTCCACGACCAAAGAATCACCCACCGGAGTGGAAACATAAATGGGGGCACTCAAAAAAATCCCGAGGCACACCCGGATGAGAAGCAAAGTAAGAAGACACATATGAAAAAGTGGAACCCAGGGTCGAATAGAACCGATGCCTCCCTGTGACTAACCGGAATAATACCTGTGATAACGGAATCGGATGCGACAGCTGCAATGCGATCGGGAATAGCATAGAATGCGGCTGTCCCCCTCTCGAGGCGGCCTGCGGAACCACGACCCCCGCCCCGGGCGGCTGGGCGGTGGAGTGGTAGGCGGGGCCGGAATGATAGCCTCGCCGGCCACGAGAACCACGCGGATCGCTGTGATGACCGATGATGGGCTCCTCTCCTACGCCCGGGGCACTCCCCAACCAGGTGGTGAGTATCTCCGCACTCAAAACAAGCTCCGGGAGGACGCGGTGGCTGTGACTGGCCGGCCTCACCCCCACTGGTCTGACCCCTGGAAGGACCCCGCGCAGGAGGTGCACTGGAAACTGGGGGAGCATAATAAGGCTCCTGAGGTGCTGGAAGAGCCGGAGTACTACCGGCTGCGGGCAATGCTGAGTGAACTGGTCGGCCGGAATAACCCCTGCCAAAACGACCGGCTGATGAAGTGCGGGCACCGGAGAAATGGCCCGACTCACGAGACCTCTTGGCCTCTCTCTCTCTCTCCGCTCTCTAGGGAGCATACTCTCGATCCTCTTGGCAATGCTAACTGCCTGCTGATAAGATATATCTGTCTCCAGCTCTCTGGCCATGCTGGATCGGATAGGCGGAACAAGGCCCTCGATAAATCTCCGCACTCTCTCCCGAACCGTGGCTACCAAAGCCGGTGCATGCCTGGCTAGACGGGTGAAACTGATAGCATACTCTGATACTGACATGGAGCCCTGTCGCAATCGCTCAAACTCTGAGCGCCAAGAATCCCTAAGTCCCTGGGGAAAAAACTCCCTCAAAAATAGATCTAAAAATAGAGTCCAGGTCAACGAAGCAGACTCCTTCGGACTATCCAACTCATACGTGCGCCACTAGTCATAAGCGGCCCCACAAAACTGAAAAGCAGTGAAGGAAACCCCGCTGGTCTCCACAATCCCCATAGTACGAAGAATACGATGACACTCCTCTAGAAAACCCAATGCATCATCCGAAGCCAAACCACTAAACACTGGAGGGTCATATTTCTTGAACCTCTCCAATCTACGTTGCTCGTCCTCAGAGGCAGCTTGCCCACCTCCGGGCTGTACTGGGGCGGCAGGAGGCATAGTAATAATCTCTGGAACCTGACCCACGGGAACTCGCTGCTCAGGTGTAGTGGTTGCGGGAGTCTGGGCCCCTCCCATGGCCTAAGATGTAGCTGCAGTGAGAGGAAGTAACCCTGCCTAAGCTAAAGTAGTAGACATGCTCATGAACTGGGCCAGGGTCTCCTAGAGTGTTGGAGTAGTAGCAGCTGTAGTCTGTGTACTAGGTGCCTGCTCTAACCTGATCCACCGGTGGTGCCTTGGCAGCACGCACGGGTGCCGTGGTTGCACCTCGGGCGCGTCCTCGTCCTCTACCATGGCCCCGGTCTCTGACGGCGGCAATAGGGGGCACGGGTACCTAATCATCGCGAGTAGCTCGTGTCCTCAGCATCTGTGAGAGAATAGAAAGTAGTAGTTTAGATTTGATGCCAAAAATGTCGCACGACAAGGAATCCAAAAGAAATGAAGAGTTTCCTAAACAGTTACATAGCCCCTCGTAGATAAATACATATATCTCCGTATCGATTAGCGAGACTCTAAGTAACTGGTCTGTGTCTCGTGACTCCTATGAACCTAGAGCTCTGATACCAACTTGTCACGACCCTAGTTCACCAATTGTGAACATGTCGTGATGGCACCCAGTTCCCACGACTAGGTAAGCCTAACACGTTGCGGAATATACAAGTTATAAACACTTAAATAAGAAACAGCGGAAAAATAGCATAAAAAGATATGTAATCCGTGCCGCTTGGCACATACATCCGTCACACAATGAATAAAACACTACCAAGATCCGGAATCCCACGGTAACACAGACTAAAAGAGAATATACAACTGTGGCTCTATGTGTAAAGAGTATCTATCAACGAGATGAAGGAAAAATGCCAACTAGTACTACTAGAATAGAAGGGAAGCCTCCGGATCCGCGGACGTAGCGTATCATACCTCGAAGTCTCCCAGAAAGCTGCAGAATCACCTAGCACGAGCCTGCTCTGATGTACTTGGATCTGTACAACAAAAGTGTGCAGAGAAGAGTAGCATGAGTAGGCCACGGCGGTACTCAGTAAGTTCCAAGCCTAACCTCGATGGAGTAGTGACGAGGAAAGTCAGGGCCCTACTGAGAAACAATAATATAATGATGATAACAAAATAACAGTTTAAATGATAAAATTTCCGAAATAACAACAATAAGATGATTTCTGCAACTGTCTACAATTAAGCTAACAACAAATAACCAACTCAATAAAACAAATCCAGGACCGGTGGGAATTGAACCCACGGTCCCATTCTCAGTACCTCTGGGTCTCCGGGAAACGAACCCGCAGCCCATGTCTCAATAATATCTCAAAACATCATTGTTGCGGTCTGAAGTGTCTGGAATGAAAAGAAATAAAATGAGAGAGTCTTATTGGTGAAAACCTTCGGGCACCATAAGACGTTGGAAGTAGAGAAATACAAAATGAGAGAGCCCCGTTGGTAAAAACTTGCAAAGAGTGCTATCTGGCGATGGTGAGAAGAGAAATAAGAGAGGTCGATTGGCGAAAACCCGCAAAAGGGCGCTATCAACCGAAAAGGGTGTTTCACCACAAGAGGTCCTGGCACGGCTCCTTAGCTTGGAAACATAGACCCGTTTTGGTTCATAAGGAAATGGGAGTTTGTGACGATCAAGCATTTAGTTCGAGAAGCATGTCATGTTGGTTTAAAGTCAGCATACACCTCAGATAAGTCCTTCTTTTTCCCCGAAAGGGACTCCTTTATCTTCGATACATTTTTCCATTATTTGTTCATTTTTCTTTGAATCCCTTTCATTTTAACTTTGAATTCTGAAATCATTACAAAGAAAGGTGACAGGGCCGTTTATACAGAATTACGCCTGGTAAAGAAGAAAAAACCCAGCCTCAGTGGTGTATTGATACAATCCCCGATTTGATCGTAATGATCGATTGTTTCCAAAGGAACGGATGTTAGGAAGAAAATGGAAATCAAAGGCTAAGGTCTTAGAAGAAACGGAATGAGGCAGAAGGACAGAACCCACACCGAAAATCCTTGTGGAATCCCGAGGATGAACCCGGTCAGTTTGAAAAGAAGTCATCCCCAAAGACAATTTGTAGCAAAGTTCTCAATGGAAATGAGACAAAGATCAAGCAATGAAGATAATTGTCACGACCCTAGTTCACCAATTGTGAACATGTCGTGATGGCACCCAGTCCCCACGACTAGGTAAGCCTAACACGTTGCGGAATATACAAGTTATAAACACTTAAATAAGAAACAGCGGAAAAATAGCATAAAAATATATGTAATCCGTGCCGCTTGGCACATACATCCATCACACAATGAATAAAACACTACCAAGATCCGGAATCCCACGGTAACACAGACTACAAGAGAATATACAACTGTGGCTCTATGTGTAAAGAGTATCTATCAACGAGATGAAGGAAAAATGCCAACTAGTACTACTAGAATAGAAGGGAAGCCTCCGGATCCGCGGACGTAACAGATCATACCTCGAAGTCTCCCAGAAAAGCTGCGGAATCACCTAGCACGAGCCTGCTCTGATGTACCTGGATCTGCACAACAAAAGTGTGCAGAAGAGTAGCATGAGTACACCACGGCGGTACTCAGTAAGTGCCAAGCCTAACCTCGATGGAGTAGTGACGAGGAAGGTCATGGCCCTACTGAGAAAACAATAATATAATGATGATAACAAAATAGACAGTTTAAATGATAATAATTTCCGAAATAACAACAATAAGATGATTACTGCAACTGTCTACAATTAAGCTAACAACAAATAACCAACTCAATAAAACAAATCCAGGACTCGTGGGAATTGAACCCACAGTCCCATTAACAGCACCCCTGGGTCTCCGGGAATCGAACCCGCGACCCATGTCTCAATAATATCTCAATAGCTCAGGATCTCCGGGAATCGAAACCGCAGTCTCTACCAATAACTCAGGATCTCGGGAATCGAACCCGTAGTCCCTACCAATAACTCAGGATCTCGGGAATCGAACCCGTAGTCCACATCTCAATAAATCTCAGGATCTCCGGGAATCGAACCCGCAGTCCACATTTCAATAAATCTCAGGATCTCCGGGAATCGAACCCGCAGTCCACATTTCAATAAATCTCAGGATCTCCGGGAATCAAACCCGTAGTCCACAAACACAGCAAGTAAAGGAGTACACAGAAAGAATTGTAATATGCTTAACTATAACTTCGCTGATAAACAGCGCCAACGATTACCAAGAAAACTCAAGGAAGACAATTAGGCAACTAGACAGTTAAATACTACCTAATCATGCTTTTCTAACTGCTACCGGGGAGAAATATCGAATTTAACAGCTAACAACAGGAATATCACTCATTGAAAATTTTAAGTAAAGTACGTGTTCAACAACCAGCGCATGTACACGCCCGTCACCTCGCGTACAAGGCATTTAAAGTATCACATAATATCCTAGGGGTGAAAGTCCCCCACACGAAGTTAGACAAGCCACTTACCTCGACTCCGGTACAAAACCGCTATGAAACAACTCTCTTGTCGTGAATGTCGGCCTCCACAAGTGTAGAATCTGATAATAAAAATCAATAGAATCACATCAAAATAGGCCAATTGGGCATTACCCAATCAAAATAACTCAAAATACACCAAAACCCACAAGTTGCCAAAACCCGACTTTCGGCACGCTTATCGAAAAATCACGAAAATTATATTTTCGGGTTCCTTATCTCAATACGAGTCCGTGCATATAAAATTTATCGAAATCGGACTCCGTTTGCCCATTCAAATCAAAGATTTTCTAACATTTAGGCCTAGGGCTCAAACCCACCTTTAATCTTCCAATTTTAGTGAAATAATCACGGATTTCATGATAAACCAACGAATTAAGGTCAAGAAACTTACCCCCGATGATTTCCCGATGATATCCCAGCATTTCCCCTTCAAAATCCTCTCTTGGAGCTCAAAAATGGCGTTTTTGTGTATGGGGATCGCGGGTGTTATGTTCTGAACTTAAGCTCACTGCCAGACCCCATTGCTCATCGCGTTCGCGATGAGCTTCACGCGTTCGCGATGACTCTCCCAGCTTCTTCTGCGCGAACGCGACGCCATCCCACGCGTTCGCGATACTCAGCTCCAGTTTACCCTTTGCGAACGCGACGCTCCACCACGCGTTCGCGATGAACAATCTCCCAGCCGCCGGGTCCTTCCTCTACACGAATGCGTACACTCCCACGCGAACGCGAAGCTCTCCCCTTTTCTTCTACGCGATCGCGATTCCCAGTCACGCGAACGCGAAGCTTCACCTTACCTTGCCTACGCGAACGCGACACCCCTTCTCGCAAACGCGATGCTTTAATCTGCCTGACCTTCGCGAACGCGGCCCATGCCTCGTGAACGCGAAGTCTTAATGCCTAGGCAGTAACCTGCAATTTACAGCAAGCCTTTTCCAAGTTCAAAATGCCCGATCGATGGTCCGAAATCCTCCCGAGACCCCGGGACCCCAATGAAAACCACCAACATACTCCAAAACACGATACGAACTTGTTCCAATCATAAAAACACCATCCTAAACATCAAAATCACCAATTACACACGGATTCAAGCCTAAGTTTCTTCAAAACTTTCAAAACTAACATTCAATCCAAAACCCGACCAAACGACGTCCAAATGACCTGAAAATTTGCGGACATATCCAAAATCACATAACGAAGCTACAGAAATTGTCGGAATTCCATTCCGACTCCCGGATCAAAATCTCACCTATCGTTCGGATTCGCCAAAATTTCAATCTTCGGCATTTCAAGCCTAATTGAGCTACGGACCTCCAAAATACATTCCGAACGCGCTCCCAACCCCGAAATCACCAAACGGAGCTAATGGAACCATCAGGAATTTCCGTTCCGAGATCGTCTTAACACCGTTCCGGCTACGGACCATTTTCTAGCTTTAAAGCTCTCATTTAGGGACTAAGTGTCCCAAAATGCTCCAAATTTCAGAACTGACTCTCCCGGCAAACCACAATAGCAGAAATGAACTTAGGGGAACAGTTAAATTAGGGATTGGGACATAATTTTCTAAAACGACCCGTCGGGTCGTTACAATAATCAAGGCCACAAAGTCAACTACTTTTTCAATTAATAAAATATTCTTTGTTGAAAGCAGGTCTATTTAATTGTGCAAGAAGAAGGTACAACCAAAGAAGTGAAATACGCAAGCATTTAAATGGCTCTGGAATGGAAGTTTCTTTTCAAAAGCTTTATCTTATGCATTTGTTGATGGTTAAAAAGAAAATATCTAAAAGAAGGCCCAAAAGGAAGAATAAAAGAAAAGAAAATAAAAAGTCCAAAAAGAGAATCAAATCATGTTAGTCCAATATCCGTTTGGACCCCGGTCAGAAAACCGAGGGTCTCTCCGGCCAGAAATCCGTGAGACATTGCTTTTGAATTCCGGCCAGAAAGCCGTGAAAACTTTCTTTCAAAATCCCTGGTCAGAAAACCGAGGATCTCCCAGTCAGAAAACTGCGTAGCCATTTATTTTAACCCGGCAAAAAACCGAGGGTCTTGCGGCCAAAAAATTATTAGACATTGTTTGAATTCCGGCCAGAAAGCCGTGAAACTCTTCTTCCCGGTCATAAAACCGAGGATCTCCCACTCAGAAAACTGCGAAGCCATTTACTTTAACCCCAGCCAAAAAACCGAGGGTCTAGCGACCAAAAAACCATTAGAAATTGTTTGAATTACGGCCGGAAAGCCGTGAAAACTTTCTTTCAAAATCCCCGGTCAGAAAACCGAGGATCTCCCAGTCAGAAAATTGCGGAGCCATTTATTTTAACCCCGGCCAAAAAACCGAGGGTCTTCCGGCCAAAAAACCGAGGGTCTGGCGGCCAAAAACCGTTAGACATTATTTGAATTCCGGCAAGAAAGCCGTGAAACTTTTATTCCCGGTCAAAAAACCGAGGATCTCCCAGTTCGAAAACTGCGGAGCCATTTATTTTAACCCCGGCCAAAAAACCGAGGGTCTTGCGGCCAAAAACCATTAGACAGTGTTTGAATTCCGGCCAGAAAGCCGTGACAACTTTCTTTTAAAATCCCCGGTCAGAAAACCGAGGATCTCCCAGTCAGAAAACTGCGGAGCCATTTATTTTAACCCCTGCCAAAAAATCGAGGGTCTTGCGGCCAAAAAACCGTTAGACATTGTTTGAATTCCGGCCAGAAAGCCGTGAAACTCTTCTTCCCGGTCAGAAAACCGAGGATCTCCCAGTCAGAAAACTGCGGAGCCATTTATTTTAACCCCGACCAAAAAACCGAGGGTCTTGCGGCCAAAAAACCGTTAGACATTGTTTGAATTCCGGCCAGAAAGCCGTGAAACTCTTCTTCCCGGTCAGAAAACCGAGGATCTCCCAGTCAGAAAACTGCGGAGCCATTTATTTTAACCCCGGCAAAAAAAACCAAGGGTCTTGCGGCCAAAAAACCGTTATACATTGTTTGAATTCCGACCAAAAAGCCGTGAAACTCTTCTTCCCGGTTAGAAAACCGAGGATCTCCCAGTCAAAAAACTGCGGAACCATTTATTTTAACCCCGGCCAAAAAACCGAGGGTCTTGCGGCCAAAAAACCGTGAGACATTGTTTTTGAATTCCGGCCAGAAAGCCGTGAAACTCTTCTTCCCGGTCAGAAAACCGAGGTTCTCCCAGTCAGAAAATTGCGGATCCATTTATTTTAACCCCGACCAAAAAACCGAGGGTCTTGCGGCCAAAATATCGTGAGACATTGTTTTGAATTCCAGCCAGAAAGCTGTGAAACTCTTCTTCGAAATCCCGGTCAGAAAACGGAGGATTTCCCAGTCAGAAAGCTGCGGAGCTGTCTCTTTAAACCCCGATCAGAAAACCGAGGGTCTCCCAGCCAGAAAACCGTGGAACGTTTATTTGTGAAACTGTGATTTTCTTAACAAATACCAAATAGTCTTTTTAATCACTTTTTGTGTCACAACTAACTCACGAAATTTTCCTAGCAAAACTGGGGCAGAAAAATTTCGTTCGTTTGTTTGTTTCATTTGTCTAAAGAGGTTTGACCTCGAGACGCAAGGATCGAGATAACCTACAAGTGGAACCTCAATCCGAAATGAAGAAAAGAAGGAAAAACCAAAAGGAAACAAGTTCAAACGTTGGAGTAAACAGAAGCGCGGATTGCTCCGAATCTGATTGAATTCACGAGTTCCGCCAATTCCATTTCACTCAGTGTTACAGAAATAAACGAGCACGTATATCTTGTTGAGCATCAAGATTCAGATCGAGGTTTACAGCAAAATCAACTAAGATTCAAGATCAAGTTTTCAAGAGAATCATAGATAGGAATCTTGTAATTCATAGTTTGATAGCATAGCCAGTTCAGCTTTAATTTTTTCTGGTGTAATAAGGAGGTCGGTAAGCGGCAGCTGCAACAGCAGCAACGACAATAGTAATAGCAAAGTCTTAGTCCACGGTAGTCCCAGCTACCAACACTTCCCGAACTACATTGACCTGATTCCTGTTTAGCCCAGGATATGTAGGAGGCCTCCCGAAGCAAAGGCTCGGTCAAGATATTTTCAAAATGCTTCACACGGAGTGCTCAAAACGGGCCAAATTACTCGTATTTTCTCATTATCTTTGCACGAAAACTCTTCGAGTTTACACGCAAAGAGGGGCAGCTGTGAGCACGTGATTTTTGCCCTACACAATAATTACTCCCAAAATTCAAAATAAAACAATTTTTTGTCTTGTGTGCGATTTTCTGTGAATTTTGTGTAATTTCTTAATTATTATTTGCATTTTTTGTCTATGCGTGTTATTGTTAAATTAATTAAAAACACAAAAAAAAAATATTGCATTCAGGACTCAATTTTACAATTAGGAATTAATTAGTATTTTTATGATTTAGAATTTTTGTTTTTAATTACTTAGGATTTAAAATGAAGAAATTAAAGAGAAAAGAGAGAGAAAATCGGACTGAACCGTTTTGATTCGAACCAAGTCCAGGCCCAATTGTGACTCCTGCCCAGTCCAATAAAACTTGGCCCAATACGACGTCCGAACGACTTCGTATTTGTCACGTTCCATCGAGCCGTTAGATCACATCGGTTTCAATGGCCCAAATCAACTGATCCCCAACCCGTCTCCTCCGACCCGTGACTCGTCCTCCACGGCCGAACCGCCCCATCGTCTCTTTTAATCTGAGCCATTGGACCCCTTTATCCAACGGCCCGGATTAATCATCTAATTTCTAACCGAGCAAAGACCCCCCAAACCCTTTGTCACACTAAACATTTCCCAAAAGCCGCTCCCATCATCTCTGAGAGACAAACCAAACACCCCCAAGAACCCTAATGCCGCACCCTGTCTCCTCGCCTGAAAAGCCGACGATGACGACGCCGGTAACTCCCAAACCAACACCCTTGGACCATCTAACCACCCCCAACCCAAATCTGTGATTGTTTTGCCACAAATCAACCCCAAACCTCTCAAATCTTCGATTAAATGTTCGAACCCAAATCGAGACCCACCCCAAACCACTCCAAATTTATACCACAGCTCCCCATAACCCCCTCAGCCCGGTCCTCAGCTTATTTTCTTTCGAATCTCACCCGAAACCACCAAGTCCCAAAATGCCGTATGAACCCTAGAAATTGGAATTGGGGGTTCTGTGTTGAATTCAATAGGAATTTGAGGTCTAACAGACCTTAATCTAGGTGTTCTCAACCGAGAACACCCTGATTAAGTTCCGTTTGGCCCCAAAAGCTCAAGCCCGTTTGTTTCTTCTTCAATTTTCTCTATTTTTGAGGTATTCCTTTTCCTTTATGTTCTTATTTGATTATACTCGTCGGTTTATTTTAGTTATCTTGTTGTTTTTATTTGTTGTTGATTTTTCTCGAATATTTCCAATTTTTCTATTCTTCCTCATCTATTTGGGACCGTTTATTTGGTCGATTTGTTCGTTTCTAATTATTTGTTGTAAATGTGATGTTATAATATACGAATTCGATTTGATTAATATCATCGAATAGCTAATTCTGCATTTGAACTGTTCTGTCCGAGAGTTTTTGTATCACTGCTTCGACGACTATTCGTTATCATTTATACGTGTTGTGATCGATTTAACGAGCGTCGTCGATTAGTTATAAAACCTCTTCTAGAACAGTATGACAATAGTTTCTGGATAACTAATTTAGTTACCCTTTTTTAACCACTATTGAATTCAAATCTGATTTGTCTGTGTTTGAATTAGAAACGAATGGGTTATATTCGAATTAAATTCAGCTTTGCATAAGAAATCTCAGAATTAGTGGACTATTCACTTTGAGCACATGTGAATCATTAGGGCATGTTTTTAGTTGAATTACACCATGTCAGTGACACAGAATAGTGAAGGCCAGGAAATAGTCCTAATTTGATATGCATTGCACATGAGATAGGTTGGTAAACTTGTTGGACATCAGTGCTTTCCATTTCTGTTAGGCCTTTAGGATTTGTTTAGTTATAAAACCCACCTTTAGACAAATTTGGGTGGAAGAATCAGAGAATATCAGGATAATAATGAGTATTGTTTAACTTTGTTAAGTGTTTTAAAAGCTGTAAAATCAGAACAAGCATGGGGGAAATGATTTAAAAGTTAAAGGTGCCCATGTGCTAAAGGGGAGAGATTTGAGTTTGAATATTCTGGAAATGCTGCTCAAGTTGGCTATAAAGAGGCTGAAAAACAGATTTGAAAGATATATAGAGGATCACTGGAAAAACAGAGAGAGCAGGGAGATAAATTTTTCTGGGAGAGAGCAAAGCAGAGTTTTACACACACATTTTTAGAATCTGGAAGAGAGTTCCTCCCTCATACAGACTTTGAAAGAGAGACTTTTCTGAAACATTTGTCTAAAACAAAATATAGGAGACAGATTTGAAAAAGATACTTCAGCAGTTCTTTCAGCTAGAGTAAAACCTGTTTGTGTTGCTTCAGTTCGTAAATACCTCTAGTTTCTTCACTGAAACTTGTTCTATTTTTGCCCTCTCTTGGTTTTCCCGGGTTCTTGTTTTGGTTTCAAATCATCCTTGAGATTGTTGGTTGTCTTTGGTTACTGTGTTCTTTCGAATTTCTGTTTGGGATTTGCTACTACTGTGCTGTTGGTTTTGGTCTGTTTGCTGCATACTGCTTCTGCTGCTAACTCCTCCATTTGTTCGATTCTACTTCCAGGTACACATCTTTTGGGCTTGACCATTCTTGTACCATAAATGAAATGGAAGGCCACTTTGAATCCTTTGTTTGAAGCCATTACATAAATGATCTTGTCTAACTACTTATTAAACTAAGGACTATTAGCTAAAATATATATCGTACAGTTAGTCATTAAAGGATTGAGGGTGCATTAGTCTTGTATGTCTACTTAGCTCTTACTTTCATTATATACGAATTGAAACAAAACCAGCTAGGCTTGTATTGTTTATCGTTGTAAACTTGGATTATTTTGGACTATTGATAAAAATAGATATCAGTTTTCATTTATGCTTAATTAGTTTCTATATTTTTTAGTATACGTTTGGATTTGTGTAAGTAAAACTAGCCAATTCGGATTGGGATTCCCTTTGATATTTTACATAGGTAATTTGTTAAAGTCAAGTAGTTTAAGCATGTTTAAGATGTTAGTTTGGTTAAAGCTTAGCTATTAACATAAGATGTTTGGAATCATTTTGAGTTTTCTTCACTTTGATTTTTTTTTCTTTGAAGTCCATTTATAATTAAGCAAGCAAGACAAGTTAGCCAATGCTTCAGATGCCAATGTTAGTCGACTTTAATCATATAATTTCGATTTCGTCAATTAACGTCAGATTGAGGATAGCGAAATCCAAAGTAAACAACCTCACGTCTAATAATTAACAAAGGCGAATTATTTCTATTTCGCATATTTTGATCAGTTTTCCGTTAGTTTATATCTTTTCATTCAATCTCCGGCCATAAGTCAAAAAGCTAGGAAATAATACATCATTTGGTACAATTCTTTAATTGGAAATAATTTTAAGGGATACACTGTTAAATAAATTGATCTTTTTTTTTGTTTAGTTTTACAATGGCTTTAATCGGCATAGTTTCAAATAAGTAATCCGGATACATTTTTTATTATTCACCTATCTGTCAAAAGTCCGAGTCTATGTTGTAATTAGTCTTTCTTTTGGTATGGTTTCAAATTAATAGAGCGGTTTAAAGTTTAATTAGAGCATATAATTTATAAGCATGTATAAAATCAGGTATTTTTAGCCATTTATAATAATTGAAGCGACCGTGTTAGAACCACGGGATCCGGCGGTGCCTACCACCTTCCCTCAGGTCAACAGAATTCATTACTTAGAATTTCTGGTTCGCAGAGTTCATTTGGAAAGTCAAAAATTTCCTCGATTCGGGATTTAAATAAATCGGTGACTTGGGACACCTTAATTTATTCCAAGTGGCGACTCTGAAATAAATAGAATAATCCCGTTTCGAATATTGTCACTTAAATTCGAAAACTCCCTTGTGCTTCTACCCTTCGGGGTGGGGCGCGCCAAAAGGAGGTGTGACAGAAGGTGATGAGTCTAAAACTACTTATGTTACGAGGTATGGCTCATATGAATTCCTTATTATGCTGTTCGGGTAACAAATGTCCCTGCTACCTTTTGCAACCTAATGAATGATGTGCTATATGAGTTTTTGGATGACTTTGTCATTGTCTACTTAAACGACATTGTCATCTATAGTTGGACCCTTAATGAACATCTGTCACACTTGATCAATATGCTGTCTCGTTTGAGGGAGTACGAATTACATGTGAAAATAGAGAAGTGTGAGTTTGCTAAACATGAGATTAAATTTCTAGGGCACTTGGTGAGCCATTGCGGATGGACCCAAACAAGGTGCAAGTCATTGTGGAGTGGCAGGCGCCTAAAATTATGAAAGAATTGAGGTTTTTCCTTGGGTTGGCAAATTATTATAGAAAATTCATCGTTGGTTACTCAAAGAAAGCTGCTCCTTTGACAGATTTGTTAAAGAAGAATGTTGGTGGGAGTGGTCACAAAAATGCAATGCTGCATTTGAGTTGTTGAAAGAAGCCATTGCCTCAGAACCTATCTTGCGGCTTCCTAATTTTGAGTTGCCCTTTGAAGTTCATACTGATGCATCCGACAAAGCTGTTGGAGGTGTGTTGGTTCAAGAAGGTCATCCTGTGGCCTTTGAAAGTACGAAATTGAATGAAGCAGAGCAAAGATATTCATCTCACGAAAAGGAAATGGTTGTTGTTGTTCATTGCTTACATATTTGGCGTATTTAATTGCATGGAACAAAGTAAGGGCGGACAATGTTGCAAATACCTTTTTCAATAATCAGAAGAAGTTGAGTCCAAAGCAAGCACGTTGGCAAGAGTTTTTAGAAGAATATGACTTTGTGTGGGAGCACAAGCCTGGAAAGCACAACCAAGTTGCGGATCCCTTGAGTCGAAAAGAAGTCTTTGCTTCTGTTTACTCAATTACACAACTTGAGTCAAATTTTCTTAAGAAGATCAAGTCAGCTACTGTAAATGATCCATTGTACATCAAAACAATGAATCTTGTGAAGGAAGGTACTGTGAGGAGGTACTAGATCGAGGATGATCTTCTTCGTTTCAAAGGGGGAGAATCGTCGTACCACTTGGTGACGGACTACGTCGTGAGTTACTGAAAGAGACGCATGATACACTTTGGGCTGGTCATCCGCGTATTGAGAGGATGATGGCATTGCTATCGCAATATTATTTCTGGCAAAAACTAAAACAAGATGAGGAAGCTTATGTGAAAAGCTATCTTGTTTGTCAGCTTGATAAAACTTATCGGAAGAAAGAATCTAGTTTGCTGCAACCTTTTCCAAATCCTGAAGAGACATGGCAATCCGTTTCAATGGATTTTATCAGCGGGTTTCGTAAAGTCAACGGGCCATCTATAGTTATGGTGGCGGTCGACAGGTTTTCTAAATATGTTGTTTTATTGCTTCTCCAACAAAATGTCCCTCTCAAGTTGCTGCAAAATTGTTTATCAAGAATGTGGTGAAACATTTCGGTATGCCATAGGATGTTATTAGTGATCAGGATGCAAGGTTCACAAGTAGGTTTTGGACTTACTTGTTCAATTTGATGGGCACAAATTTGAAGTTCTCAACGGCGAACCATCCCCATACTGATGGCCAAACTGAACGAATCAATCATCTGTTGGAAGAGTACTTGAGACATTTTGTGACTGCAAGTCAACGAAATTGGGCTGATTTATTAGATTGTGCACATATGTCTTACAACTTGCACAAGTATTCATATACGAGGAATAGTCCATTTGAGATCGTTTTGGGAAAGAAGCTAAGGCTACCAATGAAGATGGTGCAACAAAAGACTGGTGGGAAGTGTCTTGCATCATATCGTTATGGCTTTGATAGGCAAATGATTACAGATGAGGTTGCGGATAGTTTGAAAGTGGCACTGAAACGCATGAAGAAATATGCTGATCAAAACAAGCAACCGTTAGAGTTCAAAGTGGGCGACAATGTGTTGCTGAAACTTACTCCTCAAATCTGGAAAAAGATAGACACGAGGGTAAGGCATAGAGCATTGGTTTTAAGATATGATGGTCCATTCGAAGTTATTGAGAAGGTATGCAAAGTTGCTTATCGTTTGAAGCTGCCAGACAGAATGAAAATACATCCCACATTTCATGTGAGTTATTTGCGGCCTTATGTGGAAGATCCTGAAGATCCGGATAGGCACAAAATCAAGAAATCTCCTCCTGAAGTGCGCAATCAGATTGATGACGAGATTGAGAAAATTCTGGACCATCGGGTACTTAGGATTCACAAAAAGAATAGGCAAACAGAATTCTTATTTCAATGAAAAGGCAAACCTGAAGCGGATGCAACGTGGGAGAAAGGTAATTCATTGTGGCAATTCAAATATCAAATCGAGGACTACTTGAGATCAGGCTCGACGAGGGTGTCGAGTTCAACCGGTGGGGGTGGTTTGTTAGCCCCTAACAATGTGACCTGACGAGGTCGGGCAGAATTCGTGCCAAGGGATTGTACATTGCCCCTTGGCATGTGTTTGTGGAAGTGATGACAAGCAATGTGCAAGGTTGGGTATCTATCTAAGTTGGTGTTGGACTTAGGAAGGTCAGCTAGGCAAGGTGCCTTGAGTGTTGGCAAGGCAACCTTGGTTCGTGGGCTTCGACAATGGCAGCAAAGGCATGACACTTGACAAAGGCATGCGCGGATCAGTGGGACGACTTAATTTATAGCAAAGCATGGCTATGAAATTAAGGGCGAGGCAAGGTCCAAGATAAAGCAAAGGCTAGAGGTAAAAACGTGGGCAAAGAGCTGGAAAGCTAGTGTGCAAGGCATGTGATGCAAGTGGTGTGCAAGGCATGTGCTTGGAAGTTGAAGACATGTGCTAGGCACATGGACATTTGACTCTAAAGTCTGAAGACAAGGCAATTTCATGGGGAGGGTTTGAATTTGAACTCAAACCTATCAGTTGTACTTGTTTTTAGTTAAGTCATGTGCATGACACATTGTAAAACCTGCCCCAACTGCCCTTTGTAAAACTGCCATGAGCAGCCCCTTTTTTATGTATGTATTTCATTTGGTTTATGGCAAGTAGCATATTGTGAGCCATCCAAACGTGAGTCCTTTGTATTCTGCGAGATTAATAAAGTTTGGGTAATTTTACTCGTAATTCTGTGTGTGTTCTTAAGGTTACTAAAGACTAAAAATACTAAGTGTCAGACTGTGTGTGCGAAAATTAGGCTAAGTAGATGTGTGATTGCTACTCCCGTGCAGTGTCAATATTTGCAAAAAAATTGGCCCTGTAACTACTAGCACCATCTCCAATGTATGAACAGTTATGGCCATCTCTAATGTATGAATGGCTAAGGCCATCTCCAATGTATGAACGGCTAAGACCATCTCCAATGTATAAACGACTAAGGACATTTCCAATGTATGAGCAACTAAGGCCATCTCCAATCTATGAACGGTTAAGGCCATCTCTAATGTATGAACGACTATGGCTATCTTCAATGTATGAACGACTAAGGCCATCTCCAATGTATGAACGGATAAGGCCATCTCTAATGTGCAAATGGCTAAGGCCACCATCGTTAATAAGTTGAGCCAGCTCGACTACGACAAACAACGCAACTCGACGATAGTCGAAGTCACGTATATGGACAAGTCCATCTCCAATGTGCAAATGGCTAAAACCACCATCATCAATTAATCGACCCATCTCGACTCGACAAACGAAGTAACTCGACGATAATCGAAGTCACATATATGGCCAAGGCCATCTCTAACATGCAAATGACTAAGCCCACCGACGTCAATAAGTCAACACAGCTCGGATATGATAAACGAACTAACTCAACGACAGTCGAAGTCATGTATAAGGCCAAGTCCATCCCTAATGTGCAAATGGCTAAGGCCATCATCATCAATAAGTAGACCCAACTCGACTATGACAAATGAAGTAACTCGGCAGTCGAAGTCACGTATATGGCCAAGGCCATCTCCAATGTGAAAATGGCTAAGGCCACCATCGTCAATAAGTCGACCCAGCTTGACTACGACAAATGAAGTAACTCGATAACAGTCAAAGTCACGTATATGGACAAGGCCATCTCCAACGTGCAAATGGCTAAGGCCACCGTCGTCACTAAGTTGACCCATCTCGACTACGACAAACAGGTAACTCGACGATAGTCAAAGTCACGTATATGGCCAAGGCCATCTCCAACATGCAAATGGCTAGCCACTATCGTCAACAAGTCAGCCCAGCTAGACTACGACAAACAAAGTAACTCGATGACAGTCGAGGTTACGTATACGACCAAGGTCATCCCCAATATGTAAAAGGATAAAGCCATCATTGTCAATAAGTCGACCCAGTTCGACTACGACAAACGTGTAACTCGACGATAGTCAAATTTACATACATGGCTAAGGCCATCGACAATATTACAGCAAACACCGTCGTTGCCAACGGTCGCCAACCTTGTTCGATTACGGCGCAAGGCACATAAGTAGCAGATGAAGCAATGCCACTATTAACTAAAGCCACCACTATTTATCATGAAAGCTGCCTCCTATCGGTGGATAACACAAGCAACATTCGAGAAGCACACTAAGAACTTTACAAACAAGCGAGCATCCACTCTGCGGAGATGAGATACAAAAAATAAAATATACAAAAGGAAAAGAGTAACAGCAAAAGTAAACTTCCATTATCATCAAAAAATACATGTACAAAAAGACCCATTTACATCTCCAAATATAGATAAACAAACGAATAAGGTCTTAAGGAGGTCCGCCATTCCGTGCACCGCCCTCTACCGGTCTACCATCTCGTCCACTACCGCCCCGGACTTGATAAGTTGTAGAGATCTAGGACCCGGAACTTAGACGGTTAATATCTTTGAAATTATAGCCCGCCAAGTATGGCGAATCAGAATTATACCTGCAGGCTTCGTGGGCAACCTAAGCTATACGCCACTGATCCCGAACCTCCACCTTAGTATCTTGGCCCGCAACTATGAATTCCTCGAACACGACTAGATTGTCTTCAGCGTACACCCACATCTACTGCACCTCGCCATGCGCATCCTCATCAGACCTGGATGCAATAGTCTACTTAAGGGCCTCAACCTTAGCCCCCTTGGCATTAAGCTCGACGGTCAAGGCATCGACCTTGGCTCGCGAATTAGCGGCTTCCGCTGCTACCCCATGGCCAAACTCCATTTCCTCTTCCTTTGACTGGAGAAGAGTCTCCAGTTCGATATTCCAAGACAAAGAGGCCATCAGCTGGTCATCAACTTGCTCCAGTTCAACCACCATTCGCTTCAACTGGGACTTTGACTACTCCAAGCCCTCACGAAAAACCCAAAATAATGGGTCCTGCTTGAGTAGGTCTGCCAGCGCTTGATGCTTGGCACGCACCACCGATACTTCTCTACCGCCTTGTTAAAGGTGGAGGCCTTCCTTTGCGCTCGCCGCCCCCTCTCTACCTCCAATATTGGAGTCTAAAGAAGACAAAAAAGAGGAAAGGCAAGTCAGTATGCATCAAAGTTTACTTTATGATACGTGAAGAAAACTGAAATACACTTGCAAGGCCACGCCACGAACCCTCCGGAATAATTCCCCGTCGCTAACACCTTTTAATATTTCACACTCAACGGTCGCACATAACAGGGTCATATCTGTTACGGCCTGCTCGCTGTGTTCCAACAAGTTATACCCGCTTGGGATCAAAATTCGGCAGTTGGATCTACCCGTCATCATCCCCACGTGGGCCAGACCTCTCGTTAATGCATCTACATCTGTGGGGGCAGCTCAGGGTCCACCATCTCACCATTGCCCGCTTCTTCAGCAGAAACTGATGAGCCACACTTCAGAATGTATGCTAGGGTAGCATCAGGAACTGCTCTCCATTGGGGAGCTGACCTCCCAGAACGGATGGCATCCGCCATAAAAACTGGCCTTGACTCCCGACGGGGCTTACTCGTCCTCTCATTTTCTGTGGCTATCCCTTTGCCAGTCATCAACCGGCGTCTTTTCCTTTCTGGAGACTCCTCGCCCTCGGAAGTCTCCTCTACAAGCCGTGGGAATGGCAGTGAATGAGTCACTTCACTTGTGGATGCCGCCACAGGCATAACCTCAGGTTGAGGAACCTCCAGAACACCATTATTGGGCAAGCCACAGTGTATGTATCCGTCTTCAAAGTCAGTCCCCGCCCTAGGTGAGGTAATGACGTTCTTCTTCTTCTTCTTGGGTAATAAAACCTAAGGAAATCTCCAAACCATAGTCAAAGAGTTAACTTGCAGGCCGTATCTTTCACGAAACGCAGCCCAGGTGTAGCATTCCTCCGCATACGGAATCATTCTCTCCACCCACTACCGAATATTTTCAATGATGGAGAAGCCCTCATTCCAAAAAAGGGGGGAAAGCAAAAGAAATCACAATGGCCGTATGGTCAAAATCACAAACAGTCCTGATTCTACAAGTGAAAATACTTACGTTCTGGATTCCATCTTTCTGGGAAGCCTTCGGAATTCGACACCAGGTGCTCTATCCTGATGTAGAAGTATTTACGCCAAAAGCGGAGCTTAGTCTTGTAATCGGCTTTAACAACCAAGCCCCTTATGCCACGACTTTTTAGCTGCATCATGGTACCCCTCAGGTAACCAGGGCTGAATAACTGTAAAAGGTGATGGACCGAGATGCTGCACTCAACCCTGGCCGCATAGGTGGTCATAATACGGTACACCTTTAGGGTGTAAGGAGTGAGTTGAGTCAGACACACATTGTAAAAAAAGCAAAGCTCCTCCATTAGTGGGTATATTGGAAGATTGTAACCGATCAAGAACGGGTACTCATAGAATGTACAGTACCTAGGCCGGTGCACATTGGCATAGTCCATCCTGGCCGGCACCATTTCCACGTGGTCTGGAATATGGTCCATCTCTCAAAGATCATCTAAGTTGGATTGTAATAACTCGTTGTGCTCCCAGAGAAGGACTAGACTCTTAGTCGAGAAATTCCAACGAACTTGCATCTCCTTCGGGAGGACGTTGTCTATACTAAGATGAACAAGGGCCTTCTCTGCCTTTTCCCCTTCACCACCGGAAGATGGATGAGCCCTAGATAGGGCAGTATCTTTGGCCCTTTTATTACTCTGTCCACGTTTTGTCATGATATTTTCTATGAGAAACGAAGCTCTAACGATAGAAAGTGTGGTTTCAAAAGAAATGGAAGAGTTTCGCAATAGCAGTTGTTAGAAAGAGAGACGAAAAAGGAAGCAGAAAAAGTTTGAAGGTTCGAAAGATAAAATAGATTGAAACTTCCCTCTATTTATAGGGTTAGGATGCACGAAAATCGAAGAGACATGATTCAAAACGGGCGTGGGAAACCAAAACATCACATCATTCCCTGAACCGCCTCTGGACCAAGTATAATTATGATGCATGCGGGTGATGACGTTATTTCAAAAAGGGGGGGCACGCGTCAGTAGCTCGATGGTGCCATATATTTAACCTCATTCACGTCACCGCCCCTGAGTGAGGACAAATTTTCCAAAGACGAGGTCTGCATGTCCGCCCGTTGAAGACTTATATTGGATACGCCTCTAACGAGTAGAGGGACTAACTGTGTGAGATCAAATTTGGCCCTCAATGTCTCTACTCCGAACGGTACGCTCAGTGAAGCATACGTCCATTAAAGTAAGGGTACGACTTGAACGTAAGGATGAAAATGGCGCCGGTTAAGACCTGGCGCCCTCGCTAGGACGATGTCGACTACGTTTTGTACTTTTATAATTATTTCGAGGAAGGTCTCCTATTATATAAAGGGGACCTTCCCATTATAAAAAGGGCATCAGTATAATTCATGAATAATACAATTTTCTCATCTTATCCTATTATCTCTCTATCTCTATCTCCAACGAACAACTTCTCTTGAGTTCATATTATCAACTTATAGTATTAGATCTTCAACGATAAAATCATATTTGATTATTATTTACCCTTTCATATTTTTAATTGTTCTCTTGCTTACAAAGTATATTGTTAACTTTTGGGCCAAACAAATACAAAAAAGATTAGCATAGTCCCTCCAAAAAATGACTCGCATAAATCGAGAAAATAGTTGCTTTGTGTTATTTAATGTGAAACTATTAATGTCTCAGAGTTAAATGAATGTCCTTGTTACATATTCTTTTTATAGCTTTATCAATTGAAAAAGTCGAGACTTGATAATTTTACATGTTTTTTAATAATTAAAAAACAAATTCTCACACAAAAAAGAAGAAGAGAAAATATCACTTTATACCCATTAATTTCAAATTATTTATCCTTCAATGCCTACACCTAAACTATACTACTCCTACCCATGGGGCCGAAATTATTTACTCGCTAATTCTTGTCACCGCGTTTCCAAAGATGGAAGCGATGAGTAATATCAAAGCAGTAAGGTTCATCTGAAATTTAGACCCCTCAATTAACAAAATTGGAAGACTCCAAGAATCCCCATATAATTAATCATCATGAAGAACCAGATGATACTAAGTCAACAACAGAATAGTTAGAGGCAATCATATTCTTTATCGACTTTCTGGGAAAAATATTCTACATGGGTTTTTACTCAACCTCTAACACAGAGACACATTAATTGACTTTTTTTTAGCTAACACCAAATTTGCATGGTTCCATGCTAATATCATCCTTTGAGAATCTTCCCTTTAAGAATTACTAAGAATATCCACCATTGTTGGACATGAAGATCAATTTTATTTTTAATGATTTCTTGTTTGATTCAAAGTGGGCGTTGTTAATTATTACTTATAGTATATTCTGAAAGTTCATACTGAAACTTGATAGTGTTTGGAGCTGATTTGAGGTGATTGAAATCAAACTTTTCAGGTGAAAATCAAAGAAGAACACAACTACAATATACCTCTACGATATACACTATGTTGCAGGAGTATATAGCTATATTGCAACACTATACTATTATAGTTTACAAAATAGTATATCACTACAATATACTAATATACTATAGGAATATATAGTTGTCCTTCAACAATATATTATTATAGTATACAATATATTGTTATGGTATACTGTAATAATATGCAAGATACTGTAAGAATATGTTGTAATAATATACAATATACTATAATATACTTATTACCCATAAATTGGCTTACCTTTTCTCTTTTAATTTGTTTAAGCTTTTACCAAGTGTTAGGGGCAAATTGAAAAGTATATATAAAAAAAAGAAATTATAGTATGCTATATGTTGTAACGATATACTCTTGCAATTAGATCCTTTTAAAATTTTTAAATTTTTTTATTGACAACCGATATTATTTCAGTTTAATAATTGAATTAAAATTTTTAACTCTTTGTGTAGAATTGTATACCCTATTGGTATAGCTATATACTATAGTGATATCATATACGTATTAGTTAATATTTTTTTTTAATTTTATAAGCTACATTTAATTGGTACACAATTTGATTTTTGTCTTGTAATAATATTTTTTTTAAAAAAATAATAAAAATAGTAAAAATAGTAAATGAAATTGGATTATGACAAGAAAAAGAATGTAAAAAAATAAGTTAAATAAAATTAGAATATGAAGAAAGAAAAAAAAATAAGAAGAAAACGAGAAAAAAAGGAGAAAAAAAAGGAAAAAGAAGCATAGAAATGAAAAAGAATTAGAAACAAAGAAAATATTTCTCACGAAACCTACCACGGGTAGAAAATACAATTAGTTTATGGGTAGAAAAATAAATAGGTAGACAAGGATAAATAACTTTTGAGAAAACTACCCTCTATAACCCCTCAAAATATTAATAGCACATATTTTGTACCACTTACAAAAAATGGCCCATCGGTGTGAGCACGTAATTTTTGCCATATATATATACTACTCCAAAAAATTCAAAATAAAATAATTTTTATTATTTGCAATTGTTGTAAATTTTGTGTTATTTTCCATGTATTGTGTGCATTTGTTTATGTATTTTTGTTTGTTAAATTAATAAAAAATACAAAAATAAATAGTTTCCTTAATGTTTAATAGTCATTTTAATCTTCAAAAAGTACAAAAATAGTACTTTATTCTTGTCTTTATTTAAAAAAACAAAAAATACAAAAATAATAATTTTATTAATATTTTGTAGTTATTTTAATCTTAAAAAAATACAAAATTTTTTTTGTTTCAATTGTGAGTCTTATTTTAATAGTCATTTTTCTTATTTAGGATTAATTAAACAACACTGTGTTTTATTCTCGGTTCCGAGCAAGGAATAGCATTCGGGTTCAAACGATCCATTTGTAGGCCTAATTTTTGGATCTACCCCATAACAATTCGAGTCCACCACTCGTGCGGAATACAGACAGAACACGAGACATGGAACATTTTGGGAACACAAGATGTCTTGGAAGAGACAATGCACGCATGAGGGACAAAACTCTTGGACTAATCAAAATTGTGTCACGCCCGATCACTTGGTCATATTCTTTTTGAACAAACTCACGTGAAGAAGACTTAGAAAACAAAAATGAAAAGAAAACTTAGTCTTCTGCATTTTTGATGTAACAAACTCCATAACATCACCTTTCTCATCCAAACAGCCCCCGCCTTCCTTTTGACAGAGCAGCAGCCATGTCTGATGACCTTCGACCTTACCCAGTCATCTTTCTCGTCCAACGTCATTACCACCTTCGTCCAGTATCCATGGCTGCCATGAACGACCAGCAAACAACCATGGTCGTCGTCTTTATCGCAACCGAGTGGCCATCGTCGTCTTCCTCACGCAATAGCCATGCCCGACGATCAAACAACCATGTTCGAATAGCCATGGCCACGTCTTCTCCAGCACCACCAGCTCGTCATGTCGGAACAGCCATGGCTGGGTCTTCTCCAGCTTTCCCCGTCACCCAAATATCCATTATCATCGCAACCGAGCAGCCATCGTCGTCTTCATCGCGACCAGCTGTCCGTCGTTTGTTTGTCATACGCTGTACGTCGCCGGTAGAAGTTATGTCTGTCGTCATTGTCGTCTTCTTCGACTACTGTCCGTCGTCAACCCGACGAGCGGTGGCGAAACTCCATGAACGAACAACAACATCCACCAAGATCCGAGTTCGATATGGGTTCGTTCAAATTTTTAGATTGTTCTTTTTAAATCATTTCCTTCTTTTGATCTATTTTTGTATTATTGTTTTGGTTTAAAGTGTTGGTTGTATTATTGTTTTATTCTTTCTATTTTTCAGATTATTTTTCTTGATTTAAAGTGTTGGTTATGATTTTTGTCTTAAATTTTCAGATTGTTATTCTTGGTTTAAGGTGTTGTTTGCAATCTTGTCTTGTTCATTAATTCTTCTTCTTCCTCAAGACCTTTTATTCGGTCAGATTTTTCTTCTTGAGTTATTTGTGTGAATTTAACTTAAGGATTGGTTATAACTGTGTAGTGACTATTAGCTAATAATTAGTGTAGTTGTAAATTAGAGATGTTTAAATACCGATCGTTAATAGGTTTTAGGGGGTATTTTTGGATTTAGAAGATTTAAAATATTTAGTGTTAGTGGTCTGCCAGTAAGAATATTCACTATGCCATTAACTAATGAATATTTAAAAAAAAAGGATATGTAGTGCAAAAATACACCATGCCTAATGCCTTTAAAGGCTTGAAATCGAAAACAAGAGGATTTAATGATAAAATGGTCCAAAGGCACATGGGAAGAGAATATACAGGCTGAAAGTGAAAACATTTTGAATAAATAATATTTAGTTCTAGCCTATAAATAGGAGGAGTTGATATAAAGTCTGCACTGGATTTTGAACACTAAAAATTCAGAGAGATTAACAGTGAAACTAAGGTCTTGCATCTGTTCATTATTACTGTGATTGTGAGTGCATTTCTTGAGTAATTACTAGACTCCCAGTGATATTTCGGTGTTCTGTCGTTACTGATTTTTTGATTTACATTTGGGAGTGTTGCTGAGTTGATATTGGTTTTCAAAGTGTTACTACATCATCTCTGCGGATATTTCTCTTTGGATCATTCTTCATTTATTCTGGGTTCCTGTTATATTGCTGGATTTCTTGTTGTTGCTGGTTGTTTTTCTGTGTCGATGAATCTATGTCGTTGAATCTGCATTACTTTGTTGTTACTGCCATACTACTGACCTTCTTCTTCTTTTGCATTCCTACACCAGGTACACAATTGTTACACTGTTTTTTGCAAGATGATAACATGAAGCATGAAATATCGAAGAATAAAGAGCTGAAATTATAAATTTGAATTAGTTTATTTTTCTTTATTGATTATACTCAAGTCATGATATACTCTGTTAATCTGTAAATTTGTGCATCAGAGTTGTATATTTGGACAGTTTGTGCTTTGTAGTAATTTAGATATTAAACTTCTCATATAGGACTTTAGTTAAAATAAGGATTATATTAAAAGTACAGTTTGTTTATTAATATGCATGTCAAAATTCGAAACAGGTCGTCAGTCACCGGGACAAATTAATTTCAGCATGTAAATTGTTTAGAATAAATCAGATTTTTTTAAAGTTCTTTCATCTCAGATAGAATGCTATTTTAAATCGGTAAAAAAAATCTGTTAACAAAAATAACAAATTTTTAGTTTGGCAAGATATGAACATGTATAAAATAAGTTAGTCAGGCCAACTAGGATGAGGATGGCCCAAGTCCCTGTTTGGTATCATACATATTGGGCCTGGGCCCATAATTGTCAAACGACTGCCTTACCACGTTTATTTTCAGAATCGGCGAATTATTGTTTGAAGCCCAATTATAATAAGGTTAAAGTAGGGGAATAAATTAGGACTTTTTCTTCTTTTGTATTTAGAGACAAACTTAATAGAAAAAATATTGTCATTCTAGGATTACCCTTTAAAATAAATGAGGCATGCCTCGCCAAACGGAAAATGCACAAATTGTGGGGCCCTTGCTAAATGTATATATTAAACAAATACTATAGATTATCGAAATTGGCCGTTTAATGAATTTCACGGCCTTTTCTAAATAACAACACGTTAGTTTTCTTTAGGACGCGCTTTAATTAATCTTACCTTCCTAAACTCGGGTGTGCATTTATGTAACACAAATCCAAATCTCAGCGGAGTCGAGATGTGTCAATAATCACGGGTACACTGGTTGTGATGTGGTTCGAGACATATTTTCACGATGTTGCAATTCCAAAAAATAATAATTGTAAAAGCGGTTTTAATGTTAATAAAAGCACATAAGTTATAACATGTATTAAAATCAAATATTTAGCCATTACAATAATTTAAGCGACCGTGCTAGAACCACGAGATTCGTGGGTGCCTAACACCTTCCCTCGGGTCAATAGAATTCCTTACTTAGAATTTCTGGTTCGCAGACTTCACTTGGAAAGTCGAATATTTTCCCGAATTGGGATTAAAAAAAATAAACCGGTGACTTGGGACATCAAAATCCAAACCTTTCCCAAGTGGCGACTCTAAAATAAATAAATAATCTCACTTTGAATATTGTCACTTAAATTGGATAAAGTCCCTTGTGCTCTTATCCCCCGGGGTAGGGCGCGCCAAAATGAGGTGTGACAGCTCTGGCGACTCTGCTAGGGAATCAAGAACCAAAAGGACGTTTTGTTCAGGGTTCATAATTCGAGCTTAGATAAATTGTTGTATTTGGTTATATATGATTTTCTTACATGCTTTGTGCTAAATGTGCTAAACGTTACAACTTTGATATTATTTGAATTGTATATAAATTGTGCCGACATCCTTCTTTCTTTACCCTTGGGGATGTGCTTACTTTTTGAGACTCCCTATTTTGTTAGTGTCATACCTTAATTAGAAAGAGGTTCGGAAAATTTGTACGTCGGTTGGCCTTTTGGTTCCCGGAAAGGAGCTCCTTCCTCAACTCGATTTGTCCGCTCGGGTACACAGTCTAGAACACATACCTAGGTTTTGAACCTAGAATAACATGACTTCATGCCGGATCCCTAGTAGGAACGCTTATTTGCATCATGTTGCATTCGACTTAGGGGACTCAACACAGGGTTTAGGTCCGCCTAGGACTAGCAACCTAAAATAAAAAAGACCATCCTGATGCATCCTACTTATTTTTTCGTGCATTTATTTGTCTCGGACCTACATGCTGACCGATTTTTGAATAATAAAAAAAATATATAAAAAAATAAATTAAAAAAAAAACGAAAAAAGAGAGGGAGAATTTGGTAAAAGAAAAATGGTTTGTTTAAATTCGTCAAAAAAGGGGTTTTGTTTTTGAATAATTTGTTGAAACTACAAAATGAATATTTGTTTTCCAAAATGGTGGGTTTGTCAATAAAAGAGTCTTGTTTTTTGAAAATAGTTAGTTTGATCAGCCCGAACTACGCCGGTTGATTCTCACAAGGTGTGGGATACGTAGGCAACCCGCACCGATTTTTGGATATATTAAAGGTAGTCAGAACAGTCCACAATCCAGATTTTGCAAAAGGTTATTGTAGTTCGAGTTTCATATACCAAAGATACGGCCACACGGATGGGTTCAACAAGCCGGAAAACAAGTTATGCAGCAAAAGTAACTGTCAAAAATGGGAAAAACATAGATGCGTTGCTTTCATAATAACTTTTCTAGGGATTTTGGTGTTCCCTAGGGAGGGCGAGAATATTGATATAAATATAGAAGGGGTCGTCAGTACATTGTTCACTCTAAATAACACTACTCTTGCGCCCATGATAGTATCTGATATCTTCTGAGCTCTCACGGCTTGCAAAGCCGGAGGAGATTTTTTCGAGGGGTGTAACTTGTTGTTGCAAATGTGGATGAACACCTGTGTCACCGTGCCCAGTTCCTGAGCTATGGATCACCGAAGAAAACCTGCATAGAGGAGTTCTACACCAGAATTAATGGGGCCCGCTTACCAGAAGGAGCCTCAGCTTGGACCTCATACTTTCGGACCTTCAATACTAGTCAAATACAATGGACACTGGGATGGTTACCAATCAACGAAGTCTTATATATGCCAGCAGCTAGGCCCTATTTTCTCTTAATGGGACTCAAGAGCATCCAACCTTATGCGCCATGTCAGGTTCTGAGGCTACTTGGAAGGTGCCAAATAGTACCGAGAGACGAAGATCTGAGCACCCAAGTAATTGAAATCAGTCCTAATAGCCAATTTCCTAAAGCAAGAGTTCGCCAGATCTGGAGAAAATGTGAATATCTAGAGGCAAACACTTGTGTGCTAGACCAAGATAAAGGGGAAGTTGCACCTGGATATCACGCTTAGTATAAAGTTGACATATCCTATGGAAGACCATCTAAAAGACCTCACCTCAGAGATTTCGCCGAGTCATCCCGAGAATAATGGGATTGGTTAGCAAAGGAAAAGGGGTACCGGGTTGAAATTGGTAAACTAAAACAACAAATCGCAAGTCTAAAATATGAAAGCAACTTGCAGTTAGATGCAGACATAGGGGAAAAGAACAAATTGACCCAGGAAAATGAGATTCTGAAAAATTGTATCCGCCAAGTCAAAAGAGATGCTGATAAACAACAGAGAAGTCAGTTAGACGAGAAATTGATAGCAGGGTTAAGAAGTTAGGTCATCGAAAGCCAAGAGGGCTTGGAAAGATGAGAGGCTTGCATAGCAAAAATGCGGGCCAAATGGGCGAGAGATACGGCAGCGCAGAAAGAGAACCTACTGAAGGTCATAATGGAAGACAGAGCAACCATTAAACGGTTAAGAGAAACCAATTCTACTCTCTAAGAACGGGTCTTTAAACAAGCCCGAGAGGCTAGAGCAGACAGGAGACGATGTTATGATTTGATAGCCAGGATGGAAGAACAGATGGAAAGGTTCCAAGATCGGCTCGCCAACAATTCTCAAATACTGGGGTTGAAGAATCGGCAGATAGAGCAACTGTTCAGGGAAAGGGATAACATCAGGGGAAGAATTGACGAGATCGGGCACTACATCTACAAGAGTTGCCGAGCATGTCAAGAAATGCCTCGTGATGACCTATTTTCCTCCGTCATGGGATGTGTCTACCGGATTATGGATGAATTGAAAACTTACAAAGGGGTCTCACACCAAAGCCCGCGAAAAGGCCGAACGATGCCTCGCGGGCACCAAAATTGAAAGTTTTAATGTATCCCTAGCTCATTTTGTACTTGTTGTCTTAAGAGTATTTTATTTGCCGTCTTTTCCCTTTTTGCATCAAGTTTTGTGAAGTATTTTAGAGTCTGTATCTTGTTCGTTTAAAAAAAAAACGAATTGCTTGTAATAGCACATTTTGATAATGAAAAAAGAATGATTCCAAAGTTTTGTGTCTTTTACATTAGTGGCACGAACTACGCTTGGTCTGATTCACGCAGGAGTTGTGATATGTAGGCAATCTTCATCAGGTTCGACCATAACCCTTAATAAAAAGAAAATAATAAAAAGAGGAAGAAACAAGAAAAGGAAATAAAAGCGGTAGCGTAAAGAAAGGCCGGAATGATGCATGAAACCAATATAAGCATGTTTTGTATAGGTGCATCACTCCCCAACGTGAAATTACCTATCTGTTATTTGTTTCATACTCACCGTTTGCTTGCTGCCTGTCCAGGTCTTTAGAAAAGGTGGTTGGTTTTGTGTTAGTCTGTCCTCCCATTCATATTTTACGAGGTCTAAGGGAAACGTTCAGTGGACCGTTACTGAATCGAGAATAAGTACCCATACTTACTTTACAAGATCAAAAGGAAGTATCGACATGTCTTCAGAAATCCCTCTATCGACAGTTCCTGTTTCAGAGGAGAGTTCCATATCAGCCATCCTGACTGCTGAATCAGCAACTGCTGAAGAGAACAAGATTTTACGTTGTCGCATGTTGGAAATGTTGGACGACTGGAACAACGGGAAGGATCCCCCAAGTTTGATCCCTGGGTTCCCCGAACTATTCATCCGGCCAAGTGGGATTTCCAACACCCCCATCAATTATCCACCTACTTTGTTCAGATATCCTACCATCACGACTCTCTCTGGATCACCCTCCACTTCCTATCCCTGGATGTCAACAGTGGATACAGCCACGAAAATATCCATTGTGCTGCCCGTTCCAATCACAACGCAGCCCGTTACACATGCTCCTATCTTTGACTCATCCTCCTTTACATTCCCAGCGCCACCTCTTTCGCTGGATCCTACCCAATTTGCCACCAATATTTATCCTCAGCCACCCCGATACGAGCTTATGCCATGTCAAAATCCAAAAGCTCCTGAACATGATGAGATGGCTAAGAGAATGAGAAGCCTTGAACAAAGCTTAAAGAGCATGCAAGGTCTAAGCGGGCGGAAGAGTGTCTCCTATGCAGATTTATGTATGTTCCCGCATGTCCATTTGCCGTCAGGTTTCAAAACACCAAAATTTGAAAAGTATGATGGGTATGGCGACCCCATTGATCATTTGAAGAAATATTACAATCAGTTACGGGGTCCCGGTGGCAAAAAAAAATTGTTGATGGCATATTTCAGAGAAAGCTTAATCGGTATAGCTTCGGAATGGTACATGGATCAAGACATCTCACATTGGCATATCTGGGATGATCTTGCTAGGGATTTTGTTCGGCAATTTCAATATAACATTGACATCACACCCGATCGGAATTCCTTGTCTAACTTGAAGAAGAAACCCTCTGAAAGTTTTAGAGAATACACTATTAAATGGCGTGAACAAGCCTCGAGAGTAAAACCCCCAATGGACGAGTTGGAGAGGGTCACTGTTTTTCTGCAAGCCCAAGAGCCTGATTACTTCCAAAATATGATGTCGGCTATGGGAAGGCCATTTGCAGAAGCAATTAAGATCGGAGAAATAGTGGAAAACGGTATGAAAATTGGAAGAATATTGAGCCAAGCAGCTATAAGAGCAACCTCCCAAGCCATCCAAGGTGGGTCTAGAGGAATGGCTTAGGGCAAAAAGAAAGAAGAAACGGTCATGGCAACGGTTGGAGACAAAAGTACCGAGCTCCAACGCAAGTGTTCTCCGAAAAGATCCCCCAACATTATTATCTGCATAATGATATAGCCTATGCTCCTCCACCTCCACCCTATGCAGTCATGAATACTCAGCCTTTTGGCCGGCCACAGCCACCAGCCAACCAAAACCCACCTCCATTTCAGAAAAATCAACCTCCTTACCAAAACCAATATAACTTCTGACCACTACCAAATAACACTCGCCCTCGTGAACCACCTAAGTCAAACTTCACACCAGTTGGGGAACCGTATTCCACCCTTTTCCCTAATCTCATGCAGGAGAATCTATTGCAACCCGTTCCCCAGAATGGACAGAATCCAGATTCTCCGGCTTACCAACGAGGTGTGTATTATGCTTATCATTCAGGAGTCGAGGGGCATAGCACTGATAATTGCTAGACTTTGAAGAAAGCTGTGCAAGAGTTGATTAACCAAGGAAGGATAGTGTTTACGGATGAAGATATTCCTAATGTGACGAATAACCCACTACCGGCCCATAATAACGGGCCAGTAATTGGAATGATATGCGAGGACAAGGAATTTGATCCTGCTCTGAAAGCCATAATTGCCATTGCCGGCATAGAAAGACAACCTAAAACAGCCCCAAAATAAGAGAAAAGGGGGAGAAGAATGAAACTGTCAAAGCTGGGTTTGAAAAGAAGATTGAAACAAAGGCAGAAACGATAGTGCCTCAGAAAAATGGAGTTCTATACCTCCCACGAGGTCGATCAAAAAAGCCCTTGTTAATAAGCACTTCAAAGAAGTTTCAGATGAAAAGAGAAATACCGATGTATGTTCCCAAAGGAGCCTATGTGGTCCGGGGGGCGATTAAACCACTGCGGCCAAATGAGCCCGTGGTTATTGCACGCATGCCATAAAAGCTCATGACGGACCTATTCGCAGTACCTTGGAATTATCAACGGACGGTGGTCACACACAAAGGTAAAGAGATCACAGGAGAACTGCCCGGGAACATCTTAGTGGGGAAGTATTCAGACACACAAGAAGTGAATAACGCCACACAGAAATGTTTCCCATCCAAGAAGCTTGTAAGCACTGAAGAAGCGGAAGCCTTTTTTCAGAAAATGCAAATGCCTGACTATGAGGTGCTAGACCAATTGCGCAAGTACCCAAAACAAGTGTCCATATTGTCTTTGTTGATGAAGTCCACTGAGCATCAAAAGGTCTTGTTGAAAACTTTGAATGAGACATATGTGCCGGTTGAGTCTTCAGTTTAGCAGCTTGAATGAATAACGGAGAGATTCTTTGTAGTTAATTAGATCTCTTTTAGCAAAGCTGATTTGCCTTCGGAAGGAGCAGCCCACAACAAGGCTTTGCATTTTACTGTCAAATGTGAAGGTTTCTACGTCAAGAGGGTCATGATAGATGGAGGTTCTGGGTAGACATTTGCCCACTTTCAACTTTACAACGCATGAAAATTGGGACGAAAAGAATTCAACCCAACAATGTCTGTTTACGGGCTTTTGATGGCATAAAAAGGGACACGATCAGAGAGATCGACTTGGTCTTGACCATTGGCCCAGTGGATTTCGAAGTAACCTTTCAGGTTTTGGATATGGACACATCTTACAACTTTCTTCTGGGAAGACCATGGATTCATCCGGCCGGGGCGGTACCCTCTACCCTCCACCAGATGATAAAGTTCGAGCATGAGGAGTAAGAGATCGTGGTCCATGGGGAAGATGAGCAATCAATCTATCGGGATCCATCTATCCCGTTCTTAGAAGCAAAAGAAGGGAGTGAACACATCGTTTATCATGCCTTTGAGATTGTATTGACAGATCAACATGAGGAGGGGAGCCCTTGCCCCCAACCTTTTTTGTCTAATCCTCAATTATGGTGGCAAAAGAGATGATTAAGCACAGCTTCCAGGCATGGAAAGGTTTGGGAAAGTCCTTACAAGGAATATCGAAGCCGATAACTTTGCCCACAACCGGAAGGTTCTTTGGAGTAGGTTTCTGCCCTACCCCTAAAGATGAGAAATAGGCTGATAAAAGAAAGGAAAACGGATGGGTTCTCCGCAGCCATTGCCACATTTATACCAGACCTTTGTGCACCCGAGGTACAATGAAGAAGAAGAAGATGAGATCTTCACAGCTGAAGAGATAGAAGACATATGTGGAGCTATGAGGCAAATGCTTTACAATGTCACTATGGTTCAATAGGGAGAAGGTACTAGCACCGCTGAGGTGCTGTATGTGGGACTAGAGGCTAAATTGCAGAATTGGAAGGCTACGCCGTTCCCAGTCAGGTGGGAGTTCGGGTAGACTTGTCCTATCATTTTTCTGCATCACGAGTTATTTCAGGGTGTAACTCGGATGTTTTCTTTGTTTTCTTGTCTTTAATTTCCCAAATGTAACCCTGTTATCTTCCCAAATTCCAAGAAATGAAATCAATATTTCATCAGTATTTTTGCATTCTTTCTAATTCCTATTATTTTCTCTTTTATTCTTTCCTTTTTAGTCATAGTAATGCGGCTTTAAATAACATGACATGCTTGCGGACTTCATGCTCAGATCCAAACATGATGCCTAACTGTGAAATAATGAACCAAGAATAGGAATATGACGAAGAAGGGGCTTTTAGGGAAATAAATCAAGAATTGGAACACTTTGAGAATAAACCTAAGCCGAATTTGAATGACATCGAACCGGTTAATTTGGGAACTCCCGAAGAAATTCGAGAAACCAAAATAAGCATTCACACAGATGAGAAAATGCGGGATGCAATAATTCAACTCCTGTTTGAATTTATAGATGTGTTTGCTTGGTCATACGATGACATGCCAGGACTAGGTGCTGATCTAGTAGTGCATAAATTGCCAATCTATCCTGAATGTCCTCTAGTTCAACAAAAATAGAGAAAGTTCGAGACTAATATCAGGGATAAGATCAAAGAATAAATCACAAAACAATTGAAAACGGGGGTAATCCGGGTGGTCCGATATACTACATGGTTGGCTAATGTAGTTCCCGTGCCAAAGAAAGACGGTAAAACTCGTGTGTGTAGATTATTGAGATTTGAACAAGGCAAGTCCCAAAGACAATTTGCCTTTGCCCAACATCCATATCCTTGTTGATAACTGCGCCAAACATGAGGTACAGTCTTTCGTGGATTGTTATGCTAGATATCACCAGGTATTGATGGATGAAGAAGATGCTAAGAAAATGGATTTCACTACACCTTGGGGTACTTATTGCTATCGGGTCATACCGTTCGGTTTGAAGAATACCGGGGAAACTTACATGAGAGCCATGACTTCCATTTTTCATGATATGATGCATCAAGAGATAGAGGTGTATGTGGACGACGTGATAGTCAAGTCTAGGACTCAAGACGACCATGTTCGAGACTTGAGAAAATTCTTTGAGAGGCTGAGAAAGTATGACTTGAAGTTGAATCCGGCCAAATGTGCTTTCGGAGTCCCGTCAGGCAAACTATTAGGTTTCATTGTCAGTAGGAGAGGTATTGAGTTAGATTCTACAAAGATAAAAACCATCAGAGATCTACCTCCTCCATGAATGAAGAAAGATGTAATGAGTCTATTGGGCAGGTTAAACTATATCAGTCGGTTCATAGCTCAACTGACTAGCACATGTGACCCCATATTCAAGCTATTGAAGAAGGATGCAGCAGTCAAGTGGACATTGGAGTGTCAGGAGGCTTTCTGTAAGGCCCCGTAAAATTTTTGTGCATAAAACCTAGTAGATGTGGTGTCATGGTCCGAATGATGTGTTAGGAATGCGTAGAATTCTTCGCGGCGAGCTTGCGAGCCGCGGTTCGGACCTTTGGTAGTGATTTAAGTTTCAAAAATGTAGAGAATTAATTTTTCCAGAAAAATGTCAATCTGCGGTGCACTTTTGCGACCGCAGAATCAACATGCGGTCCGCATAGTGACCGCAAATCGTTCCAGAGAGTTGCCCAAAATTGTGTCCAATGTGCGGTCGATATGCGATCGCATGTCAATCTGCGGTGCACTTTTGCGACCGCGGAATCAACATGCGGTCCGCATAGTGACCGCAAATCGTTCCAGAGCCTGCGTAATTTTTTGAGCCATTCTGCGGCCACTATGCGGACCGCATGTTGATTCTGCGGTCGCATAGTGACCGCATATTCGACCCCGGCCCAGATTTTTGTGACATTTTGACCCGATCTCTTCTTTAATATAACACACTTCTTCTTCATTTTATCATATTATCTTACCAAAAATTAGAGAGAGAAAAGAGGGTTTTTAGAGAGAGAAGTTCTTCATCTTCAAGGATTGTTTCAACTACTTAATTCCAAGGGATTCTAGGGCAAGGATTCAACTTCCCCAATATTTTCAAGGTAAAAACCCTAACTATTTTCTTTGATTTTCAGTTTTAATTGGGTAAAGAGAGGTTTGCATATAATAGCTTTTAAAAATAGAATTTTTACACTCATGCATGATTATTGAACTTGATTTCTAGTAAAAAGAAGTGAGTAGGAGTAAGAGTCTTCAAGAACAAGGTTGGCAAGAGTAGGATATCTTGGGTAAGCATAAAGTAGGAGGAAAAATCATCACTAGGTATGTATGGCTAATTTTGATTCTTGTGAAATCGCCCTTATGTGTAAAATTGTTTGGCATGTGTTGATTTGAGAAATTGTATGTGATTAATTGATGTTGTTGTTGGATATTCAAAGTTGTTGTTGAACTATGAGTGTTGTGGTAAGAAATATGAACCGAAAGGTAAATGAGAGTTGAATTGGGTAAAGAATTTGTGAATAATGATTATGATGGCCTATATGGCACCTTGTGGAAAAGAAATCGAAACACTTGAGAATTGGTTTATTGTGGAAAGAGATGAAACACTTGAATTATGGAAAATTGTTGAATATACATGTGTGAATATTATTGAATGTGGAAACATTGTAACTTGGTTGTGATATTGGCTTGAGAAGTAATTGAGAACATGAAACAATGTGCAAGTTGCTTATTTGAACTTGTTGAAATTGTGTGTAGTACCTTATCCGCTGTTTGAAATTGTTGTGTTTTCAACTGTAAGGCGGGGTCGTGTTGCGCGCCGCAACGTGGTGAAATAAGGTGTGGGTTGGGGTGATAAGGGTGGCCGAGGTAATAAGGGTGGTCAGGGGCAATAAGGATGGAAAGCGATCGAAATCGCTATTGAAAATTGATACATAAATCAATAATGTGAAATTGTGAAAGGAGACAGCAGGAGAGTTTGCAACCTGTGGGGCACTGATTGCCCCTTTGTTTGACTACTTGTGCTTTACGTGATTGATTGGTTATTGTTAAATTGGTTGATCGTAGAAAGTGCCTTGTGTGAGAATTATTTGAAATGAGGAAAATGTGGAAACATGGTTGGCTGGATTAATTGATTGTTGATGTAATTTAATGGCTTGAGTTTACTTGGGACAAAGTTTGTCCATACATACCAGTACAATTCAAGTGTACTGACGTCCCTTTTGCCGGGGGCGCTACATTCGTGTCATGATTGTAGGTGGATCGGTAGCAGGCACTTCAACTCATCGGCAGTAGTATCCTTCTCCTTCCACCGCCCGTTTTGGTGAGCCCCTTTCTTCCTCGGGGCCTTGTGTGGTTCTTGCCACTTCGGTTTGGATTTCATTTTGGTTTTGAAAGGTATAGCCGGAGCCTTGTTACCGGCAAGTATTGTATTTCCCTTTTGTATCCTAGAGGCTCTGTAGACATGTAAACTGTGGGACTCCAGTCTTATGTATATATTGTGTTATGTCGGGCGTTGTAAAAATTGAAATCTAGTTAATGAATCACTCGTATCGTTTTATTTGTTTAATGTGAAATCAATTATGATTAGTAATATATTTGGTTATTGAGAAACAGTCATCACAGGGGTAACGCGTGGGAATGAAAGGCACCCAGGTCCGCTTGACCGGGGCAACCCGGTCAGGTGCCGGTCATGTTCCTCGATTTGGGGCGTGACACTTTCGACAGAATCAAAGAGTATCTTTCAAATCCTCCAGTTTTGGTCCAGCCAGAGCCAGAGAGACCCATGTTCTTGTATCTGACAGTCTTGGAAAATTCTTTCCGTTGTGTCCTCGTACAGCATGACATTACTAGAAAGAAAGAACATGCGATCTATTACTTGAGCAAGAAGTTCACTGATTTTGAAGTCAAATACACTTTGTTGAAAAGGACGTGTTGTGCCTTGACGTGGGTAGCTCAAAAGCTGAGACATTATCTTCAGGCTCATACTACTTACCTCATAACCAGGTTGGATCCTTTGAAGTACAAATTCCAGAAACCAATGCCTAGTGGGAGGTTAGCAAAGTGGCAAATCTTGCTTACCGAATTCGACATAGTCTACGTGACTCGCACGGCGATGAAGGTCGAGGCATTGGCAGATCACCTGGCTGAAAACACAGTTGACGAGGAATACCAACCATTGAGTACTTATTTTCCAGATGAAGAGGTAAACACAATAGAAGTTGTCTCAGAGGATGCTCATGCTTGGAAGATGTTCTTTGATGGGGCTGTAAATGCCAAAGGCGTGGGAGTTGGGGAAATTTTGATCTCCCCCACTGGTGAACATTATCCGGCAATAGCAAGGCTCCATTTCTTTTGCACAAACAATACACCTGAATATGAAGCCTGCATCATGGGCATGACTATGGCAATCGATCAAGGTTTTGAAGATTTGTTGATCATAGGAGATTCTGATCTAATCATCCGACAGGCCCAGGGTGAATGGGAAACTCGAGATATCAAGCTTATCCCTTACCGATAGCACGTGGAGGATCTCGACAAGCGATTCAAATTAATAGAGTTCAGGTACATCCCACAATGTCGCAATGAACTAGCCGATGCACTTGCCACCTTAGCTTCGATGTTACCTTACCCAGGCAATGCCCACATCGATCTCTTAGAAATCTAAATCACGAAAAGAAACGGCTACTGTAATGTAATTGAGGCAGGACCAAACTTCCAGCCGTGGTACCATGATATTAAGAGATTCTTGAAAATACAAGAATACCCTGAACATGCTACTGGAGATCAAAAAAGGACCATTAGGCGGCATGCAGGTGGTTTCTTTTTGAGCGGCGAGGTCTTGTATAAAAGAACCCGAGATTTTAACCTTTTAAGATGTGTTGATGCCGAGGAAGCAGGGAGAATCATGCATGAAGTACACGCAGGAATGTGCGGACCTCATATGAACGGGTATATCTTGGCCAAGAAAATCCTTCGAGCTGGGTATTATTGGATAACTATGGAGAAAGACTGTTTCAATTTTGTCCAGAAATGCCATCAGTGTCAGGTACATAGAGATCTAATTCATGCACCTCCAACCGAGCTACATCCTATATCAGCGCCGTGGCCTTTTGTCACTTGGGGCATGGATGTCATTGCCCCGATTGAGCCAAAAGCTTCGAATGGGCACCGATTCATACGGGTCGCTATTGATTACTTCACAAAATGGGTTGAAGCTGTCACTCTCAAATCAGTCACTAAGAAAGCCGTGGTGGATTTTGTACATTCAAATCTTATCTGTCGTTTTGGTATACCTGCAACTATCATCACAGACAATGCTGCGAACCTGAATAGTCGTTTGATGGAAGAAATGTGCGAACAATTCAAAATAACGTATAGGAACTCCACTCTTTATCGGCCCAAAGTCAATGGCGCCGTTGAAGCAGCAAACAAAAACATTAAGAAGATTCTGAGGAAGACAATCTAGAGTTCTAGATAGTGGCATGAAAAATTACCTTTTACCTTACTGGATATCGTGCTACAGTGCGCACATCGGTAGGAGCAACCCCATACCTGCTAGTTTATGGAACCGAGGCTGTGATACCGGCAGAGGTAGAAATTCCTTCACTTCGAACAATTGTAGAAGCAGAGATTGAAGATAGCAAATGTGTTAAGACTCGATTGGAGCAGTTAACCTTAATTGACGAAAAGCGAATGGCTGCGGTCTGTCATAGGCAGTTGTACCAACAAAGGATGGCTCATGCTTACAACAAGAAAGTACAATCCAAAATTTTTGAAGTAGGTCAGTTGGTGTTAAGACGCATTCTTCCACATCACCAGGAAGCGAAAGGAAAATTTGCTCCTAATTGGAAGGGGCCATACATCATCAGAAAGATATTGCCGAAAGTAGCATTATACTTGGGAGTTATGGAAGGAAATGATCCTGAAACAGCTGTGAATGCAGACGCTGTCAAAAGGTATTATGTTTGAGTTTGCTTCGGTGATGTCTTTGCGTGTTGAAATGATGAAAGCTTTTATTCCCGATACCCAAACACTACCAACCCTTTTGTAAACCCTTTGAGTCAGTTACATTTCCTTGGCTACCCTCTTTGGAATCCAAAACCAAAATCGAAAGAAAAAATACCAAAAACAAAACAAAACAAAAATTTCCTGAACTACGTTCTGAATTGATTCCGAAAGGATATGTAGGCAGCCTCTATCTGAGGTTCAATCACACCAAAACAAAAATCTAATTTTCCCCTAAATTGAAACTGGGGCAGGTGTTATAATGGTTTGACCAAGAGTTCACCAGATGGTTCCAAAGTTGTAATTTTGTCCATAATTCTTTTCACCCAAAACCGAGTAAAAGTCCTTCAAGATCGATGCAAAGGCATAGAAACTGAGAAACATCATTGTTGAGAACCGAAGCGTCTTAAATTAAGAGAAATAAAATGAGAGAGTCTTATTGGTGAAAACCTTCGGGCACCATAGGGCGATGGGAGTAGAGAAATACAAAATGAGAGAGTCCGTTAGTGAAAACTCGCAAAGAGTGCTATCGGGCGATGGTAAGAAGAGAAATGAGAGAGGTCGACTAGCGAAAACCCGCAAAGGGTGCTATCAACCGAAAAGAGGATTTCACCACTAAAGGTCCTGGCAAGGTTCCCTAGTTTGGAAGCATAGACCCGTTTTGGTTCATGAGAAAATGGAAGTTCGTGACGATCGGGCATCTAGTTCAAGAAGCATGTCATGTCGGTTTGAAGCGAGCATACACCCTAGATAAGTCCTTCTTTTTCCCCCGAAAGGGATGCTTCTATTTTTGATTCATTTTTTCACTCTTTGTTCATTTTCCTTTGAATCCCTTTCGGCTTAAATTTGAATTCCGAAACTATTACAAAGAAAAGGTGGCAGGACCATTTATATAGAACTTCGTCTGGTAAAAAAGTGAAGAAAAATACCCAGCCTCATTGGTGTATTGATCCAATCTCGATTGATCATGATGGTCAATCGCTTCCAAAGGAAAGGACGTTAGGAAGGAAAAGGAAATCAAAGGCTAAGGTTTTAAAAACGGAATGAAGTAAAAGGATAGAGCCCACACGATCAAGTCATCATGAAATCCTAAGGTTGAACCCGGTCAGGTTGAAAGAAATTCACCCTCAAAGACAATCAACAACAAAGTTCTCAATGGAAATGGGGCCAGGATCAAGCGATCAAGATAATCAAGGCCACAAAATCAACCACTATTTCAGCTAACAAATTGTTTTTTGTTGAAAATAGGTCTATTTCAAATTAGTTGTGCAAGAAGAAGGTGCAGTCCAAATAAATGAAATGCGCGAGCATTGAAATGGCTCTGTAACAAGGAAAACGCCCAAAAGGGAAGTTTCTTTTCAAAAACATTATTTTATACATTGTTGATTAGTAAAAGGAAAACACCTAAAAGAAAACCCAAAAGGGAAGAAGAAGGAAATGGAAAATGAAAACCCCCAAAAGAGAATCAAATCATGGTAGCTTAGCTTTTTCTTTTCAAAAATGCCGGCCAGAAAACCGAGGACCTCCCGGCCAGAAAACCATGGAGCGATTCTTTTAAAATCCCGGCCAGAAAATAGAGGAACTTCCGGCCAGAAAGCCATGGAGCATTTCTTTTAAATCCCGGTCAGAAAACCGAGGATCTCCCAGCCAGAAAATCGTGGAGCATTTCTTTCAAAAACCCCGCCAGAAAATCATGGATTTCCCGGCCAGAAAACTGTGAAACACTTCTTTCAAAAACCCCGGCCAGAAAACCGAGGATCTCCTGGCCAGAAAGCCATGGAGCATTCTTTTAAAAATATCGGTCAGAAAACCGAGGATCTCCCGGCCAGAAAACTATGGAGCATTTCTTTTCAAAGTATCCCGGTCAGAAAATCGAGAATCTCCTAGCCAGAAAGCTGTAGAGCCCCTTTTTTCAAAATATCCCGGCCAGAAAACCGTGCAGTCTTTTTCAAAAGTATCCCGGCCAGAAAACCGTGGAACCTTTTTCAAATATCCCGGCCAGAAAACTGAGGATCTCCTGTCCAGAAAATTGTGGAGCCTTTTTTAAAAATCCCAGCTAGAAAACCGAGAATATCCCGGCCAGAAAATCGTGGAGCATTTCTTCTCAAAGTATCCCGGCCAGAAAACCGAGAATCTCCCAGCCAGAAAGCTGCGGAGCCCCTTTTCAAAATATCCCAGCCAAAAAACTGCGGAGCATTTATTTTCAAAACCTAGTTTAAAAATTGAGATTCTCTTGGCCAAAACCGAAGAGTCTTTTTAATCACTTTCTGTGTCACGACTAACTCAGGAAATTTTCCTAGTGAAACCGGGGCAGAAAAATTTCGTTCGTTTGTTTGTTTTGTTGTCTGAGAATGTTTGACCTCGGGACGCAGGGATCGAGATAACCTACGAGTTGAGTCTCAATCCCGAATAAAGAAAAGAAGACAAGAACGAAAAAGAAGATGAGCTCAAATGTTGGAGTAAACAAAGGTGCAGATTGCTCAGAATCTGGTTGAAGTCACGAGTTCCGCCAATCCCATTTCACTCAATGCTACAGAAAAAAACAAGCATGTACAGCATGCGAGCATCAAGATTCAGATCAAGGTCTATAGCAAAATCAGCTAAGACTCAAGATCAAGTTTTCAAGAGAATTATAGATAGAAATCTTGTAACTCATAGTTGATAGCATAGCTAGCTTAGCTTTAATTTCCTTTTGATTGTAATAAAGAGGTCAGTAAGAAATTTGCGGCAGTAACAACAGCAGTAACAGTAAAACCACAGCTTCCGATAGTCCCAGCTGTCAAAACTTCCCGAACTACATTGACCTGATTCCTGTTTAGCCCAGGATATGTAGGAAACCTCTGAAGCAAAGGTTCGGTCAAATTTTTCAAAAAAATGCTTCACACGGAGTACTCAAAGGAAAAAAAAACTTTGCTCGTATCCGCTCACTTTATCTTTGTACGAAAACTCTTCTTATTTTCGGACAAAGAGGGGCACCTATGAGCACGTCATTTTTTTCTTATATATATACTACTCCCAAAAATTCAAAATAAAATAATTTTTATTATTTGCAATTGTTGTAAATTTTGTTTTATTTTCCATGTATTGTGTGCATTTGTTTATGCATGTTTATTTGTTAAATTAATAAAAAATACAAAAACAAATAGTTTCATTATTGTTTTATAGTCATTTTAATCTTCAAAAATACAAAATTAGTTCTTTATATTCTTGTCTTTATTTAAAAAAACAAAAATTACAAAAAAAAATTCATTAATATTTTTTAGTTATTTTAATCTTAAAAAAATACAAAAATATTTTTTGTTTCAATTGTGAGTCTCATTTTAATAGTTATTTTTTTTTATTTAGGATTAATTAAACAACATCATGTTTTATTCTCGGTTCCGAGCAAAGAATAGCATTCGGGTTCAAACGATCCATTTGTTGGCCTAATTTTTGGATCTAGCCCATAACAATTCGAGTCCACCACTCGTGGGGAATGCAGACAGAACACGAGACATGGAACATTTTGGGAACACAAGATGTCTTGGAAGAGACAATGCACGCATGAGGGGCATAACTCTTGGACTAATCAAAATTTTGTAACGCCCGACCACTTGGTCATATTCTTTTTGAACAAACTCACGTGAAGAAGACTTAGAAAACAAAAATGAAAAGAAAAATTAGTCTTCTACATTTTTGATGTAACAAACTCCATAACATCACCTTTCTCGTCCAAACAGCCCTCGTCCTTCCTTTTGATGGAGCAGCAGCCATGTCCGACGACCTTCGACCTCACCCCGTTGCCTTTCTCGTCCAGCATCGTCACCACCTTCATGCAGCAGCCATGGCTGCCATGAACGACTAGCAAACAACCATGGTCGTCGTCTTTATCACAACCGAGCAGCCATCGTCGTCTTCATCACGCAACAGCCATGTCCGATGACCAAACACCCATGTTCGAACAGCCATGGCTGCGTCTTCTCCAGCACCACCAGCTCGTCATGTCCGAACAGCCATGGCTTCGTTTTCTCCAGCTTTCCCCGTCACCCAAATAGCCATTGTTATCGCAACCGAGCAGCCATCGTCGTCTTCATCGCGACCAGCTGTCTGTCGTTTGTTCGTCATGTGCTGTCCGTCGCCGGCAACAGTTCTGTCTGTCATCATTGTCATCTTTTTCGGCTGCTGTCCGTCGTCAACCCGACGAGCGGTGGCGAAACTCCATGAATGAACAACAACATCCACCAAGATCCGAGTTCGATATGGGTTCGTACAAATTTTCAGATTGTTCTTTTTAAATTATTTCCTTCTTTTGATCTATTTTTGTATTATTATTTTGGTTTAAAGTGTTGGTTGTATTATTGTTTTATTCTTTCTATTTTTCAGATTATTGTTCTTGATTTAAAGTGTTGGTTATGATTTTTGCCTTAAATTTTTAGATTGTTGTTCTTGATTTAAAGTGTTGTTTGCAATCTTGTCTTGTTCATTAATTCTTCTTCTTCCTCGAGTCCTTTTATTCGGTCAAAGTTTTCTTCTTGAGTTATTCGTGTGAATTTGACTTAAGGATTGGTTATAGCTATGTAGTGACTAGTAGCTAATAATCAGTGTAGTTGTAAATTAGAGAGGTTTAAATACAGATCGTTAATGGTTTTAGGGGGTATTTTTGGATTTAGAAGATTTAAAATATTTAGTGTTAGTGGTCTGCCAGTAAGAATATTCACTATGCCATTAACTAATGAATACTTTAAATAAAAAAGGGGATCTGTAGTGCAAAAATACACAATGTCTAATGCCTTTAAAGGATGAAAATGAGAAACATGAGGATTTAATGATAAAAGGGTGCAAAGGCACATGGGAAAATAATATACAGGCTGAAAGTGAAAACACTTTGAATAAATAATGTTTAGTTCTAGCCTATAAATAGGAGGAGTTGATATAGACTCTGGATTGGATTTTGAACACTAAAAATTCAGAGAGATTAAGAGTGAAAATAAGGTCTTACATCTATTCATCATTACTGTGATTGTGAGTGCATTTCTTGAGTAATTACTAGACTCCCAGTGATATTTCGGTTTTTCTGTCGTTATTGGTTTTTTTATTTACATTTGGGAGTGTTACTGAGTTGATATTCGTTTTCAAAGTGTTACTACATCATCTCTGCGGATATTTCTCTTTGGGTCTTTCTTCATTTATTCTAGGTTCCTGTTATATTGCTGGATTTCCTGTTGTTGATGGTTGTTTTGCTGTGTCCATGAATCTGTGTCGTTGAATCTGCATCGCTTTGCTGTTACTGCCATACTACTGACCTTCCTCTTCTTTTGCATTCCTACACCAGGTACACAATTGTTACACTGTTTCTTGCAAGCTGATAACATGAAGCATGAAATACAGAAAAATAAAGAGTTGAAATTATAGATTTGAATTAGTTTCTTTTTCTTTATTGATTATACTCAAGTCATGATATACTTCGTTAATCTGTAAATTTCTGCATCAGAGTTGTATATTTGGACAGTTTGTTCTTTGTAGTAATTTAGATATTAAACTTCTCATGTAGGACTTTAGTTAAATAAGGATTATGTTAAAAGTACAGTTTGTTTATTAATATGCATGTCAAAATTAGAAACAGGCCGTCAGTCACCAGGACAAATTAATTTCAGCATGTAAATGGTTTAGAATTAAAATAAGATTTTTTAAGTTCTTTCATCTCCGATAGAAAGCCATTTTAAATCAGTAGAAAAATCTGTTAACAAAAATTAATAAATTTCTAGTTTGGCAAGATATGAACATGTATAAAATAAGTTAGTTAGGCCCAACTAGGATGAGGATGGCCCAAGTCCCTGTTTGGTATCATACACATTGGGCTTGGGCCCATAATTGTCAAACGACTGCCTTACCACGTTTATTTTCAGAATCGGCGAATTATTGTTTGAAGCCCGATTATAATAAGGTTAAAGTAGGGGAATAAATTAGGACTTTCTCTTCTTTTGTATTTAGAGACAAACTTAATAGAAAAAATATAGTCATTCTAGGATTACCCTTTAAAATAAATGAGGCATGCCACACCAAACGGAAAATGCACAAACTGTGGGGCCCTCGCTAAATGTATATATTAAAAAAATAATATAGATTATCGGAATTGGCCGTTTAATGAATTTCACGGCCTTTTCTAAATAACAACACGTTAGTTTCTTTAGGACGCGCTTTAATTAATCTTACCTTCCTAAACTCGGGTGTGCATTTATGTAACCCAATAATCTCAACGGAGTCGAGATGTGTCAATAATCACGGGTAAACTGATTGTGATGTGGTTCGAGACATATTTTCACGATGTTGCAATTCTAAAAAATAATAATAGTAAAAGCGGTTTTAATGTTAATAAAAGAACATAATTTATAACATGTATTAAAACCGAATATTTAGTCATTACAACAATTTAAGCGACAGTGCTAGAACCACGGGATTCGGGGGTGCCTAACACCTTCCCTCAGGTTAACAGAATTCCTTACTTAGAATTTCTGGTTTGCATACTTCACTTGGAAAGTCGAATATTTTCCTCGAATTGGGATTAAAAAACAATAAACCGGTGACTTGGGACACCAAAAGCCAAACCTTTCCCAAGTGGCGATTCTGAAATAAATAAATAGTCCCACTTCAAATATTATCACTTAAATTGGACAAACTCCCTTGTGCTCTTATCCCCCGGGGTAGGGCGCGCCAAAAGGAGGTGTAACAATTGGCCCAAACATATTCCATATACTAGCCAAAAGGAATGAGTATGACAACATAAGCACCTGTAGCTTAGCAGATAGGGCATCTGTTTTTAGTTGAAGGTCAGAGGATTGACCCCTACCTGGTGCAATATAGTTCGGCCCAAATATATTGATATAGTAGACGAAAGGAATGAGCAAGACAACACCAGCACTTCTAGCTTAGTGGATATGGCATCTATTTCCTAACTTGAAGGTTGCAGGTTTAACCCTTACTTGGCACCATGGAACAACTTTTTTTTGCCTTTTTAAATTGTATTTTGTTCTCCTAGATGTAATAATATTATCTAAGAACTGAATGACAGTCTATTTTGTATATTTTTTGTATAGTAACAGTCTATTTTATATAGTGACAGTCTATTTTGTATATTTTTAATATAGTAACACTCTATTTTGTATATTTTTTTATCTACTAACAGTCTATTTTGTATATTTTTTATATAGTAATAGTCTATTTTATATAATTTTGTATAGTGACAGTAAATTTTGTATTGAAGTGTATTTTATATATTTTTTGTATAATGACAATTTGTTTTGTATATTTTTTACATAATGACAGTTTTTTTGTATATTGACAGTCTGACCTGTATAGTGACAGTCTATTTTGTATATTTTTTGTATATTAACAATCTATTTAGTATATAATTTGTATAGTGACAGTCTATTTTGTATAGTGACAATCTATTGTATATAAATTTTTTAGTGGCAGTCTATTTTGTATAATTTTCGTATAGTGTCAATCTATTTTGTATATATTTTATCATATACCAATTATTCAAATCTATTTTTACCGAAAGAAATACATAAATATCCATATAAATATATCTAATAGTGGGCCTGAAATTATGCTTGCCATCAAAATCAACTAATGACATACATGTGGAAATAAGAATTTATTCGATGAAAAGCAAATAATTTCCCTAGCAAAGAAAGTTAGCCCAAAAAAATGAGGCAATTACAGAAAGCTTGAAATTTTTATTCAAAGGTTGGTTGCCCCTCTTTCGTTAGCCAATGATTTTTATTTTTCACTTTTAAACAAAAACAACAACCCTTGAATTTCTGGAAATACGTACTAGTAACAAATGAGTTTATCTTTTCCTTCTGGTTTGGAGTTTCTATTGCTTTGTTAATCGTTATATTAATTGCTAAATCTCTTTTTAGATCAAAAAACGGTTCCATTATTGATTTCATAATCTAATGTAAAAACTAAAAGAAGTAAAAAATACTGTGCTATAAAGCGAGGCATCTCAGAAGAAATTTAAGAAGGAAAAACTCGAATTGTGGAGGAAAGAAGCAGAAAGCGGAAGTTTGGGCTAGCCACTAGAATTACTTTTGGGTTATAAGTTGTATAATATAATTTTAGGCTACTGAATTATATAAAATTGGCCCGAGAGGCTATAAATGATATTTGCTCATAATGTTTTGTGGATAACCCCCCCCCCCCCTCCCCTTCCAAAAAAGGAATTATACTCTTAAGACGCTTAAGGATTACAAATCAGGCCCAAAAAAGAAACCCAGCCGAACAAACTTTTGCCCACCTAAATTGTCTCTCAAGACCGATTTATGCAAGGGATTATTTCCTTCCTATACCATATATGAAAGTTTATTACCAAAAATATGCATATTTTGTATATTACTCGCCCCGGCCACATTTTACCTATAAAATTTGTACCATTCGACCATTAGGCATTAAAGGAGCAGAATATTCCCTAAAAATGCACTAAAATTAAGCAGAAAATCTTGGTGATAATTGATTCTACATTAAATTCAATTTTTAAAAAGGAAAAGAAGATTTCTCATCTGTGTTTTTTTCTCTAGAATTACAATTCAAATTCTGGAAGAAGAAAAAAATGAACAGCTCCTAAAAATAAGAACAGATTCAACTACTAAGAGTTTCGACGAACTGAATTCAAATTATAGAATTCAAAATTTTCGAGTTTTAACAACTCAAAGTTGAAAAAATTTGTTCTTCGTTGTTGCTTCTATCAAATTATCGATCAGATATATGTCTTCTTCATCTTTTCTTCTTCCAATCTAGAAATCCAAAAATAAAAATATCAACATCAACAACAAATTATGTCCAAAATCGCAATCATGCCACAATTTAATGGAGATTGGAATAATTATGGCAGATTTAGAGATTTTGAAGTTGATGCCATTGTGGTAGATGGGAATGCAAGCTACATTATCCTGATTTCTACAATTGCAGAACAAGTATCAATTGATACTACAAAAAAATTGTAGAAATCAAATATTCGTGAAATCAAATAATATATTGTAGATAATATGTGTAGACAAATTGTAGTTAATTTGTAGATATTATTGTAAATAAATTGTAGATAAACTATTTTATGATTGTAAATATTTTTATTGTTGTTTGTTATGTAATTCTAGATGAAGGCTTCAACAGATCATATTCATACTATGATAGATGGTGTGAAGCGGTACATGAATCTTACATTATAGCTACTATTAAATACAAAAACTCTACAATTATGTATTAAACCAGTTCTACAATTCAAACAAATTTACCTACAACTTACCTATAGTAAATGTACAAATTACCTACAGTTTAAGTACCTAATATAAGAATAACTATAATTTACCTACAGTTACAGGGCAAACAGGAACCACATCATCCACAATCATGTCTACATTATATCTATATTTTAGACTATATTAATCTTGAAATGTTCTACATAAATTACAAACTAAATACAATTACACTACAAACCGTAAATCTAGGTGAGGACTTCAACAAATCATATCCATTACACTAAGTCTACAATTATACTACAAATATACTACACACGCTAAATCTAGGTGAGGGCTTCAACAATAAGTATTTCTAAGTCGTTTGGAGAAGTTGTCGGCAACTTTTCATATTAGTCTCTTTACCAATAAATTTTTTATTTTTGACCTTTCCATAAGAGGGAATTTTGTTTGGTTACAGAAGAGGGAAAATAGTAAACAAAATATGGGGTATGGGTAAAAATGTGGGTGATGGGGTGAGGGGTAAGGAGAGAGAAACGTGAGATATATGAATACCTTTAATTAAGGAGTAAAAACGGCCTATTAATTAGATATGGATACATATAATTAAGGAGTTAAAATAACCCATTAATTAGACCCTTAATTAAGTATGATATATGGTTGATAATTTAGTATAATAAATGTAATTTACTTAAACCTTAAACATGTAGGGCAAAAAGATTTCTCATGTGGTATAGAAATGTAAAAATTCCTTTATGCAAATGTCCCTTTTAAAGGCCACTTTTAGATTTTTGTTTCAAAAAGTAGTACAAAATAGTCTTAAAAAAATTTCCTTTTAAAAACGTTAGACTCAAGTATAATATTTACTCATATAATTTTCAGTTTGCTCACAAAATATTAGATTATGGTCTAATGTTTGCAATAACTTACAAAATTTTAGAATATGGTCTAACATTTTCTTATAAAATTTTCAATTTGTTCAAAAAAGATTTTCTTATAAGATTTTCAATTTGCTCAGAAAAGATTTTTAGTGAAATAAAACGAGGTCATGCACTAAACAACATCTATAAATAGGGACAACCGGCAAGAACATTCAACAACAACTACCCAGTGAATTTACACAAGTGGAGTCTGGGAAGTATAGTGCGTATGCAACCTTACTCCTACCCTTGAAAGGTAAATAGATTGTTTCCGATAAACCCTTGGCTAAAAAAAAAGAAAAAAAAAAGAAAAGAAGCGGCGGCAGCAGCAAATAGTAACAACAACAAGATATTAAGGAAGCAAAGCGAAGATACCTAGAGCAGATAAAACAAAATGTCACTTAGCCATTTGAAATGTCTAATTGAAAAACCAAAATGTTTTACTCTCTGATCATAAATTGAACAATCAGGGACCTTCACTTGCATGTTTTAGCAGAGCTTATTTTTCGCCATAATCTATAATATGGGACAAATTACCAGCAAAAAATGTCACACTGAATTGAACTTAGCTTGCATCAGACGCCTTCTCACTCGTTTTCTTGCGAAATAACTTTGGTTTATAGCCTTTCTCAAGCATCTTCTCAACTTCCTCGAATTGCAGACCTTTCGTTTCGGGTACCAGAAAGAATATAGCGACTAAGCCAATTGCAGAGAATCCAGCAAACAAAAGGAATGTACCAGCAGAACCAATTGCCTCCGTTAAAGTCAAGAACGACTCGCTCACTATAAGGTTAGATACCCAATTAGAAACAGCCGCTATACCACCACCAATACCTCTGTATCTTAAGGGGTATATCTCAGAGTTGACGATCCAAGGCGCTGTTCCCATTCCTGGAGAGTAGGATATGATGTACAATCCGAGAAGCAACACTGCAAAGAATCCAAATTTGCTAGGACAACCTTTTGTGTACCATGCACGCTTTTCTGATCGGCATAAACCTCTAACATCATCATTTAAAGCCAAGCATGCACCAGGATGATACTGAATCAAATAAAGTTATGGTTAATACCAATACTAAATATGCGAAAAAAGAGAACAAAAAGCCAAATATGACAATTAAATGCAATTACGAGGAAACCAAATCGCACAATTGCTTATGCAAGATTTGTTATAAGGAGTGGCGGCCTATTGTTACAATTTGAGTTTTAGGCCGGTTTGAGTTTGGGATTATCGTGTTCTAAACCATGACCTTATGTCTGAAATTCACATTTATTTTGTATATTTCAAAAAATGGTGAATTATATATGAACATACTGTTGTTTAGGAAAATATTATTACTGTATATGATATAGTAAAGATTTCGGCAAAGCAGTGTCGGATGGCGTCTCCGTTACTAAATATGCATACTACCATACTGTTTTGGAAAAACATAACAAGGATTTGACAATAATACCAAAGGGAATTAGTTAATAAATGCATCAGCGAGGACGTAAAACCAACAAAACTTACTTTGTTGTTTCCATTAGAGCAGAAAGCACAATCTGAGGAAGATTGCAAGCAACTCATACAGTTCCAAGACGATGCATCGGGAGCTTTTAGAAATGCCGAGCATGTGGAATTTGATCCAAAGTGATTGGATTCAAAGGCACTAACCGGCGGGGCATGTGAAGAAGCTTGCATGAAGAGCACAGACAATACCACTAGGCATGCTATGATACCAAACATGGAGACAATCATCAACCTCCTCCTCCCGAATCTATCGACAAAGCACATACTCACAATGGAACCGACAGCATTGAGACCAGATGTTATGAGTGAGAGCGCTAAGGCTGTCTTGTTAGAAGCAAAACCAGCTAGTTGTACAATCGTCGGACTATAATACATGACTGTGTTTATTCCGACAAATTGTTGTGCCACTTGGACCGTAATACCGGCATAGAGACCACGACGAACAACAGTGTTGCTCCAAGCACTCTTGACTTTTGAGAAAATACCAGCGCCAAGGAATTGAGTATCAGCCTTCTCTGCTTCAATGGAAATCTCCAACGCTTTCATCTCATCTTCAACTTCATGAGCCGGATATATCTTCTCTAATATAGCCCTAGCTTCGTCCTTTTTGTTCTGCACAAAACGTCAAAGGTCATGGAAAATTAATTATGGCAATGAGATGAAAAATTCTTCAAATTTTCTGCCAAAAGAGAAAATTAAACAGGCAATCGGCCTACCTCTCTATACAACCAACGAGGTGACTCGGGGAGGGATAGCATTAGGAAAAATTGAATCAAAGCAGGAACTCCAGCTACCCCGAGCATCCATCGCCAAGTTCCTTTGGTCTAAAAATATTCTCAGAAATCAGTTAACATTCCAAATGATATAAACAATTCCAATCGGACGAAAGAAACAGCAAAAAACTTTCAACATATATTACCCTGGTAAATGCTAAGTTGATAAGATAAGATAGAAACTGTCCACCCGTAATTAGAAGACCATTTGTGCTAACTAAAGCTCCTCTAATCCGAGCCGGGGAAGCTTCTGAGATATAAAGTGGAGATGTCATGGAAGCCATTCCAACTCCTAAACCGACGAGTACTCTTCCAATAATTATCACCCACGGTGCTGGCGCAACTGCCATAACAATTGCACCAATAAAGAACAAGATATCTGCTAAAAGAATCGATTTTCTCCGACCGTACTTGTCGTTAAACCAGCCACCAAATCCTGCCCCAAAAATTGCTCCTGCAACCGCCATGCTTACTATGGTTTCCTACATTGTTTTGAAAAAAACACATGTTATTCTGTTTTCACGATATAATCAAATTGAACCCGTGACCTCCTATTTGCTGTCATATGACCAGGAGGTCACAGATTCGAGTCATGGAAACAGCCTCTTGCAGAAATGCAAGGTAAGGCTGCGTATAATGGACCCTTGTTATCCGGCCCTTCCCCGGACACCATGCATAGCGGGGGCCTAGTGAACTAGGCTGCTTGAATTGATATATAAAGCAAAGTATATCACTTACTTGCAACCAAGTATGCTTATCAACAGCTTTGAAGTCATCCCGAATATAAAGCAATGCACCAGAAATCACACCTTGTTTGCAAGAAAATCGCATACAGCCAAAATTCAATGTTAATAAGCGACAAAGAAACTTCATTGATACTGAACTTACCAATTATTTATATCGTATCACTGCAATTTATTGACAAAGATTATATCGGCAACATAGTATCAAGCCATCTCGTCTAATTTATAAAGTTGGTATTAAAAGAAGTTGCCGTTTACCGGTATCATATCCAAACAGCAACCCTCCAATGCCAGCAGAAAAGGCGAGACGCATGATGTAAGGTGTTTTCCATGATGTCCTCCAACATTCTGTAAACTCCGTCTTATCCGCTTTGTGAGGACCACCTTCCATAGTATACCGGTATCAATCTAGTTTTCTGCTATGCTTAAATTGAATTCAGAAGAGAAATCTTCACAGCAAATTACCTGTCAACAACAAAGGACTTGCCTTTTTAAGCTAAATCACATTCATTATCCAATACACTTTTCATCCAAGTTGCTAGAGGATCAAATACATTCATTAACACAAATTGCAAAAAAGTAGCACTAGGACCAAAAAAGAAAGATTCTTGATCTATTAATTAATTAAGGAAAGATGTATTGATTCTGGAATAAAAAGGGAACAACTTTAGCACAAAAATTTAACCAATTTGTACAATGTATATACTGATTGAGACAATTCATAAGCCAATTCTATATATACAGAAACATAAATTGTCACTGTTTTCTTATTTATAACAAAAAAACCATTGATTCTATTGACAAATCAAGAATTCAGTATCCACTTATCTAGACTTATTTTTTGGTCTAATGCTTTTTCTGGTTTCCCACCCGGTGTCCGGTACCTACACCCGACTAGAGCCCGACTATATCCGAATTCCGGGAAAGCGCTTCCAACCAAAGGAGTTTCTCATACTCAGAACTCAACACATATGGTTAAGGGAAAAGTAGCCCAGTTCATCACCACCTTCTTTGGTGGTAAAAACATCGAAGATTAATCCCATACAGAAACATAAATTTTTTAAATAGATTTATCATTCATAACATATATATCTAGAGAATAAACAAGAATGCCAATGAAAAAAATCAGATCAAAGAAAATAAATTGTACCATCATGCAGAATTCAACAAAAAAAAAAGTGGAGAAACTTAAGAATAAAATTTATAAGATTAAAAAAACAATGACAATTGAGATTGAGAATTAAAACAAGAAAAAAAAAACAGAATATTTATTTCCAGCAAAACCAAACTTGAAAAACAAAAGAAAACAGAAAATTTAGTACCTAAGTTGAAGTTGTCAAACTCTGTCATTTATTTTTTTCAAACTTCAGTAGTCTTTTTCTCAAAGAGTCCAACCCCCACGCCCTGTTTTTCAACTTTGTTGATAAGAAAGAATAATATATAAAGTGAAGGTGTGGATTTTATATATATATATATATATATATATATATATATATAGAGGTGTAGTAACCGAAGTCAAAAAGGGAAGAGTATAAAAGAGATATTTTGAGTCAAATCTGTTGAGGATTTTGTGATATGTTTATCCTTTAGATTAAATCCTTATAGGATTGTAATATCAATTATGGTAGTATTAAATTAATGTTAAGAATAGATTTTTATTTGAAGTAAATGTGTATCTTGTGGAGAGTTTTACTTTGTGACTAAGTCATATTTCTCTTATAAATAGAGGGTCTTACCGCATTGTAAATCATCCAAAAAATTCAATAAGAATTCCCCTCTATATTTATCTACAATATTGTTCTTGTTCTTATATTATTTTATAATACGTTATCAGCACGAAACTCTACCGTGTCAAGAATCCCTTTGATAAGATTAAGTACATATCCATCTTATTTTTGTTGATTATCAGTTTAGACAATATTAGTACTGTATTGTTATGATGTTATTATTTTTATATCACTACATAATATTTTTGGTTCGTTTTACTGCAAATGGTTTTATTATAAAATTTACTATACAAATATTTATATGCAGTAATAAATTTTGTATTGTGTACATTATGACAAATTGATGTATAGCTGTTAGCACATAATTAACTAGTATAAATTTATCTTGTTCGTGTTGTGCCTTTGTATATCGTTATTTCTATTAATATTTTTGATTTTTTTTATACTGATTATACATTTATTAGGCAATATTTTTTCATATCTTAAAGACATATCATTTATATACACAGATACAGTTTTTTTTATATCTTCTTGTTATACACTTTTAATGCTATTTTTTTTCTAGTGCCCAACTAGCAATGTTATTACATGTATACTTAATTACAGTCATGTACAATATTCATGGTTTTATTAATATGTCAACTAGTAACTTCTGTATCTTATATTTGCATAATTCACATTGGTCAACTAGTTCATACAGGTAATAATGTTAATATGTATCTTTTGGTTGATTTTTACTTTATTTTCGTTTTCTGCATACTAATAATATTTATTGTGTCATTTTATTTTGTATTAGTCATATGCGTTGTACTTATAATTGTATCACTTTTAGCTACATAATTATTTATATCATAATTAGAGCTTGTTCGAAATTGCATTAAAAATCAATATTGAGTTATTCATTTAAGTTTGTTCTTTCCCTTTGAGAATACTAATGTTTATTCGTATATTTCTTTTGTATGTCAAACTATAGGAAGCAAATATGGATACATCACAAAGCAAAGTTGGATCAATGTTCCATTGTAAAAATATTTGTTTAATTGATTCATGTACAACACATACAATATTCAAAGAGAAGAAATATTTCTCTCATTTAAGTATGTGTAAGGCAGATGTTACTACAATTTCTGGTATTAGTAAATTAATTGAAGGCTCTGGAAGAGCTACTATAACTCTCCCTAAGGGAACAATACTTATCATAGATAATGCAATGTTCTCCTCCAAGTCCAAGAGGAAGTTGTTGAGTTTTAAAGATATCCGTAGAAATGGATATCATATTGAGACAATAGATGAGAATAATCTTGAATATCTCATCATTATCAAAAATATCTCTGGCCAGAAAAGGGCTATTGAGAAGTTCCCATCTTTGTCTTGTGGCCTATATTGAACAAGAATTGGTGCAATTGAGGCACGTTCTATTATAAACCAAAAGGTTACTGATTCCAATACTTTTATACTTTGGCATGATCGATTGGGACATCCTGGATCAATTATGATGAGATGAATTATAGAAAACTCAAATGGGCATCCATTAAAGAATTTAAAGATTCTTTTAAATGATGAATTTTCTTGCACTTCTTGTTATCAAGGCAAGTTAATTATTAGACCATCACCAACAAAGGATGGAATTGAGTCCCCTGCGTTTTTGGAACGTATACAAGGAGACATTTGTGGACCTATTCACCCACCTAGTGGGTCGTTCCGATATTTAATGGTCTTGATAGACGCATCTTCTTGATGGTCTCATGTGTGCCTATTGTCATCTCGCAACCTCGCATTCGCAAAATTAATGGCACAAATAATTCGATTATGGGCACAATTTTCCGATAATCCAATTAAGTCTATTAGACTTGATAATGCTACTGATTTTTCATCCAAAGCATTTAATGATTATTGCTTATCAATTGGGATAAAAGTGGAACATCATATAGAGCATGTTCACACTCAAAATAGTCTTGCAGAGTCTTTAATTAAACGTCTGCAATTGATAGCAAGACCGTCACTCATGAAAACGAGGCTGCCCACTTCTGTTTGGGGTCACGTCATTTTACATACAGCAATGCTAGTTTGTCTTAGACCGACAAATTATCATAAATATTTTCCGTTGCAATTAGTTTTAGGTCATGAACCTAATATATCCCATTTAAGAATTTTTGGATGCGCAGTATATGTGCCTGTAGCACCGCCATATTGCACCAAAATATATGTTGGGTTTGAATCGCCCTCCATTATTCGCTACCTCGAGCCATTAACGGGAGATTTATTTACTGCATAATTTGCAGACTATCGATTCGATGAGACACTTTTCTCAAAATTAAGGTGAGAAGTTGGTGAAACGAAACGGAAAATTTTATGGAAAAATCCATTATTATCTCATCTTGATCCACATGCCTCTATTTGTGAAAAAGAGGTACAAAAGATTATTCATTTGCAGAGAATAACAAATCAAATGCCAGATGCATTTACGGATATGAAAAGGATAACAAAATCACATATCCCTGCGGAGAATATTCCAATCCGTATTGATGTCCATATTATATAATCTTCTAGTGTCATAGCTAATGAGTCAAAAACATGCCTGAAACGTGGCAGACCATTGAGTTCCAAAGATCGAAATCCTAGAAAAAGGAAAATAAATGATCAAAATGACACTATAAAAGAATCTCATGAAGAAATCCACGACTTAATAAATTCTGAGATTCATGAGAAATCCACTGAGCCCGAGACTCAAGAAAATAAGGAACTGTCAATATATCCAATCGATATTGAGACAAATTTGAATCGAGTGGATATAGTGGCGAATTATGTCTTTGCATATAATGTTGCATCCAACATTATGCAAGAAAGTGAGGATCTTGAACCTCAATCTGTTGAAGAATGTCGACAAAGACTTGATTGGCCAAAATGGCAAGAAGCAATCCAATCAGAGTTGAATTCACTTGCAAAACATGAAGTTTTTGATCCTGTAGTCCAAACACCTAATGGTGTTAAGCCTGTTGGCTATAAATGGGTCTTTGTACGCAAGAGAAATGAGGTACAAAGATATAAGGCACGCCTTTTTGCACAGGGATTTTCACAAAGTCCTGCTGTCGATTATGAAGAGACATATTTACCCGTTATGGATGCTATAACGTTCCGTTATCTTATTAGTTTTGCTGTCCATGAAAAACTTGACATGCATTTAATGGATGTGGTTACCGCCTACCTTTACGGCTCACTTGATAATGAGATATACATGGAAATTCCCGAGGGCTTCAAAATGCCTAATAAAAATAATTCAAAATCCCGGAAAATATTTTCAATCAAGTTGCAAAGATCTTTGTATGGTCTAAAGCAATCAGGATGGAGGACATCCATTAAATGCTCCGATGGTTGTTTGATCACTTGATGTGAACAATGATTCATTCCGACCTCAAGAAGAAAATGAAGAGCTACTTGGTCCCTGAAGTACCATATCTTAGTGCAATTGGTGCACTAATGTATCTTGCCAATACTACAAGGCCCGACATAACTTTTTCAGTTAATGTCTTAGCAAGATATAGCTCTGCTCCCACAAAGAGGCACTGGAATGGAATCAAACACATATTGCGGTATATAAAAGGGACTACCGATATGGGCTTAATTATGGCAACAATTGCAATCCCGATCTTGTTGGTTATGCTGATGCTGTGTATTTATCAGACACACACAAGGCTCGATCTCAAACAGGTTATGTGTTTACCTGTGGAGGCACTGCCATATCTTGGCGATCGACTAAACAATCAATTGTGGCTACTTCATCTAATCATGCTGAGATAATTGCTATTCATGAAGTAAGTCGAGAGTGTGTGTGGTTAAGGTCTATAATACATCTTATTCGAGATAAATGTGGTGTGAAATATGACAAGTTACCCACTATTTTGTATGAAGACAATGTAGCATGCATAGCTCAATTGAAGGAAGGATTCATAAAAGGAGATAGGACAAAGCCCATTTCACCAAAGTTATTTTTCATACATGATCTTCAAAAGAATGGTGATATTAATGTGCAACTGATTCGTTCAAGTGATAATATGGCTGATTTGTTCATAAAATCTCTACCAATGTCAACCTTCAAGAAGCTAGTGTACAAGATCGGGATGTGAAGGCTTAAGGATGTGAATTGATGCTCTCATCAGGGGGAGTTAATGCGCGTTGCACTCTTTTTTCCTTACAAGGTTTTGTCCCACTGGGTTTTCCTTGCGAGGTTTTTAACGAGGCAACCAAAAAGCGTATTATTAGATATGTGTACTCTTTTTCCTTTTCTAGATTTTTTTTCCCATTGGGTTTTATTTTCGTTAAGGTTTTAATGAGGCACATTACTTATTGAGTACACATTCAAGGGGGAGTGTTAAGAATATAATTCTATTTGGAGTAAATGTCTATCTTGTAGAGAGTTTTACTTTGTGACTAAGTCATATTTCTCCTATAAATAGAGGGGTCTTACCCCATTGTAAATCATCCCAAAAATTCAATAAGAATTCACTCTCTCTTTTCTCTGCAATATTGTTCTTGTTCTTCTAATATTTTATAACAATTTTAATTTTTTTTCTCTTTAAGACTATAATAGTTTCAAATTTAAATGTACTAGTAATAATTTCTAATTAATGTGGAATTAGATAAAAAATAATAATTGAAATTTTTTCTAGATAAATTACTATTAGTCAATCCTTATCATATAGAGATTAGAAAAAAATACATTTTATAGCTCTTTCTTAATAAGGTACAAAATTCCAATCAAAATAAAATTTATGACTAGTGGATTTCTTCGTGCGGTCGTAAAAGACCTAAATAATTCTTTTTGATATCTGAATTTTAAAAATGTACATTAATCATCAAATCGAAGTATATTAGATACATATTTTTTATGAATATGTATTTATACACGTATTGCTTGGGCTATAATCAAGTAAGAGATTATTAGACGTCTAGATCAACTCTCAATAAAAATATTGAGATTATTTCGAGAAAAATAAATAAATTGATTTAATCTGTGTTTACTAAAGAAATAAAATACATATGTAGTCCAACTAATAAGAATATTATAACCCGTATTACCGGTTCCCATGATATATAATAGGAGAAGAAGGCGATTTATTTGTTTTTTTATTAGTATTATAACTCGTGCGACTTTAAAAGAAGGATAAAATGTCCGTGCGACACGTGTATACATAAATATTCTAAGGATGACTCATATATAAAACAAAGGGAAAAGGATAATTTACAAAGTTAATAGTTGTTCACAACACAAAAGCCAAAACTAAAAAACTACTTATGAGATAAGGATTGAGAACAAATTTAATGCATTTGGTAGTAGGAAACTGTTTGCATTGGTGGTGATGCCCAAAAAAAGTCTTTACAGCTCATTTGGTACAAGTAACAAGTAATAATTTATTTCGAAATTAAATTTAATGAATTTAATTTAAGATGAGTTTAGCTCATATTTAATTGTGCTAAAATAATGTTATAATTAATTCAAAAATTAATTATTTCGGAATTATAGTATTTTTTAACTTTTATAGCAAAGATAATTAATCCTGAAATAACTAATTCTAAAATAATTAACTATGAGATAACGTAATTCCCAAACCAGACAGCCCCTTATCGAGTTAATTAATATTGGAAATAACAAAGGATGACCAAGTAAAATTCAAGTGCAACCATCACATTTTGTTCATTACTCCTATAAGTAAAGCTTTGAATTGGTACCATAGGATAAGGGATTCTTTTTCTATAATATTTTTGTTGGTTAGTTTCGATTAATCTTTTTTATTATATTGCATAATATATGTAAATGATGTAAACTAGTAACATTGGAGATGAAATTGCCATGGGATGCCACGTTACTACTCAGTGATACAATGTTTAAAGACGAACAATTTTTAGTTTATTGGTTCGACTTTGAATCAAGAAATTTTTGTAGAGAATGTCCTTTTAATTGGATTTTATTGGTCGAATTTCAAATTCAAAAATAGTTAGTTTTACAAGTGATAATTAAAAAATAGGCACAATTTTAAAAATAATTAAAATTTAGGTAACGAAAATAATATTTAAAATTCAAAAAATATTCCAGCACAATATACTGGAGTTCCAACATAATATACTGAAATTCCGATATAATATACTGGTGCAACATAATGTGCTGGAAATTCATACAGAGGTGTTCCAATCTCCAGTATATTATGCTGGAACTTCGGTGTGTTGGAGTTACAGCATAATATGCTGAAAGTTCATACACATGTATACCAATCTCCAGTATATTATGCTGGAACTTTCCGCGTTATAGCAAAATAGTGACTATTTTTCAATGGCTTTACAAATCCTGATTATTTTTTAATTACCAATTCAAATACTAGTTAGGTCGTACTATTTTCGTTCGAATTTAAATTAGTGGGATCACTAAAATTCGAGTAATGAATGGTTTCAAAAAAATTCATGCAATAAAAAAATCAGATATATTCATTGAAGAAGGAAGGATTCATCCTATGCACAAAAGGAAAAAAATGAAAAGGAAATTTTCCCTTTATGGACTTGCCAATATTGTCACCTCTTTCCATTTACTAGAAATGCCATTTCAAGAATGGCCTTCTGTTTAAATGCATATTTGCATATAAGGAAGGGGAAAGAACTAATACTCTAAATTTTATCATGAAACAAAATATCTTGGGAAAAAATATATGCTATTCAAAAAAGCTCAATCCTCTAAATTAAGTTATAACTAATAATAGATCAAGAGTTGTATTTGGGATCTGCCCGTTTCGACCCTCGCATACTAAACAAGGACCGGAAACAAAAAACTTGAGAAAAGAATTTGCTGTTCAAATACGGTTCTTTCAAAAAAAAATTCAATCCTCTAAATTAAGCTGAAACAAATAGATTAGGAATTTCGATGGTTAAATAGATACATTCTAGACATTTATGTTGGTAGTACCCTGTGCCCGAAGGCAGGAAGAAAGAAGGAAGGAAGGCTGTTCGACTCAAAATGTTCGCAAGCATTTGTGAATTCAAAATAATCGATACAAATGAAGGGCCAATCATAGCAAGCCGTAACATATCTGAAATCTAACAAGGAAAAGATAATAGAAATAATTAAATGGACGGTAGAAAATATTGGTGATCTTTATTCATGATAATGGATTCATCAGCCTCTCCATGAAGAGGTTCAGATCTTTACAATCATGTTTTGAGAGATCTACCGTTATTCTGTTCTTTGTCTTGGGTTCTCACTCTGTGTTTTACTCTGTATTTCTTAGAGCCCCCATGGCGAGAGAGCGAAACCCCTTTTCTGTGTCTGCCATTGTATTTATAGATGTTTGCTGTACGAGTTAAATTTTTGGAGATCGGGTCCACATTAGGGGGTTATTTAGGACGTATCCGGAAAGTATCGACCCCGGCCAAGGCTTTGGGCGGATATGGATAATATTCTTGGTTGAGGCGATCTTGGCACCTGTTATGTTTATACTAGTCGAGAGGAAAGGTCAATCTGATTAACTGTCGTGGGGTTAAATTATGACCCATTCAGTTAGTCCCTCCGCTTATCATGGTTGCCTCGAGATAGACCCTGGTAAGCGGAAATGATCGATTGAAGAACGACCCCTTTCCGGGCGAGAGGGGGGATGATAATTGCTTATGATGCCTTATCACTATTCCCTTTCGTATGATGGGGTACGATCTCGTGTGCGAATATTCTTGACGAATGCAAATGGTCAGTACGTCGTAACCATGGGTTAGGATACGTTTTGTCCGTGAGGACTTTTGGGACGCAGGGTCTAGTCACCTCGGCCGATGAGGCGTCTGTGTTTACGTGGTATCCGAAGTGGCGACTGCGATTTTAGCGCATGCTCTTTGGTTTTAATCGTGGTGGCGACGATTTCGGTGAAACTGAACCGTTTTTCGACGGTTGGGCTAAGCATTTAATGGCACCTGTCGGTTTTCCGAGGTTTGATTTAGTTGCCTATAAGAAGGTTTGAGATACCTGAAGCTCAACACTCCTTGGTTTATTTGCAACTCTCATTTCTAGTGAACTTCAAAAGATTCTATTCTCTCTGCGAAACATTGTTTTTCGTTCTCAGTTGGATTCATCACTCTTCCCTTATCTTTCAAGTGATTTTGATCAATGGCTGGCTCTTCTTCTCGTGACGGTCTCCCGATATTGGTACCGATTAGTCCTCCTGTGATCGAAGGGCTATCTCCGATGCTCGCGGATGGCGGTCGGAATGAGGCTGAGAGAGTCCCAATAGTAGATGAAATTCTCCCGGCAGCGGGAAACTTAGCGGTGGACTTCACCGCAAACGGCGGAGATAACCCGATGGATGAAGCCCCGTTAATGGGGGAAGTGGGTATGGCCCAGTTACGTGAACAAGGGCTCATCCCTTCTCATGCCGATATTGTGCTAGCCCAGATGGAGGAACGGGTCCATACCGATCATGCCGGGTACTACGTATTTTATTCTTATCCTCTCAAGCTAGGGTTCAGGGTCCCCCTTCCCAACCTGGTAGTTGATTTTTGCCGATATTATAATGTGTGTTCGGGGCAACTTACCCCAATTTTGTACAAGCTTTTGGCAATGTTGCTAAAATTCACGGAGTTAGCTGGCCGGACTGTTACGCTGCAGCATGTGCTCGCTCTATACGCCCCTCAGCGAGTTCAGGGGAGTATGATCCGGATGGTCCCGCGTGGGTCGCAAGGCTTGGTGGCTGCTCTAGATGACGAGGTCGAGCCTCTTCAGTTCGAACAATTTTTCTATATTCGGACCGGTCATTTGGTGGCGCTCTCTCCAAGATTTCTAGATAATTGGAATCATAGGCGTAAGTTTTAATCCACTTCTTTGATAGGGTCGACTTTGTTCCCTTTCTTTATTTTCGAATGGTCACTGCTTTGTTGTTATTTCTGTAGCCGACAGGTCACCCCCGTTTTTATTCACCGGTCTGCGGGGATGGCTCGAGGTTATCCTTCCGCACACTGAGGGGATCCGCTCGTGGTCGTCTTTCTGGATGAGATATGGTCGGGGACCGGCTGTAGGTAAGAGGTTTGCTTTATTTGAGCATATTTAATTCTGGTTGTTGCCATGACCTAGGGCTGACCCAATTCTGTATTTGCAGGGAGGGTGTACTGCGGCAGGGCTCCCTAGTTGGTATTCAGGCGGCCTGGTGCGGTTGCCAGATTCTTTGCTGCGCCGGCGGCAGACCAGATGCCTAGGGCCGCCTTGATCAAATTTTCCACTGCGCCGTCTCCTGTGCGCCCTTTAATCAGTGGCAGGGGTCTGTCAGGGGCAGTTTGCCCGCGGGAGGCATCGCCCTCTTGTGACAAGGAGGAGAGGCCTTTAATTAGGTGCATGGTTTTCCCCACTTCGGCCCCTTCAGCGGCTCGGCCCGCTGCTATTGATGTGGTAAATGTGGATTCCTCACCTCCTTCCGGGGCGAGGGAGTATGTTGACGCGGCACACATCCAAGGTGGTGGACCAGATGAAGCTCAGGCTCGAGAGGAGCGAGAGGGGAGTGCCGCCCCTACCGCTCAATCCTCTAATCATAGGTTCGAGGTAGGAGAACCTTCTCGGGTGATTGTGGATATTGGCGGCTCGAGTACTCCTACGATGGAAATGGCAGTGGCGGGAGAAGGATCCACATCTGACTCTGATTTGGATTCTGAAGACGTCCACATGTTTCGTGATGGGGTCACAAATGCGACAGTCCATCCGGACGGGAGGCCACGTGTAATTGAGATTCTTGTGAATGAGAATCTGTTTCTAAGTGATTCTGCTCTGTTGCCTCTGCTGTGTTCTGCGGTCGAAAATGAGTCTCTAAGGGGGGTGACGGATGTGGGTTTGATGAACGAGGTGGCGACGGTGGGAATGAGGGTATGTGCTCTAGGATGACTATTCGCTTGCGAGCGCCTCGTTTCCCATCTTTTCATGAACTTCTGTATTTTTATCTGACTCATTCGTTTCTTTCGCTTTGTCTTGCAGGTGTTTTTGTTGCAGGTAGATAGCCTTTGTCGGGCCAATGTTCGGTCCGGGGTGCTTCTACGGGTTCTTGAGAGGTGTCATCGGTATCGAAACAGGTGCGCGGAGCTTAACGAACGCATAAGGGCTGATCCCCGAAACCAGGCACTGGTTGAAGAGTTGGCACGGAAAGAGTTGCAGAAGAGTCAGGCGCTTCGTCATGTAGAGGCCTTGGAATATCATTTGCGTTGGATGAGCGACGAACTTGAGGTTGGGCGGAGGGCGTCGTTGGAGAGTGAACGCTTGTGTCTGACCAAGTTGACGGAGGTTACTTCAGAGTGAAGCGGGAAGGTCGCCGCTCTAGAGGGGGAAGTAGTCGTCCTGAAGTGTAAGCTGGTTGAAGCTTCCGCCCGGGCGGACGAACTCCAGGGTGTTATTTGTGCCAATGATTCCCAATTGTCGTTGGTAAGGGCTGCTGCCGCTTTCAGGGAGAGCGACCTTGAGGAGCGGATTAGGGTTCTAGAGCGGAATGCTTAGAATGCAGCGGGGAAAATTGCACTCCTAGAGGAGGAGAACAGGCGTATTCAAGAACAATATGCATTTATGCGTAGCTCTCGCGAGGCTTGGGTTTATGCCGACACCCAACAGGACATATATAAACACTTGTTCGAGGCTGGTATCATCTCCGAAGCAATCTTCGAAGGGGCGCGCCAGAGGGCACGGGAAGCTCGCGAGGAGTGCGGTTTTGATGCTGCGATGCCTGGTATTGATGATGTCCTCGGTGGGAGTTTGGCTGGAGCTGGTAACGACATGGGCGCTGCAGGTGCTGGCGAGGGCAGAACAAGCGGTGGTGCAGCGAGGGCACGCGACAGTGAGACTGGCACGGGCGGTGGTACCGATGGTCTTGAGTGAAAGATGATTAGTTGATGATTTTCTTGACGGTTGTAGCCGTGTATTGTTATTATTATTTTTTTTTTTGCATTATTGTTGTTTATTTTCAAACAAGGTTTAAACTGGGATGGATGGGCATGGACCGCGTCCGTCTCTTTGAATTAAGGAGGAATTCCTCTTTTCATGTTGTTTCTTTATTGCTCGCCCCACTTATGTTTAACATTAGCTCGGTCATTAATTATCCCGGGTTGAGGGCTCATAACCCGAGTATTACTTCAACTGAGGTTGAATTAAGTTTGCGAAGGCTCGTGGCCTGAGTCCCAGTTCGACCATAGCTGAACTTTGTTGATTCTTTTGAGTCGAGGGCTCATAGCCCGAGTATTACTTCAACTGAGGTTGAATTAAATTGGCGAAGGCTCGTGGCCTAAGTCCCAGTTCGACCGTAGTTGAAATTTGTTGATTCTTTTGAGTCGAGGGCTCATAGCCCAAGTATTACTTCAACTGTGGTTGAATTAAATTGGCGAAGGCTCATGGCCTGAGTCCTAGTTCAATCGTAGTTGAACTTTGTTGATTCTTCTGAGTCGAGGGCTCAGAGCCCGACTATTACTTCAACTAAGGTTGAATTAAAATGGCGAAGGCTTGTGGCCTGAGTCCCAACTCAACCTTAGTTGAACTTTGTTGATTCTTTTGAGTCGAGGGCTCATAGCTCGAGTATTACTTCAACCGAGGTTGAATTAAGTCGGCGAAGGCTTGTGTCCTGAGTCCCAGTTCAACCGTAGTTGAACATTATTGATTCTTTTGATTCGAGGGCTCATAGCCCGATTATTACTTCAACTAAGGTTGAATTAAGTTGGCGAAGGCTCAAGGCCTGAGTCCTAGTTCAACCATAGTAGAACTTTGTCGATTCTTTTGAGTCGAGGGCTCATAGCCCGAGTATTACTTCAACTGAGTTTGAATTAAATTGGTAAAGGCTCGTGGCCTGAGTCCCAGCTCAACCGTAGTTGAACATTGTTGATTCTTTTGAGTCGAGGGCTCAAAGCCCGAGTATTACTTGAACTGAGGTTGAATTAAATTGGTGAAGGCTCGTGGCCTGAGTAATAGTTCAACCGTAGTTGAACTTGGTTGATTCTTTTGAGTCGAGGGCTTATACCCCGATTATTACTTTAACTGAGGTTGAATTAAATTGGTGAAGGCTCGTGGCCTGAGTCCCAGTTCGACCGTAGTTGAACTTTGTTGGTACTTTTGAGTTGAGGGCTCATAGCCCAAGTATTACTTCAACTGTGGTTGAATTAAATTGGCGAAGGCTCATGGCCTGAGTCCCAGTTCAATCGTAGTTGAACTTTTTTGATTCGTCTGAGTCGAGAGCTCAAAGCCCGAGTATTACTTCAACTGAGGTTGAATTAAATTGGCGAAGGCTCGTGGCCTGAGTCCCAGTTCAATCGTAGTTGAACTTTGTTGATTCTTCGAGTCGGGGGCTCGTAGCAACAACAACAACAACTACTACCCAGTATAGTCCCACATGGTGGGGTCTGGGGATGGTAATATGTACGCAGCCCTTAGTCGAGGGCTCACAGCCCGAGTATTACTTCAACTGAAGTTGAATTAAACTGGTGAAGGCTCGTGGCCTGAGTCCCGGTTCAACCATTATAGAACTTTGTCGATTCTTTTGAGTCGAGGGCTCAAAGCCCGACTATTACTTCAACTGAGGTTGAATTAAATTGGTGAAGGCTTGTGGCCTGAGTCCCAGCTCAACCGTAGTTGAACTTTGTTGATTCTTTTGAGTCGAGGGCTCAAAGCCCGAGTATTACTTCAACTGAGGTTGAATTAAATTGGTGAAGGCTCGTGGCCTGAGTAACACTTCAACCGTAGTTGAAGTTGGTTGATTCTTTTGAGTCGAGGGCTCATAGCCCGAGTATTACTTTAACTGAGGTTGAATTAAATTGGCGAAGGCTCGTGGCCTGATTCCCAGTTCAACCGTAGTTGAAATTTGTTGATTCTTTTGAGTCGAGGGCTCAAAGACCGAGTATTACTTCAACTGAGGTTGAATTAAATTGGCGAAGGCTCATGGCCTGTTTCCCAGTTCGACTGTAGTTGAACTTTATTGATTCTTTTGAGTCGAGGGCTCATAGCCCGAGTATTACTTCAACTGAGTTTGAATTAAATTGGTGAAGGCTCGTGGCTTGAGTCCCAGTTCGACCGTAGTTGCATCAAACCCCACAAAGTTGTCAAAACACGACATTTGGTAGGCTTCTCGAAAAATTACAAAAGTTGCATATTCGGAACCCTCGTCTCAATACGAGTCTATGCATATAAAGTTTTCCAAAATCGGACTCCGTTTGCCCACTCAAATCGACATTTTACCAAAGCCCTGGCTTAGGCTAAATTTCCCCATAATTTCCCCCAATTTCAGTAAAATATAGGAGGATTTCATGATAAAAACACATAATTAAACCCCAAAACTTACCTCTGACAATATCCCGATGATCTCCGAGCAATTCTCGTCACTTTCTCTCTCTAGGGCTCAACAATGGAGTTTTTAAGAGTGAAAACCCGTATATGAAATGTTCTGTAATTAAAGTGTCTACCGAGGCATTTAAGCCTTCGCGAACACGACACTGGCCACGCGTTCGCGATGAACAAATTTTGTAGCCTCCGGGATTATTCTGCGCGAACGCGTGCTCCCTGCCGCGTTCGCGATACTCAACGCCCCTAAACCTACGCGAACGCGTCCGAACCTCTCGCGAACGCGATGCCTCCAAATCCTGACCCTACGCGTTCGCGTTCAACCCATCGCGAACACGATGAACATTCTCCGGCACCCTTCGCGGACGCGTGACCTCCTACACAAACGCGATAAAGAAATCTCTGCTGCAGATATTGCAGCAATTCAGCTGCTGCCTATGGCCAAAAATGGTCCGTTTGGACCCCCGAACTCATCCCGAGGCCCCCGGGACCCCAATGAAAACCACCAACATACTCCATAACATGATGCAAACTTGTTCCAATCATAAAAACACGCCCTCAAACGCGGAAAACATCGAATCCAAGAAAATTCAAGCCTAAGTTTTCATTCAAACTTCCGCAACCGACATTCGATCAAAAACCCGACCAAACGACCTCCGAATGACCTAAACTTTTGCAGGCACATCCAAAATCACCTAACGGAGCTAGTGCAACTGTCAGAATTCCATTCCGACTCCTGGATCAAAATCTCACCTATCGATCGGATATCGCCAAAATTCAACTTTAGCCAATTCAAGCCTAAAACTACACCGGACCTCCAAATTCACTTCCGATCGCTCTCTTAGCTAATAAATGACCTCGGGGAGATGACCGAATCATCAGAATTTGATTCCGAGCTCTCTAACCCACAAGTCAACATCCAGCTGACTTTTCTCAACTATTCCTTCTTCTAAGAGACTATTTGTCTCAATTTCAACCAAACGCAACCCGGATTGACTCAAACTTACCCAACATGCATATTACAACATTAACAAGCATATAACAGGGATAACAGGGTGATAACTCACATGGTGACGGGCCGGGTCATCACATTCTCGCCAACTTAAGAAAATACTCGTCCTCGAGCGGGTCAAGAAAGATACTTGGAGACTCAAATAGGTGAGGATATCTGCTCCGCATCTCTTGCTCGACCTCCCAAGTAGCCTCCTCCATGGACCGACCTCTCCACTGCACCTTGACTGAAGCAATATCCTTGGACCTCAACTTTCGAACCTGTCTACCCAAAATAGCCACTGGCTCCACATCATAAGATAGATCACCATCAAGCTGAATGGTACTGAAGTCTAATACATGAGACGGATCCCCGATGCACTTTCGAAGCATAGACACATGGAATACTGGATGAACGCTGGATAAGCTGGGTGGCAAGGCCAACTCATATGCCACCTCTCCTACCCTCATGAGTATCTCAAAAGGACCAATGTACCTGGGACTCAGCTTCCCATTCTTCCCGAACCTCATGACACCCTTCATGGGTGAAACCTTTAGCAATACTCTGTCACCAACCATAAAAAACAACTCTCGAACCCTACGGTCTGCATAACTCTTTTGGCGAGACTGTGCTGTGCGAAGCCTCTCCTGGATCAACTTTGCTCTATCCAGAGCATCCTGAACTAACTCGGTCCCTATCAATCTATCCTCACCAGGCTCAAACCATCCGACGGGAGATCTATATCGTCTGCCATACAATGCCTCGTACGGGGCCATCTGAATACTCGACTGATAACTGTTGTTGTAGGCAAACTCGGCAAGTGGCAAGAACTCATCCCACGAACCACCAAAGTTGATCACACATGCTCGCAACATATCCTTCAGGATCTGAATAGTGCGCTCAGACTGCCCGTCTGTCTGGGGGTGAAATACGGTGCTCAACTCAACCCGCGTACCCATCTTTCACTGAAATGCTCTCCAAAACTGAGAAGTGAACTGAGTGCCTCTGTCAGATATAATAGACACTGGGACCCCATGAAACCTGACAATCTCCCGAATAAAGATCACTGCCAACCGCTCCGATGAGTAAGTAGTACTAACTGGGATGAAATGTGCGGACTTAGTCAACCGATCAACAACCACCCACACAAAATCAAACTTCCTCGAAGTCCGAGGGATCCCAGTAACAAAATCCATGGTGATCCTCTCCCATTTCCACTCGGGAATGATCATCCGCTGAAGAACACCGCCCGGTCTCTGATGCTCATACTTGACCTGTTGGCAGTTGAGGCACTTGGCTACATGCCTAATATTATCCATCTTCATCCTCCTCCACCAGTAGTGCTATCTCAAGTCTTGGTACATCTTCGCGGCACCTGGGTGAATAGAGTACCGCGAACTGTGTGCCTCCTCAAGTATCAACTCCCGCAAAACCATCTATATTGGGCATGCATATATGACCCTGCATTCTCAGAACACCATCACTGTCGATAGTCACATCCCTAGCATCATTATGCAACACTCTGTCCTTAAGGACAAGCAAATGCGAGTCATCATACTATCGCTCCCTGATGCGATCATATAAGGAATATCGAGAAACAACACAAGCCAACACTCGACTCGGCTCCGAAATATCCAACCTCACTAGCCGATTGGCTAGGGCCTGAACATCATAAGCAAATGGCCTCTCCCCAAACGGGATGAAAGCTAGGCTACCCATACTAACCACCTTCCGACTCAAGGCATCGGCCATAATGTTGGCCTTCCCCGGATGATACAAGATAGTGATGTCATAATCCTTAAGCAACTCTAGCCACCTCCGCTGTCTCAAATTAAGGTCCTTCTGTCTGAATAAGTGCTAAAGACTGCGATGATCCATGTAAACATCACATGAGACACCATACAGGTAATGCCTCCAAATCTTCAAAGCGTGAACTATGGCTGCTAGCTCCAAATCATGAATATGGAAGTTCTTCTCATGGGGCTTCAACTGTCGAGAAGCATAAGCAATGAACATACCCTCCTGCATCAACACACAACCAATTGCAAATCCCGAGGCATCACAATACACAGTATACAGATCTGAAGCTGACGGCAGTATGAAGACTGGTGCTGTGGTCAGTGCTGTCTTGGGCTTCTGAAAGCTCTCCTCGCACTCCTCGGACCATATGAAAGGAACACCCTTCTAAGTCAATCTAGTCAAGGGTGAGGCAATAGAAGAGAATCCATGAATGAATCGGCGATAATACCCTGCCAATCCCAGAAAGCTACGGATCTCAGTAACTGAGGTCGGTCTGGGCCAACTTTGCACTGCCTCTACCTTCCTCGGATCTACCTGAATGCCATCACGGGACACCATGTGTCCTAAGAATGCCACAAACTCAAGCCAGAACTCATACTTGGAGAACTTGGCATACAGCTTCTCCTCTCTCAATCTCTGCAATACAATACTCAAGTGCCGAGCATGCTCCTCCTAGCTACGAGACTAGACTAGAATGTCATCAATGAATACAATCACAAATGAATCCAGATAGGGCCTGAACACACCGTTCATCAGATGCATAAATGCTGCTGGGGCGTTGGTCAGCCCAAAAGATATCACAAGAAACTCATAGTGCCCATATCTCGTCCTGAACGCTATCTTCATATTATCGGAATCTCTAATCTTCAGTTGGTGATAGCCCGAACGAAGATCAATCTTCGAGAATACCCTATCTCCCTAGAGCTGATCAAATAAATCATCAATGCGAGGAAGAGGATACTTGTTCTTCACTGTTACCTTGTTCAGCTGCCTGTAGTCAATACACATTCTCATAGAACCATCCTTCTTCTTAACAAACAGGACCGGTGCACCTCATAGCGACACACTCTGCCGAATGAACCCCTTATCTAGGAGTTCTTGGAGCTGCTCTTTCAATTCCTTCAGCTCAGCTGGTGCCATCCGATACTGAGGAATAGAAATATGCTGAGTGCCTGGCACCAAATCGATCCCAAAATCAATATCCCTATCTGGCGACATGCCCGGCAGGTCTGAGGGAAACACATCCGAAAAGTCTCGCACAATGGGAACAGAATCAATACTGGGAGTCTGAGCCTCGACATCCCGCACAAATGATAAATAAGAGAGACATTCCTTCCCAACCATTCGTTGGGCCTTGAGGAAAGATATTACCCTGCTGGGTACATAGTCAGTCGTGCCTCGCCACTCAATCCTCTTAATGCCCTGCATAGCCAAGGTGACTGTCTTAGCATGACAGTCCAGAATAGCATGACATGGAGATAGCTAGTCCATGCCCAATATAGCATCAAAATTAATCATGCTGAGAAGCAATAGGTCCACTCGGGTCTCCAGACCCCCAATAGTGGCCAGACAGGACCGATATACATGGTCCACAACAATAGTATCCCCTACCGGGGTAGATACATGCACCGGTAGCTCAAGACACCCTCGGGTCATGCCCAAATGAGGAGCAAAATATGTAGACACATAAGAATAAGTAGAACCAGGATCGAACAACACTGAGGCATCTCTGTGGCAGACTGAAATAATACCTGTAATGACAGCATCAGAAGCAATAGCCTCAGATCGGCCCTGAAGAGCATAGCATCTAGCCTGTCCGCCCGATCGGCCTCCCCCTCGAGGGCGACCCCTAGCTGACTGACCCTCACCCCTAGCTGGCGGGGCGGGTGCTGAAGTAGAAGGACCAGATGACAAGGGCTTCCCTCTCTGCTGATAAGACCTGGAAACAAGGCGGGAACACTCTCTACGGTGGTGCCCAAACTCTCCGCACTCGTAGCAACTCCCCAGTGCTGGGCGCTGAGACTGATAAGGACCCCTGGCGCTGGAGTGGCCAGCTGATGAACTAGGCCGAGAAGAACCCTGGGCAGATGGGGCCTGTGAAGAACTCTGAGATGGCATGGTGCTGAGAGATGGCTGACTCTGGTGCGAACCCTGATAACCCTGGCTAGAAGACCACCTACGGCGATGAGAGCGGCCCGACTGCGATAATCTGAATGAGCGACCTCTGCTCTACTAACTCTGGCCTCTGGTCTGAGTGCCGCTGGAACTAGCTGATCCTCGAGGCCTCTTGGCCTCCCTCTCATCCCGCTCTCTGCGACGATCTGTCTCTATGTCGCGAGCAACATCCACAGCATCCTCAAATGTATGACTCAAAACCCTCTCCCGAGTCATCAGAATACGAATGGGATAAATGAGGCCATCCACAAAGCATCCAATCCTCTCTTTGTCAAAAGGAACCAACCACGATGCATATCTAGACAACTCTGTAAATCTGATCTCATACTCTGACACTGACATGTCCCCCTGATGGAGACCCTCAAACTGCCTACGCATTTCCTCTCTATGAGATCGAGGCACCCACTTCTCCAAGAACATAGTGGAGAACTCTGGCCATGATAGTGGTACTGCCTATGCTAGCCTGCGGCACTCATAAGCCTCCCACTAAGCGAAGGCTGGCCCCTGAAACTGAAAGTTAGTGAAGGATACACCACTGGACTCCAAGATCCCTGCCGTATAAAGCATCCGACAGCACTTGTCCAGAAAACCTTGGGCGTCCTCGCCCGGAGCACCAGTGAACACTAGAGGAGATAACCTGGTGAACCTCTCGAGACGACACTGCTCATCGTCCGTCATAGCTGGGGCCCTGTCCCCCTGAACCTGATCTGCTGGCTGAACTGGAACCACGGGCTGAACTGGAGGAGCCTCTGGTGTCTGCAGGCCCTGCACTGCTGGCTTTGGAGTGCGTGCTGTGGGGGTCTGATGACCACCCCCCGTCCCTGATGCAGCTGCTGCAGTGGTAACTGAGACCGCCTGTGCCAGGCCAGTTCAAACTGCTAGTATCTAAGCCAGGGTCTCCTGTAGACCCGGAATGACAATGGGCACAGCTGGTGCTTGAACTGGCGCTGCTGGAAGCTCTGCAACTGGGGGCTGTGGGTCAGCTGGTACTACATCAGCTGCCCGACCTCCGCCACGACCACGGCCGCGTCCACGACCTCTAGCAGGTGGTAGTGGTGGTCGTCCTCCACGTTCGGAAGCTCGAGTTCTCGCTATCCGCGAGAGAATAGAATGTCAAAGTTCAGTTCAAGTCAAAAGTAATCACACGACAAAAATTCCAAGAATTGAAACTTTCCTAAAAGGTTTGCAGCCTCCCGAGGATAAGTATAGGCGTCTCCGTACCGATCCACGAGACTCTACTAAACTGGCTCATGACTCGCGAGACCTGTTAACCTAGGCTCTGATACCAACTTGTCACGACCTAAACCCTGGTCTTGATGGCGCCCAACACAATGCTAGGCAAGCCCAACCATGTTATCTATTACCTGCCGATTATTAACTCCAATTATTCAAGTTATACTTAAACATCAAGTATTTATATCAAAATGATAAACGTAATAATAGAAACATACAAAATACGGTCCCAACCAAATCGTGGTGTCACAAGTCTGAGCCTCTACAGAATAACATCCTAATACAAACAAGTCTAAGTAAGATAAAAACAACAAAATGATAAGGAAGGAGAAAAACACGTTCTGCGGACGCCGACACCTACCTCGTTGTCTCCGCAAAAGTAGATATGAGTAAGTAGCTACAACAACTCTACTGCTCTCAGGCACCTGTGAATCTGCACAAAAAGTGCAGGGAAGTGGGGTGAGTATATTTCAACTCAGTGAGTAATAATAATAAACAATAAGTGAAAATAAGAACTCTTCTACTATCACTAAACAGTTCTAAGGCAAACCCCCACAGGTAAGTCATCACTATAGTGAGTACTCTGATCTCCAGTCCACATCTATCTCAACAAGGTCCCACACTGACCAAATCCTCACTCGTACCGCTACGGTGTACAACCATCTCAACGTATGAAGATATATACATATGTCTATGATGTATAAGTATTTAAGTATGTATAATGATATGAATAAGTATAATGATGCGGCGTGCAGCCTGCTCCAATACATATACCGCTGCGGCACACAGCCCGCTCCATTTAACGTCAACGGCGCTCACTAGGGGTGTATACAGACTTCGAAGGGGCTCCCTAGGCCCAAGCGCTATGATGCTGCGGCGTGCAGCCCGATCCACACATATATATTACTACGGTGTGCAGTCTGATCCAATATATATATATACATATATATAACTATACTGCTGTGGCGTGCAGCCCCATCCCATAATATACTCCAACGCTCACTGAGAATGTGTGCAGAGTCAGACTCCAAAGGGGCTCCTACAGCCCAAGCGCAATAATACTGTGGCGTGCAGTCCGATCCACATGTATATATTACTGCGGCGTGCAGTCCGATCCACATATATATATTACTGCGGCGTGCAGTCCGATCCAATATATATACTACTGCGGCATGCAGCCCGATCCAATATAGGTACATATATATGATACCTCATCATGGGTCCTCGACCCTGTCCCAATTGGTATAGGATTGGCCCTTCAGGCCCACTCAGCTAAACCAGGGAATTTCCACCCTAAGTAATCTATCTCTCACAGTACACATCTAGTACTGGCTCTTAATATGCTATTCAGCTAGTTTTACGGCTGAGTGTAAGTTTCCAACATGATATAAGGGTCACCTAGCCCTACAGGACCCTAATGCTCTACGGATCGGCACATGGACCCAAACATGGCTATTAGCCCACCTACACAGTTATAATCTCATTATCAGTCATAATACACCATATAGTATTAGACGGGAAGGACCAAGTCCAATTTCCCAATCACATTGTCACCACGCCCGTCGCAAGACGCGTGTCTCATCTCAACATAGCACTGTGAAGTGCTAGTACGGGGTTTCAAACCCTCAGTACATTATTTACTATCACCACTCACCTCGAACCGGTAGAAGCCTTAGTCCGCCTTGCGCTTGCCTCGCAAATCAATTCCCTTGGATGCCAAATCTGCTCAAAATCAATGATAATACATCAATATATACCAAATTCACGCAACCCATTCGAAATAACCCAAATTGCATCAAAACCCACAAAGTTGTCAAAACCCGACTTTTGGTACGCTTCTCTAAAAATTACAAAAGTTACATATTCGGAACCCTCGTCTCAATATGAGTCTATGCATATAACGTTTTCTAAAATCGGACTCCGTTTGCCCACTCAAATCGACATTTTACCAAAGCCCTGGCTTAGGCTAAATTTCCCCATAATTTCCCCCAATTGCAGTAAAATATAGGAGGATTTCATGATAAAAACGTGTAATTAAACCACAAAACTTACCTCCGACAATATCCCGATGATCTCTCTGCAATTCCCATCACTTTCTCTCTCTAGGGCTCAACAATGGAGTTTTTAAGAGTGAAAATCCGTATATGAAATGTTATGTAATTAAGACTCTG